>PVIA01001035.1:0-324169 GCA_004024845.1 Tonatia bakeri
AATTTAAAAGTATATTATTTTTCTCAAGAAGCTGTAGTACAATTAGTCAACATGTGAATTTTCATTTGAAATTAAAATTGGTTTGTGGTTACAGGCATGGAATTTCATTTGCTACAGTGAGCCTCACTGGAGCAAAAAGTACAGAATTGCCAGTAAGTCAAAGAAGACGTTGAATTTTGATGACTGACTGATAACAAAGTGAATGCTACTGGATTGATTCTTTTGACAAGGAAAGTTCATTCTGTAAAATTCCTGAGAGGCTGAAATATCTTGATCATACTAGATATTCTTCAGGGAGTTTGTGCCAAGAGTTATTAGGTACTGTGTTAAATACTTCACATGATAATAGCCAGCATATACTAAACATATACTATTTGTTACATTCCCTGCTAGCATTTTACAAAAGTAGCAGGCACATTTATAAGATGCTCTCTAATTTCCTTATCTTGCTCTATGTAAATTCATTTAACTTGCTTTTGGGTGGGATGTATGAAGATGATGGGATATCACCACTTCACAAATATTAGTGAAGACCACAATCTTTGGTTTGGAGTTAAAAAGGAGATTTATTGATTTATTTTCTTAGTGAGCCTACCTAATCAAGTTAAAACTCTTAAAAGAAGGACTGGATCATTTCTGGAGAGACAAATTATCTTGCTGGCCTTGAAGTAAGCTGCTATGTTGGGTCAAGACTTGTGAGCATATGCCCAGCAGAGAGACAGGGAGAAAACAGGATGTCAGTAGCACAGCCACTAGGAAATGAGTTCTGCTAACAACTACGGGAGCTTGGAAGGGGATCATTAGCTCCTGGAAGAAATAGCCCAGCTGACACCTACATTTCAGCTTTGAGACCCTGAGCAGAGGACCCTGTTAGCCTTGCTCAGATTCCTGACCCACAGCCATGATGAGATAGTAAATGGGTGCTGTTTTTAGCCACAAAATATTTGTTGAAGTGTCTTGTTTAATTCTTATGAAGGAGTCTTAGTTTGTCCAGGCCGCTATAATAGAGTACCTTAGACTGAATGGCTTATTAACAGCAGAAATCTCTTTCTCTCAGTGCAGGAGGCTTGGAAGTTCAAGATCGAGGCATTGAAAGATTCGGTGATATCATTATTCATTACTGCATTTTGCCAATATTAAGAGAGCCATGTGATTGCAATAAAAACTGTAGTCACAGAGCCACTATTATTTCTTTCTAATTCACTTTGATTTATAGCATTCACTTCTTTGCTGTCATTATTACCATTACTACTTAATTAATTAAAGGGAAATATGAAAGCGCACAGGTTATGTTACTGTGAATCTAAACAATGAAAATGTGGAAAAGAAACAAGTCAAGGAGGAAGTTCACATAAAAATAAAATGAGAAACTAAATTTTACTGTATTTATTGTTAAATTAAGTATTAATAATTTTAGAGTGTGAATTACATGCATGTGCCTAAATCTCTCAAATTCAAGACTGGCGTACTAGACTTCCAGAAATCCAGATAGTGGCTAATTAAAAGCCCTTTCTTAGATTAATGGGAAGCACATTGCCAAAAACTATAGCTGAGTTAACCTGTTCCTAAAAGGCTCAACAGTCAGAATTTTGCATTCCAGATGCCTGTATTTCATTAGAAGACCTATTTTAGTTCATGATTTCTATCTCTCATTGACAATCTCTAGAACAATCACTGGCCTCTGTTGGAATGTCTAGGTTTGCTCTCTAAGGCACATCTGGTACCATCAGCCTCACAGTTTGTTTTTAATACAGAAGAAATCTTTTGGACAAAAACTGGATTTTTCAATATTCCATCTTTGTGGGTAAAGAAGACTGTTTTGCCAAAAAATAATGAATTATTTATGTTAAAACAGCCTATTAAATTGACATGATACCCTATATAAATGACCTGGAAGAAGCATCATAATAGATTGCTAATAATTTCTCAAATTTGGGAGATTGATTTTCTTTTCAAAATAAGATGGGGTCATCATGATAGGGCAGAATAGAATTGTGAAGAGTGCCACTGAGATTTACATTTAGAGAAAAAAATAATTATTGATAAATGTATATCCTGGAGTATACTAGCCTTGCCTTCCAACATCTCAGAGTTTTTCCTTTCACATCTTACTTTAACTTTTAAAGAAAGGGTGTTTCACCAAAAAGGATGATAAATTAAAAGAGCTCATAATCTTGCTTTTCAGGCAATAAAGTGATATAAGACTATCAAAGATGATTAAAAACTTTGAGAGCCATTGAACAACAAAAAAAAGACATTTAAACATACTCCTTTCCACAAACATGGGGCACACACTCAATTCTGGCAGCACTACAAATTTTTAACTAACACAGGCTTAGATAATAGCAAGTTCTTTTTATAGAAATTACATTCTTTTTCATAAAAACAAGGTCTGTTTTAATAGCCTAAAAATTTGTTTTGCAGAGTGGTTCCTTGCTTTGAAAAGCAAAAGTTTCCACGGGCAGAATATGGGTTGTACTTGCAGAAAATGGTAATAGTAATAAATAGAATACAATCTGACAGTTTAAATTTAATCAGTGTGCCACTGTTTTGTCTTAATAGAGCAAATAACCCTAGGTTGAGCACTTAATTTACTTTCAGCAGCCAGAGATGGGTAATGAAAGTAAGAGTCACTAGTTGGGTGTAGAAGGTAGTGCAATTAGGGTTGCTCATAACAATTCAAATTAGAGCTAAATCAAGGATGGGATCGCTAGTGGAGACAAGTTTGGAAAAGGTGCCATGGCTTCAGCATATCAAGTATGCATGGCAGACATTTCTTGATTCCCTGACATTTCAAGGCAACAGTTTTAAGACATTGGTAATGTTTCCGAGCACAAGTGTTTATAATAAAAAATACTCATCATATGTGTGTACAAATATGGTTTGTTTCTTTTTTTTTTTCCCCCTAAGGACTACGTTTGCAAGCTGTGAAAAGGGTAAGGGGGAAGCAACTAATTAATAGATGATTCTAAGTGAAATTGTCTGTTTTGTTTGGATACCAAGGGAATAAAAATAAACTAAAGGATTAAGCACACGCCTTAAATTATTTAGATTATATTATGAAATTTACTGCAAAATAAAATGTTCATAAGGAAATTACTTTATTTTGCTATTCACTTGTCCAATGTAGAATCATTAAAAATTTTACTTTTTTATTATATGATGAGACAAATGCCAGTACTCAGTGGTAAATCTGGGTAAAAAAAAAATGCTTGTTAGAGAATAAATGTAAGCAAAAGCAAGTACCTCATTTCCCATGGCTTTCTCAGGCAATATTTTACAACTTAGAAGTGAATAAGGTTACATTAAAATAATTAGTGAATTGGTATAAAATTTCTAAAAAATACTATAATTTCTGAAAGTTCTTAAGTATTGAGAGACAGAGAAGAAAACCTATTTGTTTGGGAAGGTAGGTGAACATCATAATAAACCAGGAGAAGACAATTGTTCAACCTCTCATGCAAATTTTAGATGTACAAAATGGAAAATGTATAATTTTCTATGTCAATTTCCAGTTATTGACATATAGAATTATGGATTTTTCATAAAAAGGTAGAGAAATTTTCCCTACTCACTACAGCTTTAACCCAGAAGGAAAAATGATTATTGGAACCCTGTTATAATAGCATAAAACTCAGGTAAACCATAGAATGCTAGTTTGCAAAAATAAGACTCTCAGGAAGGTGAGACCACAGCACAGCATGTAGTATTGAGGAAAAATTAAGGAGAAGGAGAAAGCCAAGTGCTAGTCCAGAAGGTGTTTCAAAATGAAGACAGAGAAGTTCCGTTTGGTCTGAGGAGTACAATAACATACTGAATGTTTATCCTTATATACACTTAAAGCACAATATAATGTCTAAACCTTTCTCCATATTAGTGGTGCCTCTACCTTTTTCTCCTTTTGCACCTACAATAGTGTAAGCAGTCAAACTTTGACTGTTATTTTGCCTAATAATATGTAATATACATCATTTTTATTACTTAGCAAATTGTGCTATGCAAAGCACTCAAAATTGAATCATTCAACAAGTATTTATTAAACATCTTTGTGTTTAATGAAGCGAATCAGTCACATTCAACAAAGATCTATTAAAAACCTACCATGCACATACCATGCTCTTGGGGCATATCAATGCTAAAAAAGGACATAAATTCCTGCCTCCTTGAAGCTTACATTCAAACAGGGAACAATAAAAAAACAACACAAATAATATGTAAATATATAGTATGCGATCGAGGTTAAGTGTTGTGGATAATAAAAAAGAGGAGAGTATAAGGAGACATGTGTATAAATGTCTGGGGGCGTGGGTGGGTATAGTTTTAAACAAGGTGGCCATGGTAGGCATCATGGAAAGGGTCACACATGAACACTGACTTGAAGGAGGAGAAAGGGTTGGTTATTCAGATTTCCGGAGCAAATACTGCTTCTAGAAGAAAGAGCATATGGCATAGGCATCCTAAGGCAGGAGCAGGCCTGGCATCTCAGGTCTGGTTTAGGCGGAACAGAGTGAGTGAGGAGACAAAGCAATAAGAGTGTGTGGGGTTGGGAGCAGGGCTGTTGTGCAAGTAACGCCTTGCAGACAGATTGGAAGACTTCTTTTTCATTTCATAGAACTATACACAGAGAAGGTATTCTAGTGGCCATCATTATAGAAATCTGAGTTTGTGAACCTTGGTCCTGTTGACATTTGGGGCTGGATAATTTGTTGTGTAGGCTGTCGTGTTCCTTGCAGGGTGGTCAAGCAGCATAAGTGACAGGTATTGTTAGGGGAAAGTGACATCCACAGATAAAATGAGTGCAAACATTACTAAATGTACCCTGGGAAGAGGGGTGGGCTAAATTGCCCTGGTTCAAACCATTGATATAAATAGAGTGTACAAAATGTTGAATAACTGATCCAGGGTCACACAGCTAACAAATAAACCTGACTCCAGATGTCATATGTCTAATGACAAGATCCATTTACTCCATCGTTGGGCAGTACCATTGATGCCTTTTCTGCTTCATTTGAATCAAAAATAGTTGAGTAGAGTCATAATGTAAACACTTGAGCAGTTTTTATCTGTATCACATAAAGTAAAAATTAGCTCTAAAGGGCCAGATAGGTTTAAACTGTAATGAGGTCCAGGAATGTAGCCAGTAGGTTAACTCAGAATCAGTGTTTGGAGCTCTGAGAGGAGTATGTTACATGGTAAGCTGGAATGAGGTTTTGATATATGGAAATTCAATTTCCACTGAAGCAGTAGAGCTCTGGCAGCTGGGAATCCGCAAAACACTGGTATGCTGCAATGGTGAAAGACAGCCAGCCAGGGTTTGAGCACCAATAAGTAGTCTCCCTATTACCCAGGCTTTATTTTTTGAGGTTTCAGTTACTGGCCATCAACTACAGTCCAAAAATATTACATTTCCCCAACCACTGACTTGAGCTGTTCCTGACATCTAACCATCAACATTTCATGGCTGGAAAAAACAGAAGCAGATGATCCTCCTTTGAAAATATCCTCAGAAAGTCAATAGTAGCCTAACACTACATTGCGAGGTCTATGTTGTTCATCTCATTTCATCTCATTATGCAAGCATTTTATTGTCTCACATCACAAAAGGAAGAAAGGTTAATACAGTACAATAAGATATTTTGAGAAAGTGAGAGAGATTGCATTCACATAACTTTTATTACAGTATATTATTATAATTGTTCTCTTTTATAATTAATGCTGTGAACCTCTTTATGTGCTTAATTTATAAATTAAACTTTATCATAAGTATGTGTGTGTAGGAAGAAATCATAGTGTATAGGATTTGGTACTACCATGATTTCAGGCATCCACTGGAGGTCTTGGAACGTATCCCCTGGAGTGATAAAGGAGGACTAATCTATGAGACAAAATATTTAAAAGATACTAAGAAGTGGGTCCTGGACTGAATATGGTCATAAGGAGAACAATATAATTTTGTTGATGAAATATGGAAATTGTACTAGTTAATAGATAACTCTGATAAAATATATATAGTATACAGCACATACTAATACCTACTCTACTTGTAGTTCTATTAAGTGTAGACATGTGGAGAGAGAAGTTTGACTGCATTTCCCCATTCAGCATGCTGACTAATAATGCTCAGCTAAACATGCTTCTGCTTTCTCTTTGTCACTAGTACAGTTTGTATCATACGCAAGCAAAATTTGTAATGATCAGAGTATCATGTATTTCTTTGTTAATTTACCTTCTTTATGAGAGGGTTATCATAGGCTCTACTGAATATATCACTGCAATGCCCAGCAGATCATCTTACATATTAAGTGATGTAAATAGACATTGTTGAATACATTAATGGTGATGAAAAACACCTTGTTAGCTTGGATAAAACAGATGAGATTCTTTCAAAGCAAAGTATATGTTGATTACCTCACACTGAGTATTACAAATAATGCAAATGCAACTGTTTTTATGAATTAGTCAGCCAATAGAATTAAAAGAAAGCATACAAATCATCAAACACCCCTTCTCTTTGAAAATCTTGGTCTTGACCAAAAAATTGAGGAAAAGATCTAATCCAGTTTTCTCTTAAAGTCTTATGTACTATCACTCAATTTATTTTAAAAAATGTACTTTTTGAATGGTTCTAAATGATTTTCTTTTTTTAGGAAGGCCTATTTGGTATTTGGAGGTGGAATGAGCTGTGTACAAATGGAGATTTCTTCTTCTTTGTTTCTTCATAGGGTTGCAACATATGTAATAATTAATGTATTTTGTTGTTAGTAATGCAATTTATAATATGCAACCTAAGAGCACGTTTCATGTCGTTTCATTATTCTCATTGACAACCTGAATTTTTCTAAATTACCTACTAGAGATCATATTACCTTAACAACAACAAAAATCCTCAGTTGAATGTATCCTATGTTCATTGTTCATTACCTTTATTTTCTAAAAGAATATTACTTAGATATTTTTTCAAAATCTAAAACCTAACTCATTAAAAAATATTTTTTATTTATTTTTATACTATGAGTGTATCATAATTAATTCCACCATTCCCATAGATGGACTTTAAGGTTATGTCCTTATGTGCATATTTTAAGAGACTTCACTGGGTGTGCTTTGGAAAGATAAGACTAGGTTCTTCTTTTCTATGCATGAGTTATTTTGCATTACTGAGAAAATATTTGTATTTGAAAGAATCCAACAAAATATTTTTTTAAATCTGATTGGTTAACTTGCATTATCAGTTTTTTAATCTTTTGAATACAATTGTTTTTAATGTTTTATTTAGAAATGTGTAACTCCTATACCTCATACTATATAACTTATTTTATATATGTGTATTTAAGATACTATCTAATAAGCACAAATAATTATACTTTTATAAGATGGGCTTATTATATTATTTAACTGAGCTCAAGTCTGGATTTTCAAACTTTAGCTCAGTGGGCCTTGTCTCCAAATGAAACTAAAAGTACCACCTCTAAACCACATCACATAATGTAATTAAATAGCAAATTTCAATAATGAGTTCAGAATAAAAAAAAAAAATGCATCTTCCTTCCCTTCTACTTAAGGTGCCCTGACCAATTTCCACGTCACCTCACCAGAAATTGAAGCAGCCACCCCAGGTATGGATGCTTGTTCTTATTTCATGCAATAGATCACAGGACACTCTATAGAAGGTATTATCATTGCTTCCTTGTCTACTGAGATATCAAAGTTGTTGATTTAGGACTCTAATTCTGATTTCGGTACACCTATCTGTGTGACAAGAGAGGACGAAGTCTCAGAAAAAAAATATATTGAGGAAGAAAAGGGACTAGAAGCTACTCAGACAGAAAAATAGAGAGAAAGAGTAGAGTGAAAAAAATAACTTAATACCCCGTGGACACTGTACAGCATCCTCATTTTCATTTTGTGAAATTGGCAGGTACAATATGTGCCTGCAGCAGCTGTGCCTTTTTTTGCAGACTCTCTGACAGCAGGAACAGTGACTCCCTGCTCAGAGTAAGTAGCTGATGTGACTGGGGAAGTTGTGAAGCCAAGATTGAGAGAGACACCTGGCATCAAATCTAAGGGGCTGTTTTGATCCCCAAAGATTGCTCTGTTTATTGCAAACTTTGAAGATTCTTTTTGTTCTTTCTGGCTAAAGTGTGAAAATATCCATTACTGACCTTCCCTGCCTATACAGAAATCCTCAATCAGACAGTGTTCAAAAGGCTGAGCACTATTCGTGGTGACAAAAGAAAGAATTAAGGTGAGAACAGCAGTAAAAACATCAAGGGAAACTAGTTCTTAAATGTGCTAAAAATGTTCATCAAATTATTTTTTCAGCGTCCTTTAGCTCACAAAATTTTTCTCATATTTACCATGGAATTTCTTTGTGCATGTCTTATAAATATGCTGATATATAACAAAAGTTTTATTTTGACTAGAAGTTATAGTCACAACTGCCGGTTTTAGAGGTTTGCCTTTGTTTTTGACAGCTATCTCAAAGGTGATATCTATTAAAATAAAAAAATTTAAAAAACTGGGGTCTTTGGGCACAACATGTATTTCAACTCAGGTCTGTCTAAGCAGTTATGATAAAGGAGGAACAATTAATATCCAATTGTTTCAATTATCCCATTTTGGAAATTAAAAAAAAAAAAAACACTATGACGAGCTCTTCCTCACCTAACCATTTTGGTAAGGAGGTTAGAGACTGAACTGAGTCCCATTAATATTTGTTTACTGAAACCCTAACCCACAATGTGACCCTGTAGGCATTTGGAGATAGGGTCTGTAAAGAGGTAGTTGAGGTTCCATGAGGTTATAAGGGTGGGGCCCTAATTCAGTGCGATTGATGTCCTAGTAAGAAAAAGAGAGAGCAGAGTGCACACACTCCATGCAACACAGAGAAAAGTTCATGTGAGGACATAGTGGTAAGATGGCTCACGAGCCCGGAAGAGAGCTCTAAGAATGGATGTCCAACCTCCAAAAAGTGAGAAAATAAATGTTATTTAAGTCCCTCAGTCTGTGATATTTTATTATGACAGCCCTAACAAACTAATGCAAGGAGAAAAGCAGGGATCTGCAACATCAGCTGTAACTAATAGGGAGAGTTGCTCACATTGCAAGTGGGTTCCGACAGAGGCTGGGGCTCGGTATAGATGTGAACTGCAGCGAGTCCTTCGACTTCTTTGAACTTGATCTCCTCTGCAATATGAAGTGATTGAATTCTATGATTGGTAAGTCCTTTATGCCTGTAAAAGTTTAGGGAGCTGTGATCAAACACTTATTTTAACTTATTCTTCTGCTCTTTGAACAGAATTTTGATCAAAAATAGACTTGGAATGGGGAGTGAGTGGGTTTTGCAAGTCTCATTGTAACTTACCTGTCTAGCTTCGTTGTGGACCAGTGACACAAAAAGGCAAACTATCAAATCAGAGAACTCACCAAATATAATTGTTCCGTGAACCGCTATTAAAATGACCACAAATGTGATGAATTAAAACAACAACCATCTATTCTCACAACAGTTTAGAGGCTGGAAATCCAAAATCAAGGTTTTAGTACAAGCTTATTCCCTCTGGAAGATCTAAGGAGAACCCTTTTTGGCCTCTTCCAACCTTTAGTGGCCCTAGGCATTCCTCGTCTTGTGGCTGCGTCGCACTCTCATCTCCGCTGCGTTTTCACGTGGCCGCCTTCTCTCTGTGCCTCCTCTCCGTGTATCTCTTATAAGGGCATCTGCCCTTGGCTTTGAGATCCACCTTGATAATCCAGGATGATATCCTCTGTACCTCCTTAACTTAATTACATCTGAATAGTCCCTTTTACCCATTAAGAGTACTTTTACAAATTCTGGGATGTGGACATATCTTTTGTGGGGGCACCATTCAGCTCACTACACCAAGAAAAATATTGTTAAGAAAAAATATTCCTCAAATAAATAATTAGATTAAAAAAATGAACATTTAACTTGGTTCTCTGTGGTAATAATTAACCATACTAGATTTAATTTTGATTAGTAGCTAGTAAAATAGTAAATATTTTCCACAAAGATCAAAACAAATCTAAAAAGTAGTTTTAGGTAAGTAAATTTCCAGAAATAAGGGTTTATAAAAATCTAAAACAATGCCTCTGATATTAAAAGCAATTGCAACATCCATAAGTTGAAACAAACTATTTTGATATGATATTTGTGTTCTTATCTCAGAACTTGCTGTTTTAATATAATTTGCATATGAGATATTTGAGGATAAAAATATACATCTTGCATTGGCAATTTTGAGATTTAATTTCTGCCTTAAGTCATACATACTGAAGGGCAGAGAATTTGTATATTCCCAGATACGGTCAGAAGGTTCATTAGCTAGCAAATTGAGATACGCACTATAAAACATGTGTTTTCAGTGAAGATCAGTATATATACTCCACCTTACCACACCAAAACAAACAAAACCTACATTAAGTGAAAACTGTGTTATAAAAATCATTTCCTCGATGTACATACATTTATTTAATTCCTACGTTTCTTTTTCTTGATGATAAAATATTAATTCTCTTAAATATATAATCCATCTTCATAAATATATTTTAAAGACCATTTATGGAAGATGATGAGAGAAAAGATATAGTCAAAGTTAAAGGACAGACACTGCAGACTTCTTTTCTTTTAAGGGAATCGTTTAGGTAATGATTAGAGTGAGGGTTTCACACTCCAGTCTAACCAGATTAAAAGGGAAACAAAACATTTCTCTATGCTCCATTCCCCTTCCCCCAGTTTACTCCTTTTCTTGCCCATTTTATAGATCTTGGAACCCTATTATACTTTGTAATTATAAATCTATTATTAAATAAATAGATATATTTCTATTAAATCTATTATTTCCTTATTGGCTCTATTTTTCAGTATATGTTGCTAACAAAATATAATTTATGATTTTACTTTCTTGGGATCTATATTAGTTGTTAAGTATATTTCCAAAAACAATGCTATCATAGCAGATAGTTTTTCTTTCTCATAACTTTTCTAAATACAAATTTTATAATAGTACACTCCATTGTATTTCTTCAATAAGCCATATTTAAAAAATATGCTTAACTAAGTGATCTTCACATTTATGATGCATGCCATTAATCCAGTGAGCAAAAATACAGTTTTTTAAAAAATGTAACTAAAGAATAGCATTTAATTTACTTTGTCAGTTTGACTCTGGTATACACTTTAAAAACGTAGGAGAGAATAATTTGTCCACCTTCCAATCTTTTCCTTTTTCACCCCACATTAATAATAGTTAAGTCTTTAATCAGAAAAAGACAAAACATCAGTTTGCTGATTGTCTTAGTCCTCTTGGCTGCCATACAGAATGCCATAGACTGAATGGCTGAAGAAATACAAATTCATTTTCTCATAGTCCAACATGAAGGTACTCAGTGGATTTTCTTTCTAGTGAAAGATTTCTTCCTTGTTTGTAAAGCTTCTGCTGCCTTCTCACTGTGTCCCCACCTGTTAGAGTGAGAAAGCCCTTGGGTCTTTTCTCCTTATCAGGGTACCGCCTCTCAGACAAGGGCCCCACCCCATTCCCTCAGGTAACCTTCATCACCGAATCACAGGAACTATGTCCAGGTAGGATTAGGGCCTCACCAGACACATTCTGGGGCAACGCAAATACTCAAACCACAATGAGTTAAGAAAAATGTACAAACCAAGCAAAGAATCAGAATATTCAAAAAAAACCCTTGTCTCTGTTTTTAAGGAACATATGAAGTATTGGGGGAAAATATAGAGGAAATAAAAATAATTACAGATGATTAAATGTATTACATTGTGACTTTGTGCAGGTCATGATTACACCTAACGTTATAAAATTATATATTTTTAAAATTTAGTTATTTAATAATATAACACTCTCAATAATGAAAAAAGAAAACTGTAGAATGATGATTAATTAATTTAAATCATTTATTTCAGAATAAAAAAAGGCAGGATTAAGTAGTGGAAAACTCATAATTTCAAAAACCTGGGCAAATTTTCTAAAGATATTCATAGCCTCTTCATTTATAAAATGGTAATCAAAATATTTGATCTACCTATCAGGTGTTGTGCTAAAAAATGCTTTAACTGGAAATTTAAAAAAAAGTCTATCTGTCGATACAAATGTGAAGTTGTACATTAAAGTGACTAAATAGTGTGCCTATGCTCAATGAAATTTTACTGAAATCATTAAAAGTACCTTAAAGTTTATACATCTGATTCTAAGATTTATAAATGTCTGTCAAAAAAAAGTTGACAGGCAATTCTCTTAGTGCTCAACAGTGCTGTCTGTACATGCAGTAGGATAATGGCATGGGAACAGACTGAACAGACGTGCCACACCCAAGCATCCATACCCATAGAAATAGTAGTTGATTTAATTGGGGGAATAAAGATTTCCAGGAAGATATTGTGGGGGGGGGGAGAAGGGAGGATGAGAGAGAGAGAGAGAGAGATTAGAAAGTCCAGGATTGAAACCTTAGATCTTCCATATTTGAAGAGTATGAAAAAAAAAATAAGCAAGCAGAACAGAAACAGACTCATAGATATAGAGAACATTTTAAGTTTCTAGATGGGGAGGGGTCAAGGTGATTGGCAAAAATGGTGAAAGGATTGAGAAGTACAAATTGGTATTTGCAGAACAGCCATGGAGATGTAAAGTCCAGCATACTGAATAGAGTAGCCAAAGAACATGTATATATATGCATGACCCATGGACATGGAACATGGGTGTGGGGACTGCCTGAGGAAGTGGGGGTTTCTGGGTAGAGGGGGCAAAGGTGGAAAACTGGGACAACTGTAATAGCATAAACAATTATATATATAAAAGGCTATAAATATATAGAACAAGTGGTAAAAGTCATTGTCCTAGGAAATCATGAAGAGTGCGCCATGAGCCAAGGTAGACAAAAGCTTCAGGGAAGATAGCTCAGCAGTGATCAAATGCATAGACTATTAAAAGAAATGAAGTTTATAAAGAATTGAGTAAAAATGCAAAAGGGATGGATTATTCCTTCACCCTGGGTAGCTCAGTTAGTTACAGCATTATCCCAGTATCCCAGTGTTACAGGTTTGATCCCCATTCAGGGCACATGCAAAAGTCAACTATGAATGTTTAAACAAGTAGAACAACAAATTGATCTCTCTCTCTCTCTCTCCCTCTCCCTCTTACTCTCTCTCTAAAATCAATAAATGAAATATTTAAAAAAAGTATTCCTTCATCTGATCAAACCAAATATATTAGAAGTGATTTAAATTACTAAGAAAGAAAACTAGTCAGATTTAAAACTCATTTGCTATTGTGAATGATTGCTTCTAATTAGATTTCCAACTCTCAGATCATGTTATATACATTCTTCACATTTATTTATATTTGTGTATTTTTTATTAGTTGATCCTCATCATAAATATGAACAGAATGAGCTGATGAGGACCTGAACTAAAATAGCAGTGACATGACACGAAGATAAAGTTAGAGATGGGTTTTTTAGAGGAAAAAAGTGGCAGTATTGGTGACACGAGATATAACATTTGGAGAAGAATAAAAATGGCTGATGATCTTACATAAGAAAGTTAAGAAAAAGGCACCGACACAGAGAGAAGTGAGAAACTTGGAAGGAGGTGAGAAATGGAAAGGTTATTTAATGAGCTAATTTTGACATGTTAAATTTGAGAATAACAAAAATGGGTAACTATCTGTAGGTGACTTTTCTACGAGTGACTAGAAAGAAGGAAAGAGTTAAAGTTGGAGGACAGGTTTATTGGTTAAAGTAGAAAAAGTTTTTATTACACATAATTATGCTAGAACAGGATGATTATTTAACCTGTTTGAGAGCCTAGTAAGTTTATTTCCTAATTTATTTTGAGAGAACTTACTTTATATGTTCTAACCTAAGCAGACAGAAATAGTTACATTTATTGAAGATCTGCTGTTATTATTTCTATTTTACAAATGAGGAAATTGAGGTTCTGGCTATTTATGTAATCTCCAAAGGGTGAAAGTCCTGTAATGGAAAGAAAATTGAAGTGTTGTTCTGTTTGCTCTTCCATTGGCTGGAAAAGTAAAATGAAGCGTGAAATGAAGACGAAAAAGGTGAAATTATGGGCCTGGTTCTTGGTGGCAAGGGGGGTGAAATTAGAAAAAAACAACTTTTGTTTCACATGTACATGAAAAATAATTTTTCTGTACTGTAGCTATAAATTTAACTAAATTCATCTTTCATGTTCTTTTCTCTAAGTAATCTATCACAAAAGATAGCTTTCTCATACTATAAAATGTGTATCATATTTTGGTCCCAAAACAATAAATTTAGGAATAAATTTAAGGTAATCCTCTTGTTTAAAGACATCCTGAAGAATGAATGCATTATTTTTAGGGTCATTTATTTGGTTTATAACAGAAATTCTCAGATTATATTAAATTTTCAGCTCTCTCCAAGTTACAGTAATTTAGTAAGGTCCAATGCCATTTGTAAATAAAATTTAGTGGTAAAATAGAAGAAATATTCAAAGCCACCATGACACTTTTCATCAGAAATATAGACTGCTGTATCTTTGCCAGTGCAACTGTAAACAATCTGACTCATTTTGGAGGAAATTAATGACATGATTAAGCTTTATTTTATTTTTGATATGCACAAAAGCTTTCTTTGAAGTAAGTCTAACAGCATGATGTGGAAGCATTTTCTTATATGTCAAAAGGAGATAAAATTATAGCCTATAGCTGTAGAATTTCTCTTTTTTTAGGTAGCGATTGCTTTACATAGCATTTTTGCTCTTGTATCAGTCTTAGTCCTGCAGCGTGCTTTCTTATCTTTTCTAGCATACCTTGGTATCCTACATGAAATACTGAATTGTCAGTGATTGTCAATGTTTTTCTCATTTCCATACCCCTTCCAAAAACAAATGAGAGAGAATTGGATTCTCTGCCAATAAAAATAGGATCAATACAATGGCTACTAGTTTATGTTTTCTATGTATACATTTTTTCATGACATATGTTAATAGCATAAGAAAGTAGAATACCTGGGTTAGAATTATGTCAGGTTCTTTCCTCACTCTAATCTCTCTTTACTCTGATTATTTTTATTGAGTTTATTTAACTTTATAACCCAATCAATTACAGAAAAAAATAGGTATTGTGCATTTAAACATTCAAGATAAGATATACCTGTCTGCATTATTGGGATAATTTCAATTGCAAGAGTTAGAAATTCATTTTAAGTAGGCCCTTGGCAAAATAAATGAATGAATGAATGAATACATAAATAAATTATTTTTTAAAACTTTCTTTTTGTACATTACTTGTACACAAGTAATATAGTTTACAATACAAATCTTATTTGTATCAAATAAGTTGTTACTTCTATAGGATTATGTTAGAGGAAATCAAGCTCACTTACCCCCAGTAGAAAATATTTTACTCAGGATAATTCAAACTGTTTCCAGTCACAAAGTGAAGACCTTAAAATGCATACTAAAAATAAAATAAATGAGAAAATTAAGTTCTTTTATGAACACAGTTGGTAGTTTGAGGGTGTTATGTGCATAGAATTTAAGTCCAGTGAGGTGTTGAGGAAGCAACTGGCTAAAGCGCACTGTTTCATTTTTGTTTCTGCCGACTTGGAATTGCTTCACTATTTTGAATAGGATGTAAATATAGGTGACTTTCTTCTAGCTGATGTTTGAAGTTCTATAGTACATAAATGCTGGATGCACTGAAATACTGTTTTTACCGACATCTTACACCAAAGGGGGAAAAAGAAAGCACTGAATTTTTTTCCTCCTTTTTTTTACCTCCCTGTGTTTTTTATTTTTGAAATAATTTTTAATGTAAGTTTAAGAATGAACTAATATATATATATATATATATAGAGAGAGAGAGAGTTTTATATATTTCTAGGCTCTTGAGAATCACATTTATCATGATTTTATTCAATTACTTGGTAAATTTTTATCACACTTATATTTTGCTCAAGGAATGATGCTAGATAATTTCACTTTTTATCTATTTTGAGAACCAGGTCTAAGGTTTGTTTATTTTTTATTGTTGTTCAACTACAGTTGTCCCCATTTTCCCCTACCACTCTCTCCCTTCCCAACCCACCCCCATCTCCCACACCTAATCCTACCCCTTACCCCTGCTGGCTTTGTGCATGGGTCCTTTATACATGTTTCTTGACAACGCTTCCATTTTGCTTTTTAAAGTTAGTTCTCACAATAATCTTATAAACTATTTTCATACCTATTTTACTAATAGAAATTAAAGTTGGAAGTCTAAAAAACTAAACAGCCAAAATCTGTCCTGATATTACACAGCTAGCAATTAATTGCTCAGAAGGATTAACCCAAACTTTTCCTACTCTGACACCCCTGTTATTTCCACAGCAGCACAATGTGATTCTTAGTATGCCTCCAGTAGCTGTTAAATGTTGTCTTTTCATTCTACCTTTGCAAGACTCCGTCCTATGTTATGTGAAATTTGTATTTTCATTTGTGTTGAGAGAGAGCAAGCTGAAACACACTGGAGAATACAGTGCTCACAAGGCTTCTGATTTGGCTCCAGCTCACCCCCAGGGCAGCCTCCTCCTGGCACTTGTGCCTAGGGCAGATTTTGTACCGCAGCAGTCTATCACATAGAAAGACAAACAGTGACATTTGTGATTGAGTGACTTGCTTAAAACTGACACTACAGGATTTTTTTCTGTGCTCTTAACCATGTACTCAGTTACAAAATCAACCTTTTCTAAGTGGTATCTACAGAAAAATGTAATACATTGATTACTAAATATGAACTTGTATCTTTAAACAAAATAATTTGCTTTGATTATGGCACAATCAAATTTATTTGTAAGTGACATGGTAAAATATTTTTAAAATGCACAATATACTAATTTTGTGGATAAAATTTTCTTTAATTTTTCTAGCTCAATGGTTTACACGGGGGATATTTTGCCTCTAAGGAGACATTGAGCCATGTTTAGGGATAATTTTTGTTGTCACAAAAAGGGAGAGGTGTTACTATAATCTAGTAAACAACAACAAAAAAATCTGGTGGGCGAATTACAGGAGCCAGGCATGCTGCGGAACATCCTGCACACCGAGAAAAAACCCTTAGGATGACAACAAAAAAGTGACAGAGGAAAATGCCAATGGTTCCAAGGTGGGTAACCTCACTCTAGATACATTTGCATCATTAAAACTGTTCTATTCCCAAATGTATTGCTGCCTTCTCTCAGTTCCTGTATATGGTGAATTAAAAAGAAGAATGAACGTTTGGAGTATACAAGCCTTCATAGATAACCATGACTTAAAACATGGAAGACAGATACAAGCAGAATAAGTACTTTATGGAATATTGGAAGCAGATAAGAATTGTGTATTAAAAAGAGGTAGCCCAATTCAATCTAGGATCGTGCCAATGGGGAATCCTAGAAGTTTGCTCTTAAGAAAAGAAAGGATACGATGTTGCTTTACCAACCTTCCATGAAAGTTTCCAGGACACTGACTGAATGCAGGAAGACCTTTGGTGACATATTTCATTTGATAGCTCTTCAAAAGTCAAAGCCCAAGCATTGACTTAGTCCTGCAAAGAGCAAGTATGACTGGTCACATACAACCAGGACCCCGCAAACACACAACAGCCCAGCTTGAACTTTCCTAACTGGTAACTTTTATCACCTGCATAGATAAGCGCTACACATTTGCTCTCTTAATTGTCATTTCACTGTGAAGTGACAGAGGCTTTAATGCTCCTTTTAAATCAAAACAGATGTTTTCCACAGTGTGTGCTCCCCATTTATGTGAGCCCACCATGTTTCTGCCATGGTAGTTAAAAAAAGGGGGGAAGGCAGACCTGTGGAAAGCAAAAATTATTTGCTGCTGCTTACCACTGGGGGTGGGGCAGGAGTGGGACGGAAACTTATTCTTTATATTATTTAAAGTAAAAAATAGCAAAAGTACTTTAAATTTAGACCTAAACATTTAACAAACTAACCATGTCTGTTTCTTAAGAATACACTAAGGTGATATTGCTGCTACATTAGTGGGTTAAAGTTGAATATAACCATCTTGGTATAGAAATGGGTATTAACTCCTATCCATCAAATTCTCTCTGAAATCTCTCTTCCCATATTCAAATCCAATCTCTTTTGAAACATTTGTCTATAAGCCAAGTTCAATGAGCTACAGAGACTTTTCATGTTTTACCACCATTTCGTTTAGTCCTCTCTTCTTAATAACTTATTCAAGTAAAGCATCGTCAAGGGAGAAAATGGCCTAAAATCTAGAAGCTCAAAAAAGAGACAAAATTTGAAATTACCTGAAGACTCATAACATCAAAGATAAACACCATAAACACTTTAGTGCCTATCCTTCTGGAATGTGACATGTAAAATGTTCACAGTTCCTCATAATCCACTTTCACTGAAATATACTGTCATCAAATAGCTCAGTCGATCAATTGAACTGTTCTGCATCATTTTAATGGGATATAGTACGTTCTCATAACTATAAGTTATTGCATTCATCCCACATTTTGAATGTTTAAATTATTTCCAATGTTATTAATAATGTTTTAACCAATACCCTGTTTTATACATCCTTGTATATATATTCCTGGATGCAATTGCCAACAAAATAGAAATGTTGGGTAAAGTATACATTTTTACTGATTTTCATGAATTACATACTCGAAAATGTATATAAGAGCCCTATTGTTCCACTTGAGAATTTGAATACCTGCTTATCAAAACTTTATACCACTTGGTATTATTTAAACTTTTAACTTATTATTAAAAGGATGATTTAATTTTAAATTTTTTGAGTAATTGTGATGCTAAACTTAAAAAATGTTTCTCATTTCTAATTCTTTCATGATTACCAGCTTAAACTATATTTTTCTACTAATTATTTGAATCTTCTTAAATTATATGTTTTCTTTGGAAACATATGCAATGTTAATTTTGTTATAATACCTTTTACAAATATCTATCATCTCTCTCTCTCTCTCTCTCTCTCTCTCTCTCTCTCTCTCTCACACACACACACACACACACACACTCATATTGGCGTTCCCTGTAAGCCACTCAGCATCCCAGTGAAGTTCGAAAGATTCCATTCTCACTGAGCCTCCAATCTGGGGAGGGAGGAGTGATTATTAATTGATCACAGAAAATACATGTGAAATTGCGATGAAAATAAAAGTCTGATGGAAAATATTTCTGTTTTTAGAAAATAAAATTTAAAACAATACTTAGATGTGGTAAAATGAAACGTCCTTTTAGAGAAATGACGCTTAGAACAAGCTGTGGACGGATTGGCAAGCAAAGAGCCCCTCTGAGGGGGGTGGCCGATACCAAACTATGACAACCCCTTCCTCATAGCTTTCTGAGGCCAATTGAAGTTGCTCTGACAGATACACATGGCAGATCTCAGTGCAAAATTACTATCTAGGAAACTCCAGACTTTATCAACGGCTTTGGTGTTGCTTTCCCCTAGAAACCACTATGACAAGCCAGTAATTGATTCCAATATGTAAGCCGCTTTGGCACCGGTCTGTGAACGGGATTTTTAATAATCTTGCTGAAGGCATTGACAGCATTGATCTCTTTGGAAGCGCAGCACTTCAGTCCAATGGGCACCGAGCCACGCATTAGCCATGGGGAAGGCTGCGTTTCACCATCTGCATGGTTAATGTGACGTGTTCAAAACCAAATATGTGCAATGCAAAATTCTTCCTCAGCAGGAGAAACACAGACATGACATAGAAATAGGGTATCATGTTTTCCCAGATCTGATTGTTGAATGAATAAATATCATAGTGGTATCCAAATATTAATCTAATAGATAGTGTTTTCACATTTTTTATAGTCTAAGTTAACTGACAAAATAAAAAAAAAACAATGTTCTTACTTTTCTTTATAATTAAAATTTATTGAGCTCTTGGGAATCATTTTTACAGAGAACTCATTGTTTTCAATTTAAGGTGATGTCTGATTTCTACTCCTTCTATTTTTCTTTCTTCCTGGAGTAATCTAAATACACAGCAGGCCTACATATTATCTGTGGTGTGCTGGTAATTGTTTGAAAACCAGCCCTCCAAAGGGGAGTAGGGAAAAATCCCTAATTTATAGAGTTTCAAAGTTCATGGAGTGAAAGTTCTCATAACGGCCAGTTTTGAGCTTCCAGACTGAAAGCACTGAATGGGAATTGGAAAGAGGTGCCCACGTTTGGCTCTAATAAGCTTCACTCATCTCCAGTGCACCAGTCTTCACAGTCCTGGCACTGAGGGATGCTTGGGGTTTGAGTACTTTATCTTCCATCCTCACTAGCTTCTGCTAAGGTCTAATTTTTTAACTTGGGAACAATCTTTTGTCTTCATCATGAACATCACTACCTAGTATTTTTTTCTGACCTTATGAAATGGGCAAAGCATGGTGACTTCTCTGGAAATAACACAATTATCTCTCTTTATGACTCTGCCCCAAATGGCTGCTGGTGGTTTTGTAGTTCCTGCCATGGAATCTATAATCCCCCAAGCATTTTCATGACAGCTGAGTTAGTATTATTTCTCCTAGAAATGTGAATTTTGAAAATGTTTGGATATTATCCATGTGCTGTACAAGCTGAGGGGGATTTGAAATGCAGAGAGTCCATCTCAGACTCTGATTGATGAAATGGGTCACATTATCATTTCTATTTTCCTGTGCTGATGTTGACCTGAGGACATTCTGCATTTATCTACCTATTTTGAGAGTTCCAGATATTCTGCTGCCCAGCAGTTTCCTGTTCTTTTAGATCCCAAACCTAACAGTTGACTACAGTGGATATTACTCCTTTCTACCACCACCCCATGCCTGGATTTTGGCTCTAATTTAACTGCTGCATTATTTCTGATATAATTGTATATGGATATAAACTCTAGTTTTTTAGTTTCCCTGATTTAGTTCACAGTAAGGAAATCCTGATAGCTAGAGTTCCATGTAAAACATAATGTTCTTCTGTCTTAATTACCTAGCTCTTGAGAGTCAAATGCACATTGCGTTTCACATTATTATTTTATAATCGCTTAAAATATATAAATTTGTAAATAAGTGCTGAATGATGCTTTTTTTTCTTTTTTCATTTTGAGTCAATAAAGCCTACTATATCACTGACACTCAGGGGCTTTAAAAAAGAAAAAAATATCAAGGTGAAATCCCCTATACCATGCCTTGTACACATTCCCAGGGTAGTTAAGATCATATGGGAGGTACAATGATGAGAAGGCAGACATGCCCTTTGCCTTTATCAAAGTTACAGTCAAATTGGGATGCAGACAAGTTTCTTAAAAAAGTACAATATGCTGTGCTAAGTGCAAAGATGAGAGCAGTGCCAGATGCCTTGTAAATTCATAAGAAGCACTTCTAAGTTAAGACTGTATAGTTAGCAAAACATTGTCCTGAAAACTGTGATGGAGAAATCTAATAAACTGCCTCATGTTAGTGTATATCAGATGTCCAATTTTTGAAATGTGCCATACAGAAAGAAGGAACAACAGACTACTCTGTGATATGAATAAGTCTTGACTACTGTGAAAAAAAATGAATAAAATAAAACAAAACTCAGAAGTTCCATTTGTTGTGAAATTAAGAAAAAACTGAAACTGTTACCATGCATGTTGAAAGAATGTAATCTAATATATTGTTCACTGCTAGCAGTCTCCTGAACCCTACCTAAAAGTATATTCATGGCTTCCTTGGCAAATGAAATGTTCATATCACCCATGCTAGTGATGCCCAAGATCAAGGTGGCAGCAACAGATACAAATTTCAATTATTCTAACAATTGGCTTTAGGATTTCCAACACAATCCTCAGGATAGTTTTGAAGACCTTTTCCCTACAAGTGTTTTGTCTTTTGGTATCTGAAAAAAAGGTTATATTAACTATTAAAGTACACAATTCCAATTTCCTTGCCTGTTGGTTAATGGGCAAGGAATTTCTTTTTTCTTTTAAGATTTTATTTATTTATTTTAGAGAGGGAAGGGAGGGAGAAAGAGAGAGAGAGAGAGAAACATCAATGTGCGGTTGCTGGGGGTCGTGGCCTGCAACTCAGGTATGTGCCCTGACTGGGAATCGAACCTGCGATGCTTTGGTTCTCAGCTCGTGCTCAATCCACTGAGCTATGTTAGTCAGGGTGGAATTTCTTTATATAAAGCAATCACTGATTAGCACTGAATGACTCTCAGTCAATGGAGTAATAAACAAGGCATAAGAAAGATCACACAGGTTATAAGATGATAGAGAAAATATTTAGCCTAAAATGCCTTTATTATTAATTCTGGAGAATCCCAAAGAGCTTTTGTATATTTAGGTTAAGTCTCTTAGTATCATATCACTATGCTAGATGAAAACTGATAATTTTTAAAGATATTTATTAGTTTATTTAAAATAGCAATAACAAACCACTTAAAGATTACATAAATACCATAATATGACAAATAATTATTTTCTCATACAAAAATATTGAGAAGATTGGCACTTTTGAGTACTTTTGTAAGTATCTTGAATATCTAGCTTAACAATTGATGGCAAGATTTTCATATCTGCCTCTGTATTCACTCTGTTGTGCTGTTTTGTTTGGTTGAGCGTTACGAAGAAAATCTGGTCCAGGCAGATGTCACTCCATGGAAAAAGTAGGGATATTTTAATATTTTATATTTATAAATATTTGGTTTTGATACTACACCAAAGTCTGTCAAGTACTAATTACATAAAGGCAAGTTATGGTGTGGGTCTAGAACCACATCAGTAAAAATTTTGGCTATTACATTAACATTAATTCATTTTTCTTTAATTTTGAATGCAGGATTTTTTAAACACTGTACCATGTCACCTAATGGTTCACTTATTTATGCATGTCTTGCATGATGTCCGCACACTGCATCAGACGTTATCAAAATGTCACATTTGTTAATACCACCACTGATATCAACAAAACCTTGAAGTATTATGAAACAGCCATGGTCATGTAGCCAACACATTTCTAAAAAAAATGCAATTTTTCTTCTTGAAAACACAAATTTTATCATTAATATCAAATACTGTCAGCTGCTTTTATTGAAGTTATAGGGGCTTATTTAAAAAAATTATCTTCCCCAAAGTCTGAATAAACACAGTTCATCTGTCAGTTGCTCTTTTACATAAAATGGCATTTTATGTTAAAAACAGCTAGTTCAGCTCAGAACTCAAAAAATCTTGCAAGTGCTTTTCCTCTTATACGTTCATAGACAACAGAGTTGCTCTATGTATATTTTCCATTTTGTCACACATAATATGAAAAAGATGTTTGAAAATGGTTATATGAAAAGAATTGAGGTTTAATCAAATTAGTAATTTGTACCATTTCATTGAAGGTGGCCTTAAGTAAAACTGGCATCTTTCCCCTAATGTGAGTTGTGGTGGCAGAGTGGAAAGACCATTGAGGCAGTGTGCCGAACTCTATTGTGCCAAGACACTAGGAGTGTGACCCTAACTTTGTGCCATCAGTGTAAATTCCAAAACTAAAAATGACAAAAATATATTATTCTGAGAATATCTGTGACCTCACAGACCCACATCAAGGGCCTGGGAAACCTCCAGGGGTACGTGGATTACATGGTGAACGTTGCTGATCTACAGAATTCTGTCTTATCTGGCCTGCTGTTTCCTCTCTGTTGTCATCGCCAGTTCTCTGTCCCCTTCAGCCGCATCGACCTGACTGCTAGTCTTCAAGCACTTCAGGAATATTCTTGTGTTTGGAAGTTGTATTGGTTGCCCAGCTCTGCCTTATCAGTCATCAAAGATACCCAAAATGTGAACTCGCCAAGGGCAAATGGCTAACTCAGCTGGTGCTCAAACCTTATCTAATCTACGAGTACCACCCTGACCATGTTATCTAAGACGGCAACTCTAAGAACTCCAGATTTGACTTATCCTGTTTCATATTTTCTTTATAGCGTTTATTACATTCTATGGTCACATTTACTAAAATATTTTATATTCTCTCTTCGGTTATTGAAGCAGCAGGTCTACAAAGGCAGGGATTTTATATTTTTTTTAATTTTGCCCATGGTAAACATCAGTAAACCTTTGCTGAATAAAAAGATGAATGATACCACTTGTATATCACCTTCTTGTTTCATGATTGTATTGTTATATCTAGTTTAGAAGACATCAATAAGTGTTTTTATATCTAAGAAAATGTACTTTAAATATTTGCTTGCTTTTTATCTTTTCACCTTAAAATTCCTTATTCTTATTTTCTTTGTCATTCATGTTAGAGATTTTTCAAATGTCAGGTGAGCTTTTTCTCTTTATTAATACTGCAGAGTGAGACACCAGCAAGCTGAGTGGAGGCCCTGCGTGTACGTTTTCACGGTAGGTTCCTCACTTTAGATTGATCAGGTGGTGATGGAGTGCTTGGTCTGCAGTCTCCCCAGCAGTAGAACAGGCTGTTCTTCTCCCTTGGACACGCAGTATCTCTTCAACTGGTTACAGCGCATTTGGTTGTCAAGTTGGGAAAGATTGCGACTGATCTTACTCTTAAATGTATAGATTTTAATCTGATCCAAAGGGCAGTCAATGACTGTGGACCAAATCTAGCCTTTTATAAATAAAATTTTGTTAAAACACAGTAACACCTAGTCATTGACATATTGTCTAAGACTTCATGTGACCACTGCATGGTTAACTTGTTGCAACATGAACTATATAAACTAGAGAGCCTAAAACTATAACTATCTACCTCTTTACAGAAAGTATTTGCTGACCACTAATCCCTGTGTCTCATAGGATTCCTTTCACCCATTATCACTGTTGCTTTGTGTCATGGCGTGCATTGGATTCCAGGTTAATCTCATAGACGGAATCTGCAGCATTTTTCTGGTGGGTTTGTAGGAGGTATATTTTTATCCTTACTGGATGGGAGTGGATTTGTGAGTTTACATACTTCCTTTTCAGCCTCACCACTCACGTGTGACTTCTCAGGCAACTGATTCATCTCTTCCTGCATCTTTCTAGGACAGTGTCATCACCACTGTTACTTTGTCATACCGTCACTTGGGTAAGGCACCTTGGTATCATCTTTTATTTTGATGAAACATTTGCTGTCCTTCTAGTTAATTGTGTTATTCTAAGAATATGTGTTAACATCTCTGGTTGCTCGGTTTATTTTTTTTCCATTTTTTTTGTTGCACCCATGCATTTAAATTTTGTAAATGTTTTCTTTGTTTTATTTCCTGAAGAAAGTATAGATTAAAATGATATCTAATCCAATGTGCTTATTTTGGTAAGAACTATTTTTAATAGTCTGTGTTTGAGATATAATTGAATTTTTATTCATAGCCTAATTAATGGTTATTTAAACATTGTATACGAATTTAGTGTTTTACCTTAAAAATCCTGAGGTTTGACCTGTGGGTGTTGTGCACGTGTGGGTGCTGAATTTGCTAAGGACTGAGAAGCATACAGAAGTCTCAATGCTTGTACCAGGTGTTACTTTATATGCCCCAGTGGTGTGCAATTTAGTGAATAAAAATGCACGACATTTTTAACTGGACTGCAGTTCAATAATAAAAACTGACTCCTGGGACCCACTTAATGCTTAACATTTTTATTGTACTTAAATGGAAAATAGTTCCAAATAGGTTTTTACTGTAAAAGCTCAGGACTGTAGGTCTCTCACCTCTCTTGTGTCCTAAGATAACCAGTTTTAACTTCATTTAGTAATTATTTCTGATATTTATGATCTTATATGTGTATCTTATACATTATATATAATTGATATTTATAAATTATGATTACATTTATGTATATTTATTCATTGTTGTAGATGTAATAACCCCCCTGAATAGGTCTAGGTCCTAATCCTCAGAGTCTTTGAATATGTTTATAGAAGTTCTGTCCAGAAGGTGTCCAGCCATCTGATGTGAAAAAAAGACACTTATTAAAGAAGGTACAAGAAACATTGTACATAGGATAATGATGCCTCAGTCCCTTCAGACTAGGCACCTTGGGACCTCACACAATTCTCCTAGCATCTCTTCCATTGTTCGAAACACTGAAAAATCTTCTGTTGGAATTGCAATCAGCTGTCCCTTAGTATTTTCCTGAATCTCATCAGTGGTCTGAATTTCAGTTTTGGGAAAAGCCAGATGTCACAGGGCACCAAATCTGAGCTATAGAAGGCCTGAGTCACCTTGGTGTTTTAATGTCTCACCAAAAAATTCTGCATGACACGTGATGCATGAGTGAGCGTGTTGTCATGATGAAGCTGCCAATTATCAGCTGCCCCTAGCTGCAGCCTTCTGAATTATCCAAATTGTTTCTGTGGAGGAATGTTTAATCTTAACACAAAACTTTTAATACATATTTTATTTATTTATTTATAGAGAGAAGGGAAGGGAAACAGAAAGGCAAGGACAGAAACATCCAAGTGTGGTTGTCTTTCACAACGCCCCTTACTGGGGACCCAGCCTGTAACCAAGGCAGGTGCCCTGACTAGGAATCCCATTGGCGACCATTTGGGTTGCCTGCTGGTGCTCAATCCACTGAACTACAGCAGCCAGGTTAAGGCAAAATTTGATGCAGATTTGTCGTTCTACTCACTCAGTCATTTTGCATGGGATGGCCACATACTACACAGGCTCACTTGACTGTCTCTGCTGCCCCCACTGACCAGTACAGTGAAGTTGTCATTGTTCACACGTGCACTTTCCAGTCCACTCTCCTTGGCTGCCAGGTTGTCGTGCAATCTGTTCTTGTTATAATAACAATGTCTGCAGGCAGACCTTGTTTACATGCCATAAGGAACATGCATACATAGGAAGATTATTCTGAGATTATGAAACATGTGTATATATAGGAAGAAACAGGAGAATATAGCCATATTTTATATGGAAAACTTGGCTTGCCATAAAAAGATTAATAGGTCATGGACTTAAATAAAGATAAACTGAACCATATTAAAATTTAAAACTTTTTTAATCAAAAAATATTAATAGAATGAAAAGGAAAGCTACTGGTTGGGAGAAGATATTTACAAAGCACATAATCAGTAAAAAACTCAAACTCAAAATATGTAAAGGGGTTGTACAAATGAGTAACAAAAAGAAAATATGTAAACATCACTACACATACATGAACATACAAAAAGTTATGAAATCTGTGCTTCATTACTCAAATAAATAAATGTTAAAAACAATAGATTTCCTCCCTAAAGAACTGTGAACCTTTCTGTCTTAACTATTTGGGTGGAAAAGGGAAAGAAGTTTCAAGCAAAGCTCACAGAACACCCCATACTTCCCTGACTCCACCATCTGGCCCTTACAATAAGTCAATCCAGACAAACTGCTGAGTATCAGTTCATGAGATGGCAATTCGAAAGGGCTTCTAGAGTGAGGCTTATACAGAGCAAAGAAGTAACCAGGTATATAAGGTCATAGGCACACATTCTCTGAAAACAGAAGAAAGAACACACAGGTTAATGAGCACAGCAAATCATAAACCAGTTTCTGAGTCTGCAAGACTTTCAAATGCAAGGCTTTTGCTGGGGTGAAATTAAGCAGGGTCAGTTTGACACAGCCTCTTTGTCTGCAGTTTGAACATCTCTGGTAATGTCATCAAGTGCTGAGGTAGATTCTATGTGGTGTATACAGATACAGTCTTAGAAAAAAAAATCAGTTACCATTAATTGCTAGTCAAACGATGGGAGAAAAATGAAACATTAACTTGGACCGTTGAAGAAAGCTAGAAGAATTCAGGAAGCAGTTCAGCTTACAAGTGAACACAAAACTTTGAATTCAATGAACTGATTAGTGTCCAATACCCCAACTGGGAATTTTTATTTCCACTGAAAAACCGTTTCTCTCCTAAAAGTCACCCTCATTTTCATCAAAGAGACTGCACTAACTCTAGTTTTAATTTGGCCAATTATTTGCAAAAACATTCAGAAGAGCAATTGATCCCATAGACTTTTAAAATTTGTCTTGCTGGAATATTACAAGGAATCTTCAGGTTGACGTTTAGTCAGCCCCTCGGACAAAGAAGCCAAAGCCACACAACTGCCATCAGGCTTTATCCGCAATACGCACGGGTTTGGGTAAATTCCTCGAGTTCTTGAGGTCCTCCAAAATGTCTTGAGGTTTTCTTGCCATTTCTCAGGAAAGCAACCTTCGTGCCTTACCTGGAAAGACTGTCATGAACCACATGAAAAAAACAAGGAATGAAGCAATTTCTGCTGTGGGCTTTTATTAGCTTCAAATGTCAGTCTCAGTTCCAGATGGCTTTCTGATGACACCCAGAACCCAGGCTCGTCTCCCTTAGACGCACCATTGCAGTCAGAGTCTTAGGTGATGAAACCACAACCGAACACTTGTCTTACTGAAATAATGCAAATAAACGCATTGCCATGACTCATTCATGAAGAATTGACACATTTTGGAGGGATCATGAAAAGAGAAAAATATAAAGAAAAAGAATATCTTTATCCCTTTGACAGAGTGAAAAAAAAGGGAAAACTCCAACTCTGTATCAGACAGCTAAAAGTAAGTAATTAGCATTCATGAGATTAGCAAAGATATTCCATAACTTTAAGAAACATAGGCGCCTCTATTGGCAAACACACTCACACTTTTGAGAGAGATGATTTTATGAGACAGGTATTATACAGCAAAACTACTTAGACAGTTACAGCTGAACTAAGTTAAACTGATTTGCTCAGAAGGCCAAAGATTTTTGTTTTGCAAGATATATCTCTTAAAAATTTGCATGCAAAAAATCGTCTAGATAGGAGATCTTAGAGACCAGGTATTTGTATTTCAAAGGTAGGTAGCATATTCCTTGAAAAGCTAGAGTTAACTTTTTAGCCAGTAGGCAAATGCCATCTTTCAAGAAACTGTGGATGATATTGTCCATTGTCTTCGGTGAAAGAAAACTTTCATCCTTGTAAGAGAGGGAGAAAAACCTTCATCTTTGTACGTGAGGAAGATAATAACTTCATCCTCATAAAGGAGGGAGAGAAAACTTTCATCCTCATAAGAAAGAGAGATAAACCTTCATCCATGTAAATGAGGGAGATACGGAGCACCTGAGGGAGGCAGGAGAGTCTTCGGTGTTCTCCAGCCCCAGTCACAGACCAAAACTCAGGATGGCCTGTGACCCTTTTGCTGGGGGGTCACAGCAAAATAATTTTAGGGCTGTATAAATGTAACTACTCCTTCACTGTTAAGGAGTTGAAATTACATTTGGCCCTTTGAAGGCAATCATGAGGCTGATGTGGCCCCCCATGAAAATGAATTTGACACCTCTGCCCTGGAAGGATAGGCAAGCAGCTGTGGATGCAGAAGAAGCTGGGATTTACCAGACTCTAGGTTGTGTGACAGCAGCTGCAACTTTGGCCTAGCTAGCAACATGTGGTTACTTTGTCCCAGGGCTAGCACTGAAAGTGGCACTCTGTACTCCCAGAGGAGAAGCAGCTTTAGCTAGTGACTCTCTCTGTTGCCACTTCTGCCGTGGTGCCCTAAGCCCTAGGCTGTACAGAGAAAGGCCTCTCACAGCAAGGAAACATGAAAGGGGGAGTGTGGTCTGTGCCCTTGCTGTTCACAACTTGGTTGTGCTCAGCACTGGTGGACTAAGGTTCTCTATTTGGCATGCTGCTGGGTTGGGGATGCCACAGAGAATGGGGATGGAGCAGCTGGGTCCACTTGGGATTTGGTGGGACAGGAGTAAAATCCAAAGCAGTAGTGGGTGCAGAGCCCCAGAGGTGGAGCAGTGGATAAGGGCAGGATGTGTGTGCTATAAGCATCTGGCCTGCAAGCCTCACAGTAAGACCCCAGGGTTAATGTTTGAGAGAGACAGCTGCTCTTGGGACCTGAGCAAACCATGATGGAGATGGGGAGCAAGAGGTACCTGTAGCTGTGTGGCCATGGTGCTCACAGATCAGCTGGACACCACAGTTGGGAAAGTTCTCCCCTTAAGTGTGCTGGGTTGGGTGTGCTGAAGCTGTGAACAGGGAAGGGAACCTGGGGTGCACTCTAGAGCAAAACCCACAGCATCAATGGGCACGTGCACAGTTTCAACATTCTGTGTTTACTGGTGCTCATCAGACCTCAACCCCATGGTGGCTGAAAAGGCTGGGGCTGGCCATGGCTGTGGCACTGAGAACAAAGTATGGCCACTTTGCTTCTCTCAGTTGCAGCTATGGAAGTGACCTTGGGATGGGCTGAAGAAAAGTGAGCCCAGGTCTCACTGCACACTGGCCCACCAGTGGCAGCTATGGCTTGGGCTGAGGTTGCTCAGCCCACCTCCACTATGTTGGTCCTTGATTTGAATCTGAAGTGGAAGCAAAGAAGGTGATGGAGAAGAGACAAAAGGAAGCAAAAGGCACCAGTAGGGGTGAGAGAGAGAAAAAGGATGAATAGGACTCCCAGCCCAGGGAGGCAGTGTTCAAGCTCTCACTGCAATCCCACCCACATCTTCTCGCTCCTCCTGGCTGCCTTGCCAAATATTGTCAGTGGAAATCAGGCCCTCCCATGGGATCGCAAGGAAAGCACTCCAAGAACCCACATACTACTGGAGATCATGGTGTAGCAAGATGATTTAATTGGGTAGAAATCTGCCCCTGGGTTTCCAATGTCCCATCTCATTCTATCCCACCATGGGAAAATTCCAGCTTTGTCCTCAGTGAGGACAAAGCAAATGGTCACATTCCAGAGTTCTGCTTCATATTAGAGCTTAGTACTTGTGGAGCCCACAAAGTCTGCTGCTGGTCCTTGTAGCTGCTAGACCCACATTGTGGTGTGTTCCTGGGCAAGAGAGAGCACACAAATGTGTGGGTTAAGTGTGTTACTGAGCAAAAGAGAAATAGAGAGGTTAGAGCTTCGAAATCATATGAGATTTTTTCAAAAGAACCATCAACTCCCCAAGCTTTTGTTGGTTTTGGATCAGTCTACCACACCTAGTTCAAGGGTGTCAAACTCGGGCCAAACGTAATTTTAGAACTGTATGAATGTAACTACTCCTTAACAATTAAGTGAAAGCTCAGCACTACCACTGGGTAGAAACATGGTAGAGGGCCGGATTCGGCCCACAGGTCTTGTGTTTGCCACCTGTGCCCTAATTAGATTCACAGGCCTCCGAGGTCAAGCACCACTCCATGAGCTCATCCAACCCTGCCCAACAATCTGATACCAAATGGGATGTGGGAAGAGTGTTAATCCCCTTGTTGAAGCACTGCTGTAATCCTCAGAGTTGTGAGGGCATAATTTCCTGATGCAGCAAACAGGTTCATGCTCCCCAGGTTACTACGCTCAATGTCTAATTCCCTTTGCTACCCTTTCTTATTAATAATCAGCTAACTACTGACTGTAACACATATATTACTTAAATATGCATAGATATAGTATTATGTTTTACTGTTTCCAATTTATATTTTCTGCCTGTGTATATGTACAGATGTTTACGTTTGACTATGTGTAAAACATCATAACAATATATCATATGTAGTACATTCGACTGTCCTAATGCAACATCTGCTTCAGTGTATTTGTGTGTAATTGTAAATACCGGCAAATATTCAGAATAAGCTCAGCTGAAATAGAAAATAAATGCTTGACTTCAAAATTTTAAAACCTCAAAGCAAATATGCAAAATATAGCAAGGCATTCATGTAATGATTTAAAATATAGAGAAAATGAAATAAGGATTAAGCTTGAACTGTTCTGTAGATGATAAGGATTTATAATGTGGATAGTTGGGAGTGCTTCAATTCAAGCAAAGCATTAAATGATAGTGTCAAATTCTTAGCCTGAAGCTTATCTATCATCAAATTTCTTTCCTTGGTAGTAGCATTAAGGATATATTAAAGAGAAGATAAAGTGCTTTTAATACTATAGGAAGAAAAAGTTAATGATCCTAAAAGATGATCATAGCTGCTTGTCCTTGAATATGTAAAATAATTTTCTCACCTGACAAGAAGAAAACCGCTTCTAAAATGGTATTGGGTTTCATATGAGATGTAAGTCTTTTGATTTCCCAAGAGTAATAAGTGGCAAACTCACAAACGAGATTGGACTTTTGTCATCCTGTATGTTTGATGAGTGATGTCACTCATATCATCACACTGAAAGAGGCATTTATTTATTCTAATATATTTTTACTGTAAACAGCAGAAAGCTTTGATTATGGTCTTACAATACAAAATATAGTCACAAATCAGTACTCATCAGTTTCAGAACCTGTACACCAACAATGAAGTATCAGAAACAGAAATCAGGAAAAAAATCCCATTTGTTATAGCAACAAGAAAGATAAAGTCCCTAGGAATAAACCTAACCAAGGAAGTAAAAGACCTGCTCTCAGAAAACTACACAATGCTAAAGAGAGACATTAAGGAAGACACAAATAAATGGAAGCATATACTGTGTTCATGGGTTGGAATAATTAACATCATCAAAATGTCCATACTACCCAAAGCAATTTATAGATCCATTGCAATCCCTGCTAAAATTCCAATGACACATTTCACAGATATAGAACAAACATTTCAAAAATTTATATGGAAACGTGAATGACACTGAATAGCCTCAGTAATTATGAGAAAGAAGAACAAAGTAGGAGGGATCACAATACCTGATACCAAACTATAGTACAAGGCCATGGTAATCAAAACAGTTTGGTAGTGGTTTAAGAACAGACATATAGATCAATGGAATAGAATAGAGAACCGAGAAATAAACCCAAGTCTCTATGGTTGATTAATATTTGATAAAGGGGGTAGGGGCATAAAATGCGGTAAAAATAGCCTCTTCGATAAATGGTGTTGGGAGATCTGGGCAGCTACATGCAAAGAAAAAAAAAAGAAAGAAACACAACTGCCAACTTATACCATACACAAAAATAAACTCAAGATGGATAAAAGACTTAAATATAAGTTGTGAGACCATGAAAGTCTTAGAGGAGAATATAGGCAGGAAAATTTCAGATATTTCATCCAGAAATATTTTCATCAATATGTTACATGGAGAAAGGGCATAAAAGAAAGAATGAACAAATGGGGCTTCATCAAATTAAAAAGCTTCTGCATGGCTAAAGAAAATACTCCAAAATGAAAAGGGAATCAACTGTATGGGAAAACATATTTGCCAATGATACCTCAGACAAGGGTTTGATCTCAAAAATATAGAAGGAACTCACACAACTACACACCAGGAAGACAACCAATCCAATGAAAAGATGGACAGAGGACCTGAACAGACACTTCTCCAAGGACATACAGAGGGCCCAGAGACATATGAAAGGATGCTCAACATAAATAGCCATCAGAGAGATGTACACTAAAACCACGATGAGATACAACTTCACACCAGTCAGAATGACCATCATTAAGAAATCAATAAACCACAAGTGCTGGTGAGGTTGGGGAGAGAAGGGAACCCTAGTGTACTGTTGGTGGAAATGCAGACTTGTGCAACCAATGTGGGAAACAGTATGGAATTTCCTCAAAACACTAAAATGGAACTGCCTTTTGACCCAGCAAATCCACTGCTGGGATTAAATCCTAGGAATCCTGAGTCAACACCAGTTTGAAAGGACCTATGCACCCCAGTGTTCATAGCAACGTTATTTACAATAGCCAAGTGCTGGAAGCAGCCTAAGTGCACATCAGTAAGTGAGTGGATTCCAAAACTGTAGTACATTTACAGGATGTACTACTACCCAGCAGAAAGAAAGAAGGAGCTCTTACCCTTTGTGACAGCATGGATGGAACTGGAGACACTCATGCTAAGTGAAATAAGCCAGGTGGTGAAAGAAAAAGACTATATGATCTCACCTATAAGTGGAACCTAATCAACAACAATAACAACAAAAAACAAGTGAGCAAAATGAAACCAGAGACATTGAAATAAAGAACAAACTGACTGCAACCAGAGGGGAGGGAGTGGGGGATAATGGAGAAAAGAAGGGGAAAGGGCATCAAGGAACGTGTATGAAGGACCCACGGACAAAGACAATGAGGTGGGGAGAGGACTGAATGTGGGTGGTGGGAGTGGGTAGAGCAGGGGAGAGTAGTGGGGGCGGTGAATGAGGGCAACTGTACTTGAACAATGATAAAATGAAGAACCTGTTAAACCCTGAACTTGTCACATTTTTGACAAGAAGAAAATGTTTCAGCACTTGTCTCTTGCACGGTACTTGTCGATTCTGGCGGTCATCAAGAGTTCCAGAATGAATGAAGTAAGAGTGCCTAGGTACAACTGTTCTTTGTTTACCCTTTGTTCCAGGTGAAACCGAGAATCAGAATTTGCATGCTTTTCTACTCAAGAATTTCTTTTAAACAAAAGTATAGTGTTTTCAGTGAAACAACTAAGATTAAATTTCAGTGCCACTTTATTGAAGTATAAATAATATATAAAAACTGTACATACTTAATATAGGCAACATGATGTCTTTAAAATATGCACAGTTTTTATAATAACAATGTAATTTTACACTTATTAATAACTCATGGTATATAATTACAACAAAATTTTATATAAATACAGGAGTGGGCAAAAGTAGGTTTACAGTTGTGAGTACATGAAACAGTTTTTCCTTGGATTATTATTTATTGAGTTTTGTATTATTTTTCATGAAGAACTATGAACTTACTTTTCCCCACTCTTGTATAAACACAGAGGTATCTTTATTTTTGTTAACTTTTCCAAATAGTATGACTATTATTTCAACCACTTTTATCCTAATTTTAAAGAAACAGATAATCTTGATTGCTTATAGTGGCATTTAATATCCCTGACCTTATATACAACTCTCTTTGTTTGATAGAAAAACAAATTCTTATGCTAAACTCAAAAAAGTAAAATTGGCATTTTATAGTCCCTTGGATGAGTTTTAGTTTTGGACCTAGAACATAGTGAGTATCATTAATCCCAGATGGTCTATATTTCTAAGAACATTGAATTCCAAAGTATAGAATACAAGACATTTCTGAAAGCTTTAAAGCTGACATAAGTTATGCTCCTGTTTATTTATTTTTTACATATTTGCTTATTTGTTTGTCATTTGTCTCTTTTCTCTTCCTCTTTGTTCTTTCTTTTCTTTCTCCCTCCCTCCCTCCCTCCTTTCCTTCCTCGTTCTTTCTTTTTTCTCTCCCTCTTTGTTTCTCTATCTTTCAAGTTATCAAAGACTGTGCATTTTTCTTAATGCTTTTTATAAAATTGATTCCAAAGTTATCCAATCAAAATTTTGACTGTTATACAATAATTTGTATTGTACATACACACATCCTCTCTTTACTTTGGGATGCACTATTATTTAAAGCAGAATATCTTTACACTGGGTTTCATTATTTCAAGTAAAACATTCTTCAACAATAAAAAAATGTCTATATTTTTTTTCCTGGACAGTTTGTTAAGATTCCATCAAGATGCTCACTGGAAAGTACTAAACTTTGTTGCCCAGAAGTACCCCTCATGAACATCTAATTCGATAAATTTTATAAATATCATGTCTCACATTGTACTTAAAACTTTTATGGAAAACCTTATTATCTTTTTATGTACCATGTTAATTAGCTTAACAATTAACTAATTAGATTACCATTATTTCCAGAAAGTACAGTTATGAGAATATAAATATGTGCTCATTTAAATTGAATTTTTATAACATACCTTTTAAAATGACTATTTTTGACTTCAGAGAGTTCTAGAAGCCAATTGGACACTGGCTTCCAGAGGCAAAAGTTAAAAGTTAAATATATATAGTTCTCTCTCCCTTTCCCTCTCTCTGCCCCCTTTTGATGGCCCCAATGACCCAGCTATTTTGAACATTGGATTTTATTTGGGTATATTTTATAATCCCAAATAAATAAATCTTTAGCCCCAGATTATAATATATCATTTGACAAAACTCTCTTTTTATAAATAGATAGGAAAAGTTTATAATCAATTGACTTCTGATCCTTGCAACCTCAACACGTGGACAGTTTAAGGAATTGTGGTTTTCCTATGTGTTTCTGAAATACTTTGTCTAGGCTTAAATTGACATTTCATCTGAGATGTACTCTAATGTGTGCAGTTCTACAGGATTTTGTCTTTAGTGTCTACGTTTTTATCTGAGCTTTGCTTCCTGCCTTTATAGACTGGGACTATATTTCATTGAGCTGGCTTCCCCAGGAATTGTGTCTACAACAGAGTGGGGTGTTAAAACTGTATTCTAAACAGATATATGGCTCAGCCACCATCTCTTTCACATCAAGGAGATGCTTCTGTTGATGACCAGAGAAGCTGGGAGGATTGAGCAAGATTTTGTTCAATAGATCATTTTGTTTTGTGTAATTTGATGCCTATAATCACCTGGTATATACTTCATGGTTCCAAACTTTTAGAATCAGCTACTCTTTGGAATTTCCTGTTTGACCCAATATGACTTGTGCTTGTGTTCAAAACACTCATGGATATAATAAGTTGGTTGCTAGGTGTAACTGGTAGAAAATTACCTGCCAGGATTCTGCTGCCCCCATGCGTTATTAGGAAGTAACTATCAATGCCCTGTCCATCCCTCTTTTTGAAACTTGCCTCTTGGATAACCCCTCTGCATTATGATAGACATGAATTATCTTCTTTTTTCCCCCTTTCATTTTCTTTAAACTATATGTGAATAGTTTGAGTGAAGGGAGGAAAACTCTTGGGGCAGAGTAATTATGTTGAATTGCATGGTTGTTCTAAACAGAACTAATTAAAGTTCAATTAAATTTAATGGTCAAATAGAATTATCATTTAATTATTTTAATAACAAACACCAGTTGAAATGTAAATGTGTGACTATTTTATATTAAAGAAAGTAGATTAGGTATAACTTTCCAGAAATCAAATGTGACTAAAAGGTATGAGGATTGCAGTATGATTCAGCCTTCTGAGACTTCCTAATGGGTATACTCCATAAAATTGATGAGTCAAGTTAATTGACCTTGAGAAAAGAGACTGACTTGAATTGTGAGGTATGCTAGATTTATCTGCTTATGTCAAGCTGAAGCTGTATAGGACACATTTTGACTTCATAAGTTCACTTCACGTAGAAAATGGTCCCAGAAAATGGTATTAAAAATTATCTGCAGTGAAATGTAATTGGTCATCTACTAGTCACCCTGCAATTAAAAACTGCTGAATTGTATCTTCTCCAGAAATGAAGTGTGCAGATGTTGTATCAGAATGTTATACACCCGCAACTTACATAATACTATTAACCAATGTCAGCCCGATACATTTAATTAAAATAAAAAAGAAAGCATCCTAAAAAAAACCCTTAAATTGAATACAAGAAAACTATTTTTAGGCATTGGAGAAAAAGGAAGCTTACATTATGAGCCCTGTATTTTCTCCAGATCTTCATCTGTGGATATTTTTCTGGCTGTGACACAGGAGTATCCCCTAGAAGTCCTACTAAAGAAAAGGCACAGAACTCAGGGGTTGGGGCTACTGATACAATCACCGGAGAGGAGGAGACACGTCAGTGTTGAACTCTGGGAGTTTTCTGCAAGAACTTGGATAAAGACTGGGCTGCCTAGAGTCAGGGTTAGACAATGTGAGGTTTACCAGGAAGCGGTTTCTACACAGTGGACTGTAGAATGCATGTACTAAAAATTAAAAGTTCCTGGAGATATTAGAATTCTGGTTCAGTCTGAATAGAGAGAACTCATTAGTACCAAGGAGTACAGCTAGCACACTAGAAAGCCCAAAGGTCCATGTTTTCTACCCTAAGGCTTGCTTTAGACCTGCTCTAAGAAAGTCTAAAAGCAAACCTGAACATATTCACAGGGAAAATAGAGTTTGTGCTTTGAGTCTTGCCAAATTAGAGAATTGGTGAACACCTTGGGTTTTCTACAAATCTGCCTTTACATAATATAAAAGCAAGCCTACACAAGTTCAAGATGACTGGCCAGTAATTGCACTGTCTCCTAAAAAAAACTTTAATGTTCTTCTGAGGAAACTAAAAGACACGAAGCCTCTGCAATGGATTAGTCACGACTTAAATAATAAAAAGAATTAAAAAGTTATTTAAACTTCAACTGAATGAAAAATAAACAGAAAAAAAACCCTTCTAAAATGTTTATCTCTCTTTCAATGATACTACTCAATCTCATTTAGCTGTAGATTAATATTATGATAGATTTTGGGTAGCATATTACTCAATTTTTATTTTTAAGTCTCACTACCTTACAGACTATTTACAGTTCTTTCAAGACTTTTCATTATAAAGTAAATCTACCAGAGTTTAGCATTTTAGCAGATATTTATTTTTCTAAGTTTTCTGTGACTTCAGTTTTATAGTTGACTCAATTTATGATAATACTTGAAGCAACAACAGTAACTGGAATTTGCATGTGGAGTCATAAATGAAATAAAAAAGTTTAAAAATTATTATTAAAATTGATTTTTAATATTTATGATCTAAAAACCCTAAAATTAATAATTTAAGAAAGAACAGCAAATTACATATTTTTCTGAATAATTACCTGTAATAAGACACTAATAAATGAATGATGGGCTTATGTTGTCATGTCTTTTCACTGAATCACACACACTACTAGGACTTGCATTAAAACTCTTTACCCTTTCACTCTCTGGAACCTGTTGTTACTTCTATTGTCTTTCATTAACATGAGAGGATAGTCAGAAAAGCCATCAAGACCTCTTTCTTTACTCTCCTACATATAGTAGTTTCCTGAGAAATAAGATTTCTGCTCTCTCCAAGAATGAAGACTATTTTAAAGAAGTTCCCAACGAAAAGGAACCTGATGCTCAAGTTCTTCCAAAAATGCCCTTTTATGTAGATGATCAACCTATGTGAACACTTTTAATGACAGAAATGTTATTTTATCGTCAGAAAGCTCACTTCATCTTTGACTAACTCTTATGGTTACCAGTGCTTTGGAATCATATTTGTTGCGCTGTTACCACAACTGGCACTCATCATTCTAGCTCTCGCCAATTGTCTAACCATCATGGTGACTAGGGTCAGAGGGCACCTACATCATTGACTCTTCTCATAATCAGCCCATCGTCTCTGTATTTGACCGTGTGTAATGCACACCACGTTTTTGGCATATAGTTTCAGGGACAAAATCTTTTGTTTTAATTTTTAATAAAATTTTTATTTATATTAAGATATTTGTTTCTTGTATTTTGAAGGGTATTATTTTGCATGCAGATATTGTTATTGCTTTCCAGAGTTGCATTTTTAATGCATAAGAATAAATAAAATAATTAAACATTTATATAGATACAAATTTAGGACTATGTCTGTATTATGTGCATCCTTGTTTTTCCCTCAAAAATTTGGGCAGAGAAGTGCACATTATACATGGAAAAATATCGTATCTCCCTGTATCACCCTTAATGTTACTCTTACACTATGTAAGAATGAATTTTGGCTCACCACTTGGTTCTTTGTTTTTTTCCTCTTTGCCTTATCCTTTATCAAAGTTTAAAAATCACTTATTTTTATTCTTCTCACTACTGAGAGATTTTGATTTTTTTACCTTGTAAATACTAAGTCCTTAATATAAGATTTGACAGAAATTTGCACTTTGTGGTGAAAATGCTAAGGCAAGTGGAATAATATTTCTAAAAGGACATTTTAATGTGCTAAATGATGTTTACAAGTATTTTTAGCTTTATATTTCCTACTTTCTACTTCTCAGAATAGTTTCTGAACAACGAACGATGTTTCTGTAACTCTGAGAGGTGCCAAAGAAACTTTAATGGCCAGATAGATATGGTTTCTGCCATTATAGGATGTAGAATTTTGTGGGAAAAGTACACATTAAATGGAAAAATCACACAATTGATTAATTAAAATTGTGATAATTAATTAAATAAGTATAATAGAGGGATATCTATTATATTCTGAAGGGTCATGCACAAGAGTATAAATATAAACACATATATTTGTAAAATATTTGGAAAGCAGCACAACTTACATAAATTTATTTGCATATATCTTCATTGAATATAATTTTGGTATTCAACTGCATTGAATTAAGTTAATTAAAAACCTAATTTTATTCAGTTTTTATCTTTTGTGCTACTGAAACATAAGGTCTATGATAACATAAACAAACATAATGATCGGCTTAACTAGGTAGTGATAATATTGCCATTACTTTCTGTTTTCCATGGAAGCAATAGTGAGTAGTAAATGAATAGTATGTATATAACTTGTCTTTTCATAAAAGTAATAACAGTAACAGAATAATTTAGCACCAGTATTATGTTAAGCTTGTCCTCATTTTCATTCATTCTTTCTCCTTTTTTCCTCCCTCTTTCCTTCTTCTTCTATTTCTTCATCTCTGTATAATCTCATTTAATACAAATGATAATACAATATGTAAGCTGTATGATTTACTCCATTCAAACAGGCCAACTAAAATTTTGAGACTTTAAGTAATTTGTTCAGGACAATAATTTCAGTATGTAGCATAGACTGAATTTCAAATGCAAGTCTTCTGACAAAAAGCCTGTGGTCTTGGTTGGTTGTGCTTCCACAGACATTTTTAAATGTTTACCTTAGGCTAGAGATTGTTTTAGACAAGAGAGAGAAGCCAAGTGAATTGGATGCAAGTCTTGACTGGAGGGTGATATAGCAGATATCTATAGAAGTAAAGGAGTGAAATATTTTTTTAAGAAAAAAGGAAAGAAAGTATCATGGCCAAATCACCAAGGGTTAGAGTTTCAAAAAGACCTCATGGAAGAGGCAGCCTTAAACACAATCTTGAAGAAAAGTCAGAGATTTCCCTCCAGAAATTAGCTGTGTGCAAAAGGATATGGCAGTCAGGAGGAATAACAAATATTATAAAGTAAAGCTGAGGACTTATAAGGAGCCTTATATAATTAGATTATAAATGCATTATTAGAACATTATACTGAAAAATATATATAGACAGGGATCAACAGAGCCAGTGTCTTTATAAACAACAGCAGATTTTAATTCATTTAATTTAATTTAAGCTTGTTGATTCTTAGTATGAGGAATAATTTAATATATGCTTTCTTATTTTAAATATTAAACAAGTCTACTCTTATTTTTTCCTTATTATGCAATTTACCTAAACTTCAATTTGGATTATTTCCTCAAATGGGTGAAATATACATCTGTTTGGAGGGAAGGGTAATAGATGTCACAGAGTAATCGATTACACAAATTGTTTGAGGTTTCATGTTTGCTTTTTTCTCTCTATTTGCTTATTAAATGGCTTTGAGAGAATTCATTTGACATGAAATCAAAAGAGGTCTGTGGAAATTGTATTATCTATTTCATGACAATGCATAATGAGCTACTGAATAAAGAATTAGTTACTTGTGTGCTTGAATAGTTAAAGGGAAGGTAAGTTAATTTTATTGTCAGAAGACATCAACATAGATTCTCTCTTAATATTTTGACATTCCAAATAGTATTTTTCTTTTGCCATAGATAATCTCTAAATGCTATATCAAAACCATGGTTACTCTTCATCTTTATAGGCTGGCATGTATTTCTACCCAAAAACATTTTTGTGTATGCCAAAGTGCATTTGAGTAATTGGAATTATCATTTAATCCTCCTTGTGTCCCCCACCATATTTAAATAATCGGCATTTGTTAATGAAACAGTTACTTCTGATGGGAATTTTATTTTTCTTTTTCTAAAGACTTAAACAACAGGAATTAATAAATGTTGCATGATAAATGAGAGATTACAGTTCAATGCTTCTGAGGACTAAAATGTGCACACACCCCTACAGGGACTTTAAGGAGGTAATCAAAGTTAAATGAAATCATTAAAGTGTGCCCCTAATAGGCCTTGATAGGACTACTGTTCTTAAAGAAGAGATAGGAGAGATCTTCTCTCTCCCTGTGCAAAGAAGAAACATCCTGTGAAAACACAGAGAGAAGTCAGCCATTTGCAGACCAGGAAGAGTCTGACGGGAAACCAACCCTGTTGGCACCTTGATCTTGGATTCTAGCCTCCAAAGTGTGAAAAAATAAACTTCTGTGCTTTAAACCACTCATCTATAGTACACTATTGTGGCAGGCAGGAGAGCAATACAAATGGTAAGTAGGCATTTTCTAGGATGGAGCACAATGAAAGAAACTTACCCCCATACACTTGAAGGACTTCAGTGGAAATTTTTCTTGTAACTCTTTGCAAATGTGTTTATAAAACATAGAATCTGTAAAATATGTTCAACTCTACCAAACTCCTCTTTGCATAGCTTTAGGGAAATTTAGAGCTGTGCTACACTAGCCTTGCCATTGGTGTTTACTCTCCGAATCTGCCCTATATTAGCCTCTTGCCAGTTGACTGCCAGCAAAGAATTCCCAGAATGCAGCTTATACAATTGTTTCCTTGTTCAAGGCACCAAAGATTTCAAAATATGGACTGACCTAAAAAAAATTTTAATAGCTGTCATATTAAGGCATCAAACAGTATCTATGCTTAGTAGATTATCAAATTAGTATAATTGGTTTGGAAAAACATAGTCAAATCTTTGACTTCATTGCCAGCTTTTTTGTTTGAGAAATTGATTACCTAAAAGCCTGTTTATTTATCAACAAGTTAAGGAAAATAACTACTACCTGGATTTTGTGGTATTGCATGAGAAAACTACATAAACTACTTAGTATAGGGTCTGATACATAGTAAGAAATCCATCAACGCTTGATGTGAATCATTAATAGAAATATATAGCTATATGCATTTTAAGGTATGCATTGTTATGTTTTTTCCATTTTGATTATACTTCCCCTAGTTCTATGTATGTTTTTTTATAAGAATAATTTTACTTAAAATCAAATATTCTACTGTGACATTAAACAAAGCACACCTGTGGAAAATAAGTAACTAGTACATTTAGAAAACAAGTTAAAACACTGAAACCTCAATCAATATGTTCAATTTTCAAATGTGCTGCTTGGAAACTCATAACATTGAACTCTTATCTTTCTAAACCCAATAAATAATAATCACCAGTTCCTGAGATAATATTAATACATGTTATTATGTTTAATTTTATTAAAATCTACACTCAATTAAAGATTTTGAACAATTAAAATGTACGCAGATAATTCTACCCATATGGCATTGATGAATTTTCTCCACAGCTGGTGTTACTAACTGGAACCACAAAAGTCTTAAACTATTTACTACTTTATCTCATTTTGTTCTTAGATCAACTTTATAGTGAGAACTATTATACTCATTTAAAAAGTGAGGAACTAAAATCTAAGAGAGTTCAAGTCACTGCCCAAGTTTGATATTAAGAGGCAAGGTTGAGAGGAAAATTCCTGATGGTCTTATTCCAATTCCCATGCTCCTTTTACTACTGTTAAAAATTTAGATTTGATGAATGGTGTATCACAAACAATTCTTTGTTCAATATGTGCTTTTGTATTGTTTTGATTCTTTTTATTATAACTGACATTGTTTGTCTGTAATCTGTTTCAGTTGGTAACATATCCAGAATGGAAGCAAAATACAGTAATGTTAGCTCTTTAGGATAGTGATTGCAAAATTCTGGTGTATTAATATCAACATCATTTGTAATACAGGCCCATTACAAATACAACATAAATTATAACTGAAACATCTTATTTTAAAAAATAAGGTTGGGTAAAAAGTTAGTGTTAGTGTTTGCAGCTCAGATAAAGCTAATATTTTTAGCATCTGGAATTATATGTTATACCTAAGTATAAATAAATCTTAGCTAAGAGTATGGGGGCAAACCAGAATTGAAAGATATTCAGAGCCAGTCATTAATTTACTGAAGATAAAAAAGGCTCATTTTTTGCAGGAATTTTTTTTTCTGTTCAGATGATTATTTAAATATAAAATCAAAGATTCCAGATTTTACAAACTCAGAAAATTAAAGTAGGTGATGTTAACACTATTAAACTGGGTTCATTGGTGATTAAATATTAAACTATTCCAAGAGATTCTCTTGTTTTAATCCATGGAAGATCATGCAAATCATGAATTAAGTAAGGTATTATTTTACCTAGTTTACATGTGATTAACCTTTATAGGAGAAGATAGTGGCTCAAGTATTTGCTTTCAAATTAACAAGCATAGATTTTTAAATCAAAGGAATTTTTTTGTTAGCAGTATAAATGGACTATGTATTTTAAATAAAATTTCTTCTGTGGCTTTTTAATCATCTACTAAAACTATATTCTAAATATACACAAAAATAAATGAAAATTTATGAAACCATGGATTAGAAGAAAAATGAGAGGATTCCAATAGGGTGGCCAGATAAAATACAAGATATCCAGTTAAATTTGGATTTCATGTAAATGATAGATAATCATAGCCCTGGCTGGTGTGGCTCAGTGGATTGAGTGCAGGCCTGCGAACCAAAGGGTCACCAGTTCGATTCCCAGTCTAGGGCACATGCCTGGCTTGTGGGCCATGTCACCAGTGTGGGGTGCACAAGAGGCAACTACACATTGTATGTTTCTCTCCCTCTCTTTCTCCCTCTCTTCCCCTCTTGAAAAATAGATAAAATCTTTAAAAAGTATAGATAATTGTTCAATACATGTTATGAACTGAATTGCATCCCCCCAATTCATACAGATAAATCCTAACTCTTAGCACCTCATACTGTGTCTGTATTTGGATACTGGACCTTAAAAAGGTAATTAAGTTAAAATCATGTCATTAGTGTGGGTCAGTGTAATTGGTGTTCTTATAAGAAGAGGAAATTTTGACATAGATGTGTATAGATGGAAGAGAGTATAAAAACACAAGGAGAAGCCACCTAAAACAAACCAATAAAATCAAACTAACAACCTCATAAGCAACCAACTCTGCGAACACCTTGTCTCAGACATCTAGCACCAGAACTATGAGAAAATGCATTTCTGTTATGTAAGCCACCCAGTCCATGCTGTGCTTTGGCAGCCTTAACAAACCAATGCAGTATACTGTAGTATATTTTATTTGCTAAATTTGTCGATCCTAGTTATGAAAAGTTGTCATTGACTATAGTGAAAGCAACACTTGCAAAGCACTGGGGAAGTACATTAACTTGTAATTATTTATGTTAATGTTAATGCCTGTAGTCTTTTCTCCAAATTTTAATCACCCTTTTATGTAAGAGAGAGCTCAGTGTTTTATGTGTCTTATATTTTGTATTTATAATTTTTACTTTCATGGACAAAATTCACTTGAACTTTTTAGTGCAATTTTTAAATAAATATAGCTGTATTGTATCTGAAGATAAGATTCAATGTTTTAGGGTCTTTCTAACCTCAAACTTCTGTGATTTTATGATATGGATGTGAAGGCAAAAAATACTATTCATTTTATTTATATATTTCTGTACCGCACTGTTTTTTATTCTTTTAAAATCACTTTTTTAAAAAAAAATTTTGTAGTCAGAGACTGTTTTTTCAAGAAAATTTGTAGAAACTGAAGAAAGTAGAAAATAGAAATTACTGTCAAATTCACTACCCAGAATAACCATTCTGACATATTTTGGGTCATCTCCTACTACTCATTGTATTGTATTCAATGAATTTAAAAAAAATAAAAAGTTATAGTTGTATTAAGGTGTTGTCTCCTCTCTATATGCATACACATTGTGTGGAAACATGCATATGAGACAAGGAAAACCTTTACCTCTTTTATTTTCTGTAGTGGCCACGAGAATGCATTTTAACTACTTACAGCTCAGGAGAGAAAATTCATCACGCAGTCCAGCATCTGTGCTCTTGAGTTCATCACCCAGTTGGTGCTGAGGCTACCTCTTCCTGTTTGTCTGCTCTCAGATGTGATTAATTGTGGCAGAGGCCAGCTCCCGAGTATCACAGCCACTCTGATAGGCAACTTCTGCTCAAGGACTCCAAGTGACCTTGCTGATTGTTCCTTAGAACTATACTATTCTCCCTCCCTCCCTCCCTTCCTCCCTTCCTCTTTCCCTTCTACTTTGCCTCAGAATCTGCTTTTACAGAACCAGACTATTACAGGAATTATTGCTAAACTACTTCAGGGATATAGGCCTACAGTTGGAAAAAATAATGGTAAAAAAAGTAGACAAGGTCCCTATAAAAAAGCTCATGCTCTAATTAGGGGAAGCAAACAATAAATGCCTAAGTGCATGCAAATGTACTAGTGCATCCAAATAAATAGCAAAAAATGTTATAGTGATATTATGGTAAGTGACTGGAAGGCTATTCTAGATTAGGTGGGTATAGAAAACAGCCTCAAAACAGGTAGATTAACCTAATAAGAGGTAATCAGAGTAATCGACCTAATAAAGGTCGAGAAGCAGGTCTTTCCAGTTGAAGATCATTGCAAAGCCCACAAGACAGGAAAACTTGACATAATCAAGACCGGAGCGAAGTTCAGTGTGGCCGGAGCAAAGCAAGCCAGAGAGAATTGAGGTTAAGGACAAAGGCAAGAGCAGGAACAAGGAGGCTTACAAAACAGGGTAATATATTTGGACATAAACCAGTTTAATACCTGAATATGTGATGGGGATCATGGAAGGATTTAAAAAAAAGGATTTCTAGGATGCTATTTATGTTTAAAAAAATGCTAGCTAAAAAGAGACGATCAGAGGCAAGAATTTAAACAAAAACTCTTAAAAGGCTACTCTAATGCTTCAGAAAAGAACGGAAGGTGATCCCACCTGCAGCAATGCAGAAGGTCAAATACTGACTGGTTTAGCTAGCAAGAGTTTTGGCAAGAACTTGCTGGTGTGGTAGATACAGGGCATGGAGAAAAGAAAGATAGCATGGATGACTCCTGTGTTTGGTGTTTAAACATGGAGTGGATAGAGGTACTGCTTATAGAGATGAGGAGTACTATGTGCATATATTTTGAACATATTTTCCCCTTTTTATGTACCAAGGAGATAGTGCTGCCCTCACACATGCCCTGTGGCAGGGCTAGACTAATGCCCAGGCAGCAGGTAAATATCACTACAAAGGGCCCTTTGACAGGAGAAGGGATATTTGCTCATGCCAGGATGGGGTCAGCACGACAGTAGAGTGTCCTCTGACACTAGGAGAAGCTCCAGAATTCAAGAACACACAGCTGCATGGCAGAATGGCCTGGCATTAAAGTGTGCCTGTATCAGTAGCTTTGCCAAGGATGTTCTTGTCTGTGGAGCTTGCACTACCTCTCCAATATAAAAGCCCGCAGCTAATCATTCAGCCATGGGGAAGGCTGGCTCAGCATGAAAAAAGGGGTGAATATAGGAAAGGAGAGGGACCCCTTTATTCCTCAGACCATCTCTAGGTATAACATAACGCAAACAGGTGACAATAGTTCACAAATGCAGCATTAAATAAGCTGCCATATATCTATATCTATATCTATATCTATATCTATATCTATATCTATATCTATATCTATATCTATATCTATATCTATATCTATATCTATATCTATATCTATATCTATATCTATATCTATATCTATATCTATATCTATCTATACCTATACCTATACCTATACCTATATCTATATCTATATCTATATCTATATCTATATCTATATCTATATCTATATCTATATCATCTATATCTATATCTACATCTACATCTATATCTATATCTATATCTACATCTATATCTATATCTATATCTACATTTATATCTATATCTATATCTATATCTATATACATACACACACGTCATCTTCACCTCCTAATACATTATATTTCTAAAATCAAAATTTGTATTATATTCATGTTAAATAAATGTGTGAGTCATTACTCAGAGAAGGAATTTATGGTACACTGTTCATAGTTTTTAACTGGGCCTGGGTAAAATTAGTCATTTGAAGTCCATGTGTACGTGATAAATTATGAGCTGTATTGAATCATCCACACTGCTATCACCACATATGCAATTTTAAAATTTCAATTAGTAAAATCCAAGTTACTTGAAATGATTTCAAACAAAATCCCAGCATGTTGCAGTATCGAGCAAAATATGGAATTAAAGAATGTTGCCGTAAACCAGGCAGTGTAACTAAAGGCAGCAGCCGTTTGTGAGGTTTTCGTAACAGATCCCCGGAAAGTCACGGCTGTAGGGGTATGCTGGTCACTCTTGAAAGAGTGCAGTTCAAATACCACATATTTGCCAAAAACTTCTGGATGAATCTCAACATAGATTTTAACTTCGAACTACGTGTAGTTCAATTAACAGAGTAAAGTGAAACTCTGCGTTTCAACCAAGAAAGAAATGTAGATAAAACCTTAAAATTGCTTGCGTGCTTTGAAATGCATATTACGACTTTTCAAGAGACTAAAGAATTCAAGGCCCTTAACATGGTATAGGGAATAAAATCTGTCATTGTGGAGCCTAAAGTAATTCAGAAAACATGTCAAACTTAAGAGTTTGAATAAAACTCATACTTGATTATGTTTTGATACTAAAGACAAAATTTTTATGTATCCAATAATAGTAGATAAAGATACCCTACAGTTACCAGGGACATTTTTAATGAGTTAGGTATACTACATGTAATGTTTACATTGATATTGAATAAGAACTATTTCCACAAAATAAAAATAGTATCTTTTAAAATAATATTTTTAAAATACCTAGAATTCAAAGAACAATGATAATTCTGGAACTGGCTAGATCTACTGCTAAATCCCTGTGTGATTTGGGGCAAGTAATTTCATTGCTCTGCCCATTCATTTCTGCATCCATACCTTTCTAGATGGCTTATTCACAGCCTGATGAGGAAAATTAGTGAACTCTAACACAGTGAGCACATTTGCAAACAGAAAAGAGCCCCCAGATAGGTAAATAATAAATATGTCCATTTTTTAATATTATGAGAGTAGCTGGAAAGTTATTTTCTTATTGACCCTTATGTATTGAATAAAGTAATTTAAGCTATATTAATAAGTGTTTTCCATGGGATGTAATAAAGTAATTTTCTTTTTAAATTAAAAACAAATAGTCTGCAAACTTTATTACTTTTCCTGAAAAGCTACCTTGGATAAACAGTTTATTTTCTCTTATTACTAATTTTCTCATTTTATATATTTCAAAAGCTTCCATGTTCTCATATTCATTAAAATGTGAAAGGCATCATAGCACTTATTACATGGATGTGAGATAATATGCATACATATTTTCTCATATTGTTGGGTGTTGATACTACTTTTAATTTTTACTTCTATAAATAATGTTGCAGTGAACATTGATGCACATACATTGGTGTGCATGCCTGTGCATGTTGAGTTCTTGGGGAAATGAACAAGAATGTTATTACTGTTAAAAAAATTAACATGCATAGTATTCTTGCAATATATTGCTAAGTTTCCAACCGAAAAGTTCATTGAACTTTACACTCCCCCACCCAGTAGTATGGGGCTGATGTGTCGTCTTAACACACTCCAATTGTGCTACTATTATTAGTTGTATTATCTTATAAATGTCATTAACATTTTCTGAAATTATTCTTATTTGTGAATGAGATAAGCACCACTGAGTCCAACATAGTCCTCACGAACATTATATGAAGTAGTATCATAATCCTCTTCCCCCTGTCCTAGATGAGTCTTTTTTTGAGGCCTGATTTATTTTAATGGTTTCACACATTTCCTCCTTTTCAGTCCACTCGTGACTCTCAGCTCTGTCGTGGATTCCTTCTCTGATAACTTAAAATGGCTTCGTGGGTGTGTACTCTTGTGTGTTCCATGGTTATATGAAACCCTAAAATTCAATCACCTCAGTAGTTTTTCATTTCAGTTTCATTTTCTCTTTTCAAATAAGTCAAATCCCCAGTAGTTCAGGCAAATCATAAAGCCATCTTTCAATAAGCCTCCGATTATACTGCATGCATATCCTTTTATACACTAAATATTTCTGGTTTATCTTTTGAAATGTCTCTCAGATATTCTTGTAGAATCCCATTGTCACTCATGTTGTCAGAGATTTCAGGGACTCATGTTTGGCTGTGGATACACTTTTCCAGTCAGCAACCATAATTCGTTCCATTCCTATTCATGGGTAGCGTCCATTTGTTTACACATTGCTAACTTTAAAAATGCATATTATTTTTATCCCTCAGATAAATAAAGCTACAATATTTAGCTGAGAATAGGTGTGAAGTATTAAATAGCTTGGTGTTACATATACAGGGATAAGCAAAAGTAAGTTTACAGTTATAATGCAAATAAATAATATAATAATTAATAAATAATAAATATGAATAAACTGTGCTTCCCTTACTCATAACTATAAACCTACTTTTATTCACCCTGTGCATGCATATATATAAATTTCAAAAAAATCCTAGGCTAAGTGAAACTTTTAGATCTGAGAACAACATTTAGCTTTGAGTTATCTCCTAGACTCAAAAACCTTCCAATTTACTCTACAAATAGCTTCAGGACAGAAAATTACCAGAAATGCTGCAATATTTCTTAAAACTATTACTTTCATTGTACTGCTTCTCAGGGTAAAAATCTACAATGGCTCATTCTACCACTGGAGTTTAAATTACCTAATTTTAAGGCCTTTTATAATATGATTTTAAACAATATATCTAACTTAATTTCCCACACAAAGCCATTACTCTAGCCTTGCCAATTTTCCCATTATCCCATGAGATTAACACAGAATTTCATGCTTCCTTTTGTTTAATTTTTCATTTAATCTGCAATTCTTTTTGCCTATACTTCTTTTCCCAACATTTTAAAATTCAGCATCTCCCTAGTTTCTTCCTGAAGCTTGCCATCTCTTCAGAGAAAATGCTTTATTCAAGACCCACTGATTTCTTTCTTCTATTCACTAATTCATCCTGTGTTTTCGAGAATCTACTGAGCATAATCTAAGCCCTAAATATATAACAGCAAAGCAAACGTAGCTTTGGCAGATCACATATTCTACTGAACATCTAAATTGTGTGCATATGTATGTATACATTATAAATCATATTTAGAAATAAAAACTAAAAAGAAGAATAACATGATGGCTTAGAAAATAAACATCTAAACTGTTCTTATGGACCCAATAAACTTTTCATAAGGCCCTTTTTTTTTCCCAGCACTAGCTTTTGAGCTGAGTCCATATTTGTATCTCTTATGACATCCAGGCACCGTTCAGAACACATGGTATGTGCCTAATAAACCCTTGCTTACTCTTTGTTTTTGTTATAAAATGAAAATGCATGTATTTTTAACTTACTGTGAAAATAGTAAGTTAAGTATAGAGTATATATAAGTAATAGTAAGAGTAATATAGAGTAATATAAGTAATAGTATAATAGTAAGTATATTATAGAGCTATAACACTCAGGTAATAGTGGTATTGATGCTTCCAAAAAGATTAGCTTCTGGGGAGTGAAATTTGTGAAACCTCCACCTTCAACAGAATGGTTCCCAGAGGAGTCCATTGAGCAAAGGAAGAATTGCCCTTTATTTTCTTAAATAACTTTTTATTGAAACAGTCATTACCCTCTAAAAGGGAAGGCATGGCCCGATTATCAGGGAGACAAGGCAGTAGTCATAGAAAATGCAGAGTTTGTAGCTCAGTTTAACTTCAATCATTTAAGATACTAGGAGAATGATAAGCATGTCATTTGTGAAGACCAAGGCCTAAGTTGGCGACTAGAATGAGTAACAAGTTGGGAAAAGAATATCTTTCTTAGAAACAACCAAGTTTGAAATTAGAACATAAGCAGAAGGAAATGAAAGAGAGGTGAACAAATAAAATTTGGCAATTAGGTAGGGACTGTAGAGTTCCAAGAAGTGACACCACCATCAACAGGAAGAGATAACCAAAATGGTTAAAGGCTATACTCTGTCATCCAGTAACAAATATTGATACCATAATATTTCAGAAATATTGTGAAATATAAATTCATACATATATGACTCACATGTACAATTTATTATTCACATTTGGACTTAAAATATACTTTAATTAATTTTACCTTTACTATATATTGTTTTATTTTTGTCACAATATCTTAAGTAGTTTTTTAAAGGATGATTTACTCATACGTATTCTTATTTTTATTAGTCTAAATGTATCACATTGCACATTTGTTCCTGAATCATAATTTTTTAGATATGGAAACTCATATGTTAAGAATTCTTGTGTAGCATTTTGAAAATATTTTTGCATCAAATATTGATGATAAAATATAACACAAATAGTATCATTTTCATTAAAGTTTTTGGTATTTTGTCCTTAACTCTTGTAGCTATTATAATTTTATTGTTATTCTCAATGTTTTAAAGATTCACTACAGTGTGCTTTTTCTTTTTTTCCCCACTTCTCAATTTCCTGTTCAATATTTGCTGCATTTTCTCATATGATACCTTGACTTTTTCAATTCCAGAAAATGTTAAATTGGCAACTGTTTTTCCCACATGTTTTACTGTTCTGAGATGTTTATTAGATGAATATTGAAACTCTAAGTGATTGGTTGTCTCTTGACTTTATCTGTACATAAGTTTGTACTGCATTTTGGGAGAATTTCTCAGACTGGTGGTTTAGTAGCCAGTTCTTTCATGATGATGACCATTTAGCTAATTTGCTTCATATGTTTAAATTATTTAAAAAGTTGTATTTTATTTTCTGGAACTCTTTATGTTGTAGTTTTCTTTCCTTGTCTAATAACATCTACTTTTTGTTTTAGGCAGGTCATTCCTTCCTTTGTCTTTCTGAGTCTTCGTTTCAAAAACCTGTTCACATATTAAGTAATTTTGTTGCATTTAAGCTATTCCATTTTTTGCATGTGTATTTTCCTCTCTTTCACTGTGGAGCTTAAATGTTTGTTGTGCTGGAATGTGCTTCTCCTCCCTGCAACATAATTCCTCCGTGCATTTGAGATGTCAGTAGTTTCCTGTTATGTAAAACTGCACTATTCCAAAATTGGAATAAATTCAGCTTAATAATGAGCTTCAATTATTTCTGTTTCATTGTTAGCGCCAGTGCATGTCTTAATATTCTGATGGAAACTAAGCAAACGTAGCATCCTTACAGCTGAATTATTTCCACGGTGTCTTCACCAGATGGATTTTAAAGCTACTTCTGAGGTGCCGTGGGCCTTTGTAAGATATAAAACTGAGGTTTAACACTTACTTGGAGATTTAATGAAATAGCCAGGGCATAAAGAAAAACAACTCTGTTAACAAAGCATTGCCATCCACAGTATATTCTGTTGAATGTTTGATATTTGCTTAGACTAAAGCCCCAAAACCAAAGAGTGTCTGACTTTAACATGCACATTCAGATATTAATCATTTTATGCTTGCTCCACACTGACCTAAGGCTACAGTGTTAGATATGCTGTAGTTTTCTTTTAACATATTTACTTGTCTCAATGTATGAAGCTTAATGTTCTCCTATAAAATGCTTACACAGTGTTTTGTTTTTGGTTTTTTTTTGCCTATCAGAAGATGATAAAGATAAGTGAAAACAACGGTACTAAGTGATACAGAATAAAATGCTAATTCATTTTTTCTGGACAAAAATGGAAAGATGTGGGAAGTATTGAACAGCCACACCATGCATTAAAAAATCTCTCAACAGACAACAGTTTATAGTTCACAGCCCATTGGAGCGTTGTCCAGCGCACCAAACAGTTGTGGTTTGGATCCCTGGTCAAGGCACATTCCTAAGCTGCAGGTGTGACCCCCGGCCAGAGCCTGTACAGGAGACCGCGGATCGATGTTTCTCTCTCACCTCAATATCTCTCTCGAAAAAAAAATTAAAAACCAGTAAGCGTATCCTTCAGTGAGAATGAATAAAATAAACAAAACAAAACAAAATAAAATAAAATGATCGTTGCTTACTTCACTGTCCCTCTAACCCCCCATCTTTGTCGGCAGAGCTTTGCCCTCCCCTCCCCCACAGCACACACACAAGCGTACTGTGCATTTTAGTGTGCAGAGAGTCCTGATCATCCCCGAGTCTAAAAATTTATAGTCTGGGGAGAAACATGCTTCTGCAAAAATCCTGAAAGCCAATAGATTATTCTGGGGTTTTAATTCTATAACTAGCACTGAATCAAAACTTTATAGAGGATATCAAGACACATAAAATCAACAATCAACATGAAAATAAAACTACAGAAAAATTGTGATGTGACTAAACTTTGGGCGTCACATAGGGGAAAACATTTCTTAATATATTTCAAAAACTCATAATTCTTCCAGCTTATGTCTCAGAATTCTTAGAATACCTGTCACTAGCAATAAATACAATGGTAGTTAAAGGGATAAAAGTCATAATGACAAAAAAGAGAAGGAAAGGAAGGTTGGCAAGCCACAGGAGGCTGAAAAATTGAATCAATATAAACATATTCAAAGTATTTTGCAGGGAGGCTGGATAAAGAGAGGCCCAGATTCTACTAGAAAAGACAACTTTTCCCCCAAAGAGCCTCATCTCTAACTTCTATTTTATACATGAAGTTGTATGTTTTATTTTTATTCAGTATTAGATATAAAATATTAGTAAATCAAGAATATTTTTGAAAGATAAAAATATAGTAATTCATTTTAAAGAAGAAAGAAAAGTACCATTAGAATTTCTTTGTATATACATTCCTATCTCTTTCCAATTCAGCATTCACTGAATTTTGGGCTAATCATTTTTATCCTTTTTTAGAATTTTATTGCTTAGATTTGTATCACTAGAAAGCATATCTAACTTTAGAAGTTTTGGGGACTTCATAAGAAAGGAATCATTTGCCTTTTTCTCTCAATGCTGTTTCTAACATTCATCCATGTAGCTGAATGAAACATTAATTAATCCATTATTTCAGGTATATAGAATTATTTTCATTAACCATATAAATTTTTATTTCTCCATTATAAGCTTGATGCTTAATTCCAGATTGTTTCCATTCAAACAGTGCAATTGGATATTCTTATACATGTTTTATGGTGTTTACATTTAGGAGATAGAGTAGGTTTAAAATTAGATGTGACTTGCTTCTTTAAAGGATATTTATATATTTAATTTTATAAATTAATGCTAAATTGTTTCCCCAAGTGGATGTTACTGACTCATATAATTAATAAGTCATCTCATTGTATCATATCTCCTATAGCATGTTGTTATTTTAGTTTTAAATTTTTGTCAATCTACTGTTTGGGAAATGGTGCTAGTTCTGGATTATTATTTAACATCATTAATCATTGAACTCAACTATTTTTTTCTTTTATCACTCCGTGACATTTTTTGGTTTTGATTGATTAAGGTATTTTTTAATTGTTTTTCAAGTACAGTTGTCTCCATTTCCCCCCTCCCACTCCTCCCCGCCTCCCACACTTGACCCTCCCCCCCCCTTTGGCTTCATCCATGTATCCTTTATACATGTTCCTTGATGGCCCTTCCCCTTCTCTCCCCCATTATCCTCCTCCCCCTCCCCTCTGGTTACTGTCAGTTTGTTCTTTATTTCAATGGCTCTAGTCATATTTTGCTTGCTTGTTTGTTTTATTGATTAGGTTCCAGTTATAGGTGAGATTATATGGTATTTTTCTTTCACTCCCTGGCTTATTTCGCTTAGCGTAATGTTCTCCAGATTCATCCATGCTGTCATGAAGGGTAGGAGTTCCTTCTTTTTTTCTGCTGCATAGCATTCCATTGTGGAAATATACCACAGATTTTTATTCACTCATTTACTGATGGGCACTTAGGATGCTTCCAACACTTGGCTATTATAAATTGTGCTGCTATGAACACCGGGGTGCATAGGTTCTTTTGAATTGGTGTCTCATGATTCTTAGGGTATAATCCCAGCAGTAGAATTGCCAGGTCAAAAGGCAGTTACATTTTTAGTTTTTTGAGGAAATTCCATACTGTTTGCCACAGTGGCTGCACCAGTCTGCATTCCCACCAATAGTGCACTAGGGTTCCCTTTTCTCCCCAACCTCACCAGCACTTGTGGTTTATTGATTTGTTAATGGCCATTCTGACTGGTATGAAGTTGTATCTCATTGTGGTTTTAATGTGCATGTCTCTGATGGCTATTTATGCTGAGCATCCTTTCATATGTCTCTGGGACCTCTGTGTGTCCTCCTTGGAGCAGTGTCTGTTCAGGTCCTCTGTCCCTCTTCATTGGATTGTTTGTCTTCCTGGTATATAGTTATGTGAGTTCTTTCTATATTTTAGAGATCAATCCTTTGTCTGAGGTATCATTGGCAAATATATTTTCCCATATGGTCAGTTCCCTTTACATTTTCTGATATTTTCCTTAGACATACAGAAGCTTTTTAATTTGAGGAAGCCCCATTTGTTTATTCTTTCTTTTATGAGCCTTGCTATAGGGGACATATTGGTGAAAATATGGCTGCATGGGATATCTGAGATTTTTCTGCCTATGTTCTCCTGCAGGACTCATATGGTGTCACAACTTATATTTAAGTCTTTATTGCTAATTAAGGTTATTTTACAAAATTATTTTTCCACTTATTCCATTTTTCCCTCTATTTTTAAACTTTACTCTTTTTTTAAAGTGGTTACTCTTGAAATTTTAAACTGACAATTCAATATATCAATATCAACAGTTTATTAAAACTCTACTCTTTTTTTCAGGCATATAAGGACTGATGGAAAACATTAACCACCCTCTTTCTAAGTTATAAAATTTTATTGCCCTGAATTATATGTATTATAAACTCTAAAGATCACAATTTGAACTAATAACTTTGAAGTGAAAGCTGGTTTACGACTTACTTACCTCTATAAGTGCATTTAGATTTAGGCCTTACTATTTCCATTTCTGGGTCATTTATAAAATTAAAGATTGTTAAATGTACATTAATTATGAATTTTTAGCTGTTTGAGTTAAAACTTAACCTATTATTTATTGATTCAAATGTAATTCTGGAAATGAAGTTAGTTCCATAAATTTATATACTTCAATATGAGTTTTTATTTTTTAAACCTGAATGGTGGAGAAATAGGGAAAATTAAAAGGAAAAATAAATGATAAGAATGTGAATTTCTTAGATTCATGTTTATTTCTTATGTTAAGAATAGTGAGATACAGGCAATGAAAGGCTGAGGAACCCATTTCGGTGCCTGATATATGTGATTTTTAATATGTGTCATTTTTTCACTATGGAAATTGGTAAAAAGAAAGTGTACAGAATGATATTGCAAAACATCTTGCCAACTCGGCCTTTGCATAATGTGCCAACATCTTATAAATAGATCAACTTTTGAAAATAATAGGCCCATGTGGATTGAAATTTGGAATAATAAAAAGAAGAAATACTGAGAAAAAAATAAGTATTTACCTCCAGAAAAATTGGAGAAGTTAAGAATGACATAGCACATGTGATGGACTTGAATTGTGGATGTAGGTCAGGGCCGGGACTCTGGCGTTTCTTTTCCTCTTTTTTTTTTTTTTAATTTCTGTGTTGTTGACATTGTGACAGTGGCAGAGAAAACAGCAGATCAGCAGGAAAAGAGTCACTCATGCTCTGATCTCAATGATATGTTCCTGTCTTTTTCCACCTTAGCTAGGACTCACATTGTAGCTTGAGTAAATTATTAGCATTTTTGAATATTATCTAAGCAGAGGTAGAATGGAATGCCATCCCAGAAGAGTCAAAAAGGTATTATTGAGACACATGAGGTATTTAATATAAAAAGACTGGCACCCCATTTTATATCCTAAATTAGAAAGAGAGAATTAAGGATAAAGACAAAAAAAGGTATTGTGGATAATTTAATGATGCCTTTATAATAGCATGGAAATATACAGAGAAATGTAGCCAGTCAATGGCCTACTTTCCTCATTGTTCCATACATGTACACACCCAACTTGTTATTTTGGGTATTTTTTTTGTATAATGTGTAACTCACATTTCCACCAATTTTTCTTTGGACACTCACCAGATAGATTTTTCAGTCACACATCTAGTTGAATTGGCATAAAATGTTTTCAAAGTCCTACACTTATTATCTTCCTTAAAGGAAATTAGTGGAAAAATCAAAAGCAAAACCTGAGGACAAAAATTGTTGTAAAATATCTCCGAGAGGAAATTTTAATGCTAAAGAATGTATCCTGATATGAAGATTTTCTTTTAACAATCAGCACTATTAAAAACGGAGTTTTCTGTACTACCTGAGATACTGGAGAGACACTGTGTCATTTATATCTTCCTTACTTTGAAAGAGAAATCATTTAAATAACAGTCTCCTAGAGATAATGTTCTATGTCAGCTTGGCAATGGAGAAAACAATAATGGTACTTCATCTATGTATTTTAAAAATTACACTAGTTCAGTTTTTAGCATAACTTAGGTTAGTTCTAAAAATTCAAGCAGACCGGAAGCAATTGTAAGGCATATCCTTACAGTGCCCTGACTCACTATCTGAGTTCAGTGTGACGACTCTGCTCTTTGTGCGCCATTATTTAAAGCCTGTACTGATGTGGTCTTGAAATAGAAGGTATTAATAATAGATATACACACATATAAATTAAATTTATATGTGGCATCAACATTTTGTATTACAGAGAGTTTTGCATTGTCTTGATAAAAAACATGCTATCTCTTTCCTAGTATCAGGTCCTTAAAATAGTTCCTTTTAAATTTACAAATCTATCCTTAGTTATTTCTAGAAAAACATACTTATTTATGAGGGAAACAGATTATACTATTGATATAGAAAAGGTCCATCAGTATTGGCTAAACTACTCTCCAGTAAGAACACCCTCCAAACATTTCAGTGATTTGAAAACTATGAGCCTGTATTTGTTGCTGTCACCATTTAGATTTGGCCAATCTGCTTTTCTGGTTACCAAGGACTTATGGCCACTATGTCAAATTTTACTGGTCCCTATTCCAGAGTCAAAGGAGGTTACTCATCAGCCTTTCCACTCACGACTCAAAAGCTGTGTCTAGGCACTCAATTATATCCAGCCAGAATTGGCCCCCATGTGCATTCTAACTAGTGCCAAGAGGGGAAGAGCCAGAAACATTTGCTGAGCAGCCCTGACTGCAATCACAGTCTACCCTTCTGATCTCCAAGTGTATGATCATTCTCCTTTCTGCATGTAGTATGTACTACTCACTTCTCAAAGCAAACAACTCGTAGGGACTAACTGATTATAATAGCAATCTAAGTGCTGAGGATCTTTAAGTGATGCATGTGGATCTTTTTCTGGAGGTGATATGTGAAATTCTCTGTATAAGGATCAGCAGTTTTCAACCTCTTTCATCTCATAGCAAACATAAAGTAATTACTAAAATTCCATGACCACGCCTAAAAATATATTCTCTGCCGATCTGGAAAAAAAAAACCCCAAAAGGCATTATGTTGAGTCATTCAGACCAGACAGCTATTGTTGTGTTGGCTGTTGTCATTTTTTTATTTGACAATCTACAGGAAAAAAGGTCAGTGAATTTTTTAAGAATTCTTGAGGCACACCAGTTGGAAATTGCTGGTCTAGTGTTCTCTGTAGCACTTTGCATTCTTTTAGTCATTTTATCCTTTGTGAACAGTCTTAAATGCATCTGAAGTTCAAATTGAAAAAAAACGCAGGGTGGGGCAAAAGTAGGTTTACAGTTGTGATTACACAAAACACAGAGTTATTGTTTATTAATTAGTTTATTATTTTCCACATGAACAACTATAAACCTACTTTTGATGCACCCTGCACAGACTCTTGAGAGCTGAGTGGCATTCTCAGTCTGTTTCCTTTCCATAGAAAGCTTATTCCAAACCTTGGGCAATCACCATCTCTTTCAGTCTAGATGATTGCGTTTTCGGCAGTACAACTCTCAGTAACTTACCTTCTTAACGTCAGAGGACAATCAGTCCCACGTGCCAATAACTACAGTCACCATTCTGTCGGGGACATTCCTCTTTCTCTTGGCTTAATTGCAAATCTGATAATTCAAGTTTATCAGATTTAGTGGGCATGTAACACCATTAAAACTTTTCCTGAAAATTTTTGCCAACAAAAGAGAGTGTCAGGGAACAGAATGAATTCTTTCACTGGTTTTAACAAACAGTATAGTCCTTCTCCACTTGGTTTTATCCTCCTGTAAGGTAGACTTTGAAAGTTTGGTTACAACATTTCTCCTTCTTAATTTCCATCTCATTCATTTCGAGAAGCTATAGTCACTGTCAATTTAACATTTTACTTATTTAAACTATCTTTGTATACTCTTCCTTCCCTGCTTTCAAATGGCCTAATTATTTACCGAAGTCATTTCTTAATTGTAATATTTTGTCAAATACAACTAATAGCATCCAACAATGGCCATTATCATTCTGATATTGTATCTCTTTTCTAAACACTACACATCATTAACTCTGTATTCTGACTTTCAAACTATCGCAGTTGATTGTTTAATCAAATGCTAATGTTTTGTTACTACATAACATAGATTTCCATTTCTCAGTGTCCTCCACTTTAAATTGTCCTCCCTCTGACACTGCCACATGTTTAGATTTTGTTAAAGCAGCATCTCTTTTCTGGTTTTATTTCTGTGTCACTTAGAATAGATTGGCTATGTTATACTGTAGCAACAGAAAATCCCAAAATCTTGGTGGTTCAAGCAACAAATATTTGTATTTTGCTCACTTTCCATGTTCATCATAAGTCAACAATACTGGCAATTATGTCATTCAGAGAACAAAGTGAACAGAATACCAAACACTGACTATTGTGAGTGACCACACCAGAGGGAAAACAGAGCCTCGGAAGGTCTCACACTGACAACTCAATGTTTTGCCCAGAAGTGGCATGTTTTACTCATGCTCACAAATCTTTGGCTAGAACTAGCATCCCACTCACCCTCAGATGGGGCGGGAAGTGAATTCTTATTCTGAGGCATCAATGTGGGAGAAGTGCAAACAGTTGATGAATGGCACTAATGTAAATAAACTGTATGTGTTCTGTGATGCTAACAGATGCAGAGATCACATAGAGAATATAAAAATACTAATGGAGTATGGGCAACATAGATGCCACATATAGACATTTGTTTGAAGCTGAGAGTTCTCCAACCCAGAAGCATAAACTGGGATAGTAGAAAATAACATAGTTACTAAATTCATAAAACATTTACAGTTAGATGACAAGTTGAAAGATTCTTGTGGAGAAAAAAATCAGTGATCTATAAATTAGGAAGTATCTTCACATTTAGATAGCTCAGAAAACCTTTCTAGCACCTAGTGTTTTTAAAAAATAATTGACACTTTGACGTCACTAGTAAAAACAGGAGGTAAAATGCTTAAAGATATTGGTCAACACGATGATGGACCAGGTAAAAGGGGAATGCCACCCTTACTTTTTACTGCTCCATTTTTTAAAAATTGTCACTGGTTGTAATATTAGTTTGAACTCTAAGTTATACTTTTACTTAAAAGTCAGTAAAAAGCACCCAATTATGACCAAAGAATCCCGTGAAATGTGCTAACCACAAAAGATACACCCAAACAAAATCTACTCTTTTTAATATAACATGAGGTTAATTTCTCCACATTTAAAGTCACTAAAGCATGTTATTTTTAATAACTACATGTAAAGAGACTAGCATATCAACTCTTTTTGCCAAATAGTAAAATATGCTGACCTAACAACAGAAACAAAAAAAGTTAAATGAAAAAAGATATGGAATTAACATTCAAAGATAATATATTTTTTCATGTTGAGCCTTTTGAAGATTTTGAACATGTCATATCTATGTATTACTTGAAATTAAAATCACGAAACACCAAACATTTCTCAATTGTAATATACCAACTTTTAACCTTCTAATCTCGAATGAAAAGGATAGTACACTAAAAAACTTATGAACTATACATTTTGGGGATAAATATTTTAATACAAAGTAATTCATTTTCACAGCACATGGATAAAGCACACAGAGCAGATGGGATTTGTGCTGCATATGTAGTTTCCTTCTTTTTGACTGGAAATTTATTGGAAATATTTATAAGATTAATTGGAGAATCCTTGTTGTTCATAGAGACATTTAAATATGGTACCCTAGATCGGGGTGTCAATTCAATTTTCTTACAGGAATCACTAAATGAGGAATTATATTAAAATTATCTCAAACCTCAAATTAACTTTTTTCAGTCGCCATGTTTTGGAATGTATTTATCACAAATTAACAAATAAGACAGGTTAGCCAACAAAAATTCCTTGCATTGTTACACAGGGGGCAGAAATAACCAAGTCATAACTACTACAATAAATATAGTGTGTGCGTATGTGCGTGTCAGGGAGAGGGAGAGAAGGGGTCAATATACATGACACAGAGCTGACCTTAAATTCTTTGAATTATGAAGTAATCCAAAGGCCGGAGCTCTTCCAAAGTAAGCCCTGGTTTAATTTTAAAAGCTGTTAAGTATATGCTAATGAGACCAAAATTTTGGCAACTTTAATGCAAAAAAACTTGACATCAAATAAACAAAATATTAGTGGAATTTATCACCTCTAAACACAGCATTCCTTTCTTTACAGTCACTTCTGTGGCCACTGTCATGATTTATTATGATGGCCTCATTTATGCTAAGCTTGTAGGACGGACAATAGCCATATAACTAATAGTTTCAGCCCCAATCCGAGCAAGCACAGAAAAACAGTGTGCACATTCATATGTTATGCATCTGGATTGCTACTGAGCAGTGTCTACAGAACAAAGTATTTGACATTTATATGAAACATAAGTTGATTAAAACAAATATTTGTATTTCTGGAACATGTTTAGGTTAAGAGTAAAACAGAGAAGAAAAAATAGAAATTTACCACATACACCCTGATCTGACATACGCATAATCATCCTATGAAAAGCACCCTCCCCCAGGGTGGAACATTTTCTAACAATGAATGAACCTACATTGACTTATCATAATTACTTAAAGTTCACAGTTTACATATGGTTTGCTGCTGTTATTGTATAATCTGTGGGTTTGGACAAATGTATACTGACATGAATCCATCATTATGGTATACATCTGTGCCAAAAATCCTCAGTGCTCTGTCTTCTCCCAATCCCCACCCAACTCCAAACAACCACTGAGCTTTTTGTTGTTTCTGTGCCTTTGCCTTTTCAAGAATGCCATGTAACTGGAATCCTACAGAATGTATTGGCTTTTTATTCACTTAGTAATATACACTTAAGACCCTTAATGCCTGTTCAATGACTTGATAAGAGTGTGGTGACTGGAGTTTATGGAAATAGTGTGTTTCGTTTTATAAGAGACTGTCAAACTGTCTTCTGAACTGCCTGTGTTCTCACCGACAGCTATGAAAGTTTCTGTTGCTCCACATCATCACAAGCGTTTGGTGCCAGTGTTGCAGACTTTGGCCATTCTAATAGGGTGTAGTACTGGTCTACCTTTGTTGAATTGTAGGTCCCTGTGGACACGTGATGTGGAGCATCTTTCCTTTGCTTATTTGACGCCTGCACTTTTTTGTTGTTGTTGTTGTTGAGGGTTCTGTTAGAGTTTTTGCCCCATTTTTAAATTGGGTTGATTGTTTTCTTAATGCTTAGTGTTCAGAGTACTTTGTGTATTTTACAAGCCTCTAAAGACATGTTTTCTGCAAATACTCCCCCCACTCCCGTCTGTGTCTTGCATTCTCATGACACTGTCTTTCATGGAGAAGTCTTTAATTAAAAAAAGTTCCCCTTATCTATTTTTTGAATGGGCCATAATTTTGGTGCTGTATCAAAGTCATCATCATACCCAAAGAAATCTAGGGGTTTTCATATATTACCTCCTAGGACTTTTATGATTTTGCAGTTTATAACAGATTTTTAAACATATTTTGCTATTACAGTCGTCTCAATTGTCCCTTTGCTCGCCTCTGCCCAGTACCCCCATTCCATTCGACAGTCCCTCAGCCCTTGTTCATGTCCATGGATCATGAATATAAGCTCTTTGGCTTTTCCATTTCCTATACTATTCTTAACATCCCCCTGTCTATTTTGTACCTACAAATTGTGCTTCTTAATCCCTGTATCTTTTCCCACATTCTCCCTTTTTCTCCTCCCACCTGATAACCCTCCGAATGATCTCCATAAATATGATTCTGTTCCTGTTTTGGTTGTTTGCTCTTTTTTTTTTTCTTTATTTAGTGGTTGATAGTTGTGACTTTGTTGCCATTTTAATGTTCCTAGTTTTGAACATGAAACTAGTTTGTTCCTAGTTTGTTCTAGTTCCATCTTCTTTTTCTTAAATAAGTCCCTTTAACATTTTATATAGGGACTTGGTGATGAAGAACTCCTTTAGCTTTACTTTGGGAAGAACATTCTGCCCTTCCATTCTAACTCAAAGCTTTGCTGGATAGAGTAATCTAGGTTGTAGGTTCTTGCTTTTCATCACTTTGAATACTTCTTGCCAGTCCCTTCTTGCCTGCACAGTTTCTTTTGAGAAATGAACTGATAATTTTATAAGAACTCCTTTGTAGATACTCTGCTTTTCTTTTGCTGCTTTTAAGATTCTCTCTTTATCTTTAAACTTTGGCATTTTAATTATAATGTGCCTTGGTGTCTTTGGGTCCATCTTGTTTGGGACTCTCTGTGCTTCCTTCACTTATATGTCTATCTCCTTCACCAAATTAAGGAAGTTTCCTTTCATTATTTTTGTTTTCAAATAGGTTTTCAGTTTCTTGCTCTTCCTCTTCTCCTTCTGGCATCCCTATGATTCAGATGTTGGTTTGTTTGGAGATGTCCCAGACGGTCCTTATACTATCATCATTTTTTTAGTTCTTTTTTTCTTCTTGCTGTTCTGTTGAATGCTTACTTTTTCTTTATGTTCTAAATTGTTGATTTGAGTCCCAGCTTCACCCCCTCCACTGTTCATTCCCTGTAGATTTTTCTTTATTTCACTTAGTGTAAATTTTATTTCTGCCTGGGTCTTTTTTATGTTGTTGCCATATTCAGTGAGTTTTCTTTTTTACAAAGTATGTTTTTAAATTTTATTTACTTATTTATTTTTAGACAGAGGGGAAGGGAGGGAGAAAGAGAGGGAAAGAAACATCAATGTGTGGTTGCCTCTTGCATGCCCCCTACTGGGAACTTGGCCAGTAACCCAGGCATGTGCCCCTACTGGGGATCAAACTGGTGACCCTTTAAGTTTGTAGGCTGGAGCTCAATCCACTGAGCCACACCAGCCCAGTCTCAATGAGTTCTTTGAGCATCCTGATCACCAGTGTTTTGAACTCTGCATCTATTTGGTTGGTTATTTCTGTTTTGGTTAGTTCTTTTTCTGGGGTTTTATTCTTTTCTTTAATTTGGGCAACATTTCTTTGTCTCTGCAATTTGACAGCCTCCCTGTGTTTGTTTTTGTGTATGAGGTATAGCTACTTTGACTTCCTGTTTTAGTAATGCAACCAGTCTGGATGAATGTGACTTCTTTAAATTCTTTGTTGTCAGACTTCCATGTAGCTCAATTTTCTGAGGGTTCTGGGTGTTATTTATTTTGCAGTCTAGTTGTAATTCTTTCTGTGGTTGTGTGAGAAGGCAAAAACATATTTACCTATGCTTCCATCTAGACCAGAAGTTCTGTAATAGGATTTATAATCTATTTTAAGTGAATTTTTGTGAAAGGCAGAAGATATTCAACTAGGTTTATTTACTTTTTCCTGTGAATGCCTAATTGTTTCAACACCATTTGTGAATTGTATTGCTCCATTTTATGTCCTTAGATCATTGACTATATTTATGGAAGCCTCTATCTGAACTTTCTGTTCTCTACCATACATCTATTTCTCTATTCTTTCATTAGTGTCATACTGCCTTGATCACTATAGCTTTAAATTAAGGCTTAAAGTTGGGTAGTATCAGTCCTCCAAATGTGCTCTCCTCCTTCAATATTTTATTGTCTATTCTGGGTATTTTGTTTCACCATATAAACCTTAAAATTAGTTTGTTGATATCCACAAAATAACTTTCTGGAAATTCATTGGGATTTTACTGAGTCTATAAATTATATTAGGAAGGACTGACATCTTGATAATATTGAATCAATATCTATGAACATGGAATATTATTACTGAACAGGTATTATCCTGCTGCCTGCCACCACCCTCTAGGCAAAATTCCACAGGCAAAGTTTTGATGATAAAAGAAAGGAGTCTTAATACAAAAGCTACACAATTTTGGAATCATAGCTTTCTATATGCATTAGTCATTTAAACCTATCATTTAAGGCTAAACTCTTCAATGCCTGAGTTCTGCTATCATTCCCCTTGTTAGTTTCTAATTTTCTTATTTGTATAGGGTTCATTTACAAACTTACAACATAAGATACAAAAGCTACACAATTTTGGAAGAATGTCAGGCATTTGCCTCGGAGCCTGTCCCCACTAGCACACCCAAAAAAGAATAACACTGCCATCCTCTACCAGGTCAGCCAGATCCTAACCTGCACCTGGAGTTCCTTCCCATCCAAAATACCATCCACTGGGAAATGCAGGCAGCTGTGTCACGATCATCCAGGCATCCCTGGGGAAGAGGGAGCCAGTGAGCACACCTGAGAGCCAGCCCTCATTTTATGTCCATGCACTCCGGAGGCTTCAGCTTTTTAGGTAATCCGGTCCTAGACTAACTTCCATTGCCTCAGCAAACTCCTCCTTTGTCTCCCCCTACTTCTCCCCAGTGATCTGATCTGAACTCAATATACGTCCAGTTATTTATTTTTAAACTTTTATCAGTTTAATAGTTTTTCTCATAAAGACCTTACTTGTATTTTGTTAGATTTATATCCAGTTGTTACATTTTGGGGGCTGCTTATGGAAATTATACTAACCATTTTGATCATTACAAATTCCATTTATTCATTGCTGATATATAGGAGAGTGATTGACTTTTGCATATTAGCCTTGTATCCTGCAACATTACTATAATGGCTTATTAGGAGAGTGTTTTTTACTTTTCTTTTTTACATTTCTTACATAGGTGATCACATCATCTCAAAGCATTTTTTTCTTCCTTCTCAATCTGTATGCATTTTTATTTGTCTTATTGAATTAGCAAGTACTTCCAGCATAATGATTAAAGGAGTGGTGAAAGGAAACATTGCTGCCTGCCTTTAACATGATCTTCACAGGAGAGCTTCAAGTGTTTAACCATTAATTATGGTGTAAACTATGGGTGTTTTATAGATATTCTTCATCAACTAGAGTGAGTTTTCCTCCATGACCAATTTAATGAGGATTTTTACCATGAATTCATCTTAGATTTTTGTTGAATATTTTTTCTGCATCAGTTGATATAACTATATAATTTTCTTTGTTTACCCTGTTTATCTTATGGGTTATATTAATTGACTTTTGAAAGTTAAGCCATCTTTTCGTATCTTGGAAACATTTGATCATAATGTGTAATTACTCTTATACATTGTCGGATTAGATTTACTAACATTTCTCAGGGTGCTTATGAGATTTTTTACATGTAAATATTCCCTAGAAGTATACTGCTTCAGACTGTCAATTAAGCCCTTGTAAAGAATTTAACTGATAGTGAGGCAAAAGAAAGAAAGATGCTTTGAAGTGTTCAAGTCTTCATAGAATATAACAGTCTTTGTTAAAGAAAGGAACATTTGTCTTTGACTAAAGAATAACATGCAGTTTTGTGTGTGTTAATGCCTTTCCTTTTCTTCATATTTCATTTTGCACATTTCAAGTTTGGCATATCAGAAAAATTGCAATTTAAATATTGTCTATTAATTAAAATACGTACTACAAAATTGCTGCTAGGATTCCAATTAAAAATGCTTAATGTTTTATAATGATGATAATACTTATTAAGCACTAAGCAGTATTTTCAACCCTATACATAAAGTATATTACTAACCTCCCATCACAAAATCATGAGATATACGTATGTATTTGTCATCATCCCATCACCACCATTGTCATTATCAGTGCCATTTTACAGATGAAGAATCTTGTATTTAGAGAGATCACTTACTTAAGTTCTTATGACAAGTAAATGGAAATCATTAGGATAAACACATGTGCAAAATTTATGTGTAAAAAGCTATCCCATGCACTTGCTATATTAGGCTGGATTATGCCGCAGAACTAAAGAATTGCCAAATCTGTGTCTTACCATCCTATAAGCCAGGGCTGTCAAACTTATTTTCACTGGAGGCCACATCAACCTCATGGTTGCTTTCAAAGGGCGGAATGTAATTTTAGGATTGTATAACTGTAACTACTGCTTAACAGTTAAGCAAGAGTTTGGCGCTTCTGCTGGGTAGAAACAAGGTGCCAGGCCCAGGCTGGATAAAACCAGGTGGAGGGCTGGATTCAGCTCTCGGGCCTTGTGTTTGCCACCTGTGGTGCAAAAAATCCACAATACAGTGGTATTACCATTGGAAAATTACCACTGGCATTACCACTTAAAATTTGGACTCTGAAGTAGAACTCGAAACTGTGAAACAACTTCTAATTGTTTATTTTCCTCAAACTAATATTTTATATTGCTCATGGTATCTTACTACCTGTCTACATGTACAGGCATTCATGGCCTGCTAATTAGCTGTTAAGAGTTTTATCACTTTACTATAATTTTGAAGCTATATAAAACAATGTAATAGTAATTGTGGATTTTGCCTCTTTGTTGAATTAGGCAAAAGTTTTGAGATATACTTTTTATTTGGGAAAAAATAAACTTGTTTCCTTTTTGTTGTTACTCTAATGGTATACTGACAATAGTATTTAAGGGAAACGTTGTCAATATCTGCCCAAATAAGCTGACATTTTGTCTCTCTTTACGTATCCTGTGGGAGCAGTGATTTCACACGTCAGTGCACAGCCTGACCCCTGTAGCCATATATTGGAAACCAGAAGTTACAGAAGGGTGAACTCCTGGTCACAAGCATTGAGAAGCAGGAATGTTCTCTTTCTCTTGTTTTGATGGCAGCAGCCAGTAACACCCTGCACTGTGCATGTGCATTCAAGTAGGAAGGAGACACAGAAAGACGAAATTATCAAAGAGCAGTTACATAATTTGATTGAAATATTTTTAACATTCTGAAAGCAAACAGTATATTTATATAAATTCATTTTAATGGAAAGAATATATTTTGTTTAAATACTAATTGAATATTCTTTCTTTATAATGCTTTTTTCTTTCAAAAATACAATGAAAACAAAATGAATATTTTATATTTTCCACTAATTATGACAATGATTTCTTTGTCATATGAATATTTTATTGTGAAAAGTAATAATGTTGCTGCTTCATAAATGGAAAAATCACAGGCATTCTTCGGCCACTTAAGTCATTTGTGACAGTTCATACTTCAGTGTAGCAGCGTCTTAAATACACGCAACTTCATTATATTGTAGTCAGAGTTGCTGGGAGGGCACTGCTCCCTGACTCCTAGACCAACATGTCTGCATGGTTTTGAGTTAGTTCCTTTGAAATAGTGTTAAAGATAAACTCATGTTGAATATTAGGTACAGTTTGCTGTGGGTATTATGCATAGTGAGCCCTGCCTGGATTACGTGTCTCTCCTCTAGGATGAAAAACTCTCTTTCCCTCTCCCCCAAATGGGGTGCTACTGGGAAACATTCTGCATGTGATCAGCAACAAGAGTAAATAAGGTTTAAACTGTGCTGTACATAATATACACATTTGATTTTCTCCTCACAAGGACCCCATGGCATGGCTATTACCTCCCTTTTACAAATAATAAGACTAAGGACACTAATAAGCAGCAGAGACCTCATTTGAGTTCAATCTGACTAAATCCAAAGTCTATGTCAAAACCCTCTGAATCTGCATTGCAACACAATTATTTTATAATATCCCCTCATTTTACCCTTGCGATCCAAAATAATAGAAAAACAAAGACAATGTGAACTATCTTTAAAAATGTCAATGGTAGGAAGGCCCCATGTATAGTAATCTATGTGCTATTTATATGTGTATCTGAATGTGTATTTTATATACATATGCAATATCAATGACATCTTTTCTGATAATTATCTTTAATGGTTGGTAATTACAGATATGCTTTTCCACAAATAGCATATCCCTCTAATTGCATATATATATATTTTCCTCAAAACTTAATAACTACTCTTGAAAATTATAACCATAATACAGAGAAATTTAAAAAATTAAATAATTTTAATGTAACTATTAAATTCTACATATTACATAAATATAATATACTGTATAGTGATCTATATATTATATTTATCAACATTATGTTCTGTCACTATGTTAAATACAAAGCTTAGATTCATTTGTATTGTATTGTCTCTCAAAACATTCATAAGGCCCTGGCTAGTATAGAGCGTGGGCTGTGAACCAAAGGGTTGCCAGTTCGATTCCCAGTCAGGGCATATGCCTGCATTGCAGACCAGGTCCCCAGTAGGGGGTGCATGAGAGGCAACCACACATTCATCAATAAGAGAGTTCTCTCTCTCTTTCTCCTTCCCTTCCCCTCTCTCTAAAAATAAATAAAATATTTTTTAAAATTCGTAAGGATGCTATGGTCAGAAGTATTTAGAGTTAATCTAGAATGTCTCATGATCACCCCTTCCTTCTTTTTTGTCTTTTAAGTCTCTCATCTGCATTGTTTTACAGGCACTGGAGCTTTAATGAAGTAGCAGTCAGGGACACAGTGAGAAACTTAGACATTGAATCAATAGTACCTCATTGTTTGTCCTTTGTTATTGCTCTACGCTGTTTGTGAGCATTTTGAAAAATATATATTTATTTCTTTACTTCTTTTTACTTTTGGGAAAAATCCATAAATTGGTAAGGATTGTACACTTTTAATGCTAAACATTTTTTATCAAAATTGCAGTAGAACATCATATATTGCTTTACAGGGAAACATTCCGAGAAATGTGTCTTTTGGCAATTTTTTGTGCATGCAAACATCATGGAGCATACTCACACAAGCGTAGATGGTGCAGCCTACTACCGTAATTGTATGTCCTGTAAAGCAGCAGTCCCAATATTTTGGGCACCATGGATTGGTTTTATGGAAGAGGGGCCTTACCAGGACTCAGAGCTCAGGTGAGCTTCATTCAACCCACTATGGATTGGGGGTGTGGGCAGAGGCAGAGCTCACCTGAGCTTCATTCCTTTGCTGCAGATAGGGTGGGCAGGGGTGGGGCAGAGAAGCTCACCTGAGGATGGGTGGGGATGCTGGAGACGGAGGCAGAGCTCAGGCAAACTTTGCTTGCAGCCTTGTGATCTAACTTAGGACATCTTAATCAGCTGCTCCATCACTAGAAGACACAAAATTTTCAGCCTCATTGTGATCTTATGAAACTACAATTGTACACACAGTTGGGTTTGTTGCTATGCAGCACATAAGTGTTCTATCTTTTTAAAGATTTTATTTATTTATATTTAGAGAGAGGGGAAGGGAGGGAGCAAGGGAGAGAAACATAAATTGATTGCCTTTCCTAGTGCCCCTATTGGGACTTAACTATAACACAGGTGTGTGCCCTGACTGGGTCTTAGACAGGCGACCTTTTGCCTTGCAGGATAATGGTGCTCAACCAACTGAGCCACACTGGTCAGGGCACATGCCTGTTCTTAAACACTGTAAATATTTTTTCTTAGCTCTTTTCTTTTTAATTTAATTTGTGCTGACAAACCAATGAATAAAAGAATGGAGTCAAAATAAAACATACATTGTAAAACAATTATTTCTGAATGAATATTTCCTTAGATGACAGACAGCGTGTTTATGACTTAGTGGGAGCATATTAAACAATGCAAGCACCCTAAGAAGCAAGTACTCAAGAGAGTTTGGTGATGATAGAGGAAACATGACTTTGGCAATAGTACTAATTATTTAGTCAGAGGTATTTTAAAAAATTAAGGATTTTTTTAAAAATTAAATAAATGTGAACATAATAACTTTTATAAAAAGAGAGCCACAAACCATAAGGAACTAAATTTTCTTTTGGTTATATGCCCATCAAGGAAAAACGGCGGGTGGAAATTATGGTAGATCGTAGATCGATAGAAGAGGTGAGTATTGACACCAGGGAGCCCACAGGTACGTTCTGTACACACATGTCTACCTCCTTTTGCTCCGTGGCACTCTCATTTTAGTCAGCATCAACAACATTTTGACTCGCATATCTTTTGTTCCTGTTTCAAATTACTAGAGGATACGTAATCTGATTGGCTTAATTTAGTTCAGGAACTTTTAATCTGTTTCCCATGTTTAGGAAACTGGACAAAACATAGTCACTGGAGGAAACACTATGAGCAAAGTAGTCCTTTTAAATTATACTGCATAAAGCATTTCATGAGTAAACACTTGGCTAGCAACATATAAGTGATATGGATGCTCATATGAAGGTGTGTTGTAAATTAGAAAGGCAGACGCAACCTGGAGTCTGGACAAAAGTACAGGATAGAACCTCCAAGGCCAGCTCAATAGTCATCAGTTAGATGTTCCTAACAAAGTAACTAAACTTTTTCTATCTCTCACTTTTCCATCTGGAAATTGAAGATAATAATAGTACCCTGTAGTTTTGTCACAAGTTGTTTTGTGATTTAAAGAAATGTTCCGTAAAGGCCTATTGCTCACTGAAATAATGGTGTTATTTTCTCAAAAATGCCGCATCTATTATGGAGAAAAAAAAGAGGAAGTACGGGATTAGAATTTCTACTCATTGCCTCATTTTAGAAAAAGGTAAGCAATGCTATTAAAATTAGGCAGAAGAAATGTCAGGAGACTGCAGGCAATTTCTTGGAATCATGATTCACCCAACCTGAGGCTTACTGTGTCTGCATCTGCAGAACTGGAGGTAGGGAAGACTGTTTTTCTCTCTCTGTCCTTGGATCTCTCACATGAGTTCTGGTAAAGGTAGCAATTTCTTTGGATGCAGGAATATGTTTTTACAAATTGCAAGTTACACATGACAGTATACCAGTATCTAGGTCAACAGTAAGTCTAACAAACATAATTAGGTAGAGTAACTGAAGTACAGATGGCTTTTACATAATTCTGACCATATATATTTGAGCCTTTGCAATTTGAATCTTGCAAACTCTTCCCAAAAAAGTTTCTATGAACTTGTACCAACATTTATTATGCAGTAGCTTCTCTTAATTTGCCATCTCTTCCCTCCCTTCACGTATAAATAGGCTGAGAGAAGGCATGCAACTTAACCTCAATCACTTAACCTGGAAGCAAATGCAGTCATAGACACCTAAGAGGATATTAGGTAAACCAATTTCGTTATTCAAAAAGCTCTCATTTCTTCTGGAATCAGTTTTCATTCTTTGATGTTACTAAACTACATGGTTTTTGTGATTCCCAGTAATTTTCTATCTCTTGATTCCTTTCTCCTGTCATGTCTGGAGCAGTTAGCATTGTTCTGTGAAATGTTACACTACAAACTAGAGAGATTGGGCATTCTTTGTTGAAGAGCAGAATTCAGTATAGTCTACACTTCAGGACCCAGTGTTTAGTACCTAATACTATTTTTTTTTCCTAACTCATCCTCTCCAAACCACTCTTGTTAATTTGATATCCCCCCAAAAATGTTTGATGAGAGAAGATGTAGAACTATAATACTCAGAGCCATAATGTGTCAGTGAGTCAGAGGAATCCTGGAGAAAGGAGAGCCCTGGGCCAGGGCCAGACAGAAGACTGCACCTCTGCCAGGGAGAACACTCCGGGACCCTCCGGGAACCCTCAGGGCATGGGCTACAAAACCGTGCTTGGGAGGGAGGTCTGTCTAAATCAGCCAGGTCTTCTAACTGAGAGGACTGAAGGTGCTGTGTGTCTTGAATCCATTGCCTCTGGCTATCACATGTCTCATCAGAGATTGTCGGGAAACCAGAAGAGATCATTTCTGAAACTGTCTACTCTCCTCACTCAGTTTTTTTTTCTTTGTGGTTAAATCAGTCATCTGTTTCCCTCTTAGTGATTACTACTGAGATTTCTAATATAAATTGCTCCCTACATCACCATAAAAATGTACAAAAAGGCTCAAAATGCCTGACAACAAATCACATTTATGAATGTAAATAAATAAATGGAAGCAAATTTCTCTCCCCAGGAGAAATTTCCACCCCACCCATCCCAGGGTCACTTTTATTTGTTCTGGCGTGTGATTTTACTATTGTTGGAAAGGTGTTCTCCAAAACTCAATCAGTTTCTTTAGTCTGCTATTATCAATAATTGCACCACTTCAATATGCATATGTCCTGTTATAAAATACAAGCATCAAGTGTGAAATTCACACACTAACTCTTCCAAGATAGGGACCTGGTTCTACATATCCTGAGACACAGAGAACTGAAATGTGTCCTTTGTAAGGGAAAGAATTATGAAAGGTGGGTTTTCTGTATAAAATACTTAAAAGCCAGTTCATGTGTTAATATTTCTTTCCTCAAAGGACTGCATGAGATCCAGCTGTGCTGAAGAAATGGGAGTTAATGAAAGGACAGGAATGGAATGGATTTAATTTTGTACCTAGGTATTTTGAAATAGGTCAGACTTATGACAGCATTCTTCCATCTGAAAACAACAAGGAGGGAAAAATGAGGAGGTGGGAGGCATGTGCTAAATCTTTGTAACAGGAGATGAGGGAAGCTGGACTGAGTGGAGCAAGGAGTCAGGAAGATGGATATTTTTCTTTGTGGTTTTATAATGCCACACCAGCTGTGCTTTTCTTCATGGTTCTATTGAGCTTTCAAACTGGGCCTATATGGAGTTAGTTATTGTTGCTTATGTCACTTTATATCTGATACTCCTTCAAACCTGCTCCCAAGGTTAAAGCGTTCCAACTGAAATATTCTCAACGGTGCCTTCAGTATAAATTCACAGTGCGTGCCTAACTCTCACCAAGGAAATGCAGTGCTGTAAACCGATAATTCCGTATTAATCAGGTTCTGCTGTTGTTCTGTCTGCTTCATCACTGGCCTGCTTTTCTTGCGAATGCAAGGCTTGTGATAGAAAACATTTTTAGTTGGAAGAGTGCTTGTTCGCTTTGAAAAAGCAGCTAGAAGCAAACAGGTCAAATTCATAGTTCCTCTCTGAGTTCCCAGCATCCTTGCCTATTTCACGGTACTGCATGGACTCCATTACACCTGGAGGGACACTGCCAGAGTCACCCCAATGCCAAGTCTGTGACCTCTCACATACCTGAGATTTTATCTGCATTAAGTGAGGTTTCACCGCAAACAGCACAGTGCTGTTCATCAAGTCAAAGACAAAGTTATGAATCTGCATTTTGCAAGTTAGTGAGGGAGCAGAATGGTAACTGCAACAATGCGACTGTGTCGTTGAGCATAAGACAGAGTCAGATGGAAGAAACACATGTGCAGACTCAGAAATAGCTTCTAACCATGTCTTTGCCTACTTCCTTTGATCCCATATATTTCTACTGTAAGATGAAAAATTTTCACGGCCTAAAATTGGCAAGAAATAATCCAACTTTTTTTTTTTCTATTATCAGCCTGCAAAGAAATTTCAAGTTGACAAAATACAAAAGAATACAACAAATTCAAATATGTTATTAAGAAACAAATGGGTGTCTTTAAACACATTAAAGTAGATAATGTGAACAACCATTTCAATTCTGCCTTAAAATTTAAGAAAATAAATAAAATTGTGAATCCACAAGCCCTCACATTTCAAGGGACATGATAGTTCTGAACTTGAAAGCAAAGAAAGTACTTATTTTACATGCAAAAAAAATGTGTCATAAGGATAGCCAAAGAGTCGTACGAAGAATACAGACTCCACCTACCCAAGTTGCACCTGTCATGTCAGAAAGCAGAGTTGCCTGTAGTCTCACCTTCCATTAGTCTGCAACAAATAATTATGAGCTGGGTCTGTTGTTATGAGTTAGAACACATAAGGTCTTTATTTGGCTGTCAGCCTTGTTGATTTAAGACTCTCTTTCCTAAGCAGAGCGTGGACTGATACTAATGACTTCTCCTCTCTGCACCAGACAGGGCCACTCTCGGCGACAAGGGTGGACATCCTACCATGGAAGTATGAGTGGCCAACAAATCACTGTCATTATTTTTGAAGATGCAAATGTTCACTCGTAGGTAGAGTGTATGGAGGTAACGGGAACTCTGTTCATACTTATTTCTTAAAGAACAGGATTGATATACTGCTTCCATGTAAACTTACAGCTCAATGCCAGTTCTTTGCAAGTACAATGTAATAGATGCAAGTGATTAAGATGTGTAAGCAGAAAAGATAAGGATCCGTTTTTGTCCAGACCACATCCTACAGTATATTCGACTCTAGCTCACTTAACAAGATCAGTCAGGTTCAGGAAGGTATGTATATATTTGTGGGAGGGCAGGACGCTGAATGGTGATTAAGACCTAGGAACTGAGAGGGAATATAAGGGGAGCTGGGGTTAGAATACTCAAGCCTGGGTTCCAGAAATTGAAGCCTGTAAAGTTACATACCCTCATTATAAACATTTTAGACTCTGGAGGAGTATACCCAGTAGAACTTGATTAGGATTGCCCCTAGTGTTATGGAACGAGATTGAAATGTGCATTCGGGGGATGCTATAGCTTACTTTCCTCGGCAATGCCTATCTTCCCTGGAATTTTGGCCATCTGTGACCTCTTTCTGCCTCTTGAACCCGGAGTCCACACCCACTTAATTGCCAGGGAAGCAAATGTAACTGCAGTTAATCATAGAATTTGGGCGAGAGTGCAGAGCCTGTGGTTGGAAACCCAACAGAGCCAAGGGCAGTTAATCTATTCATCACCCTGTCACTTGCCCCAGGCCTCTTTCTGACCACTCCCTTCTTCCCAGCAGGCCTCCTCTGCTTGTCTCCTCACAAACTCCATGATTTTTCTACTTCATTTATCTGAACCCATCTGCTTTCTATCCTCTAAGAATTTCTCAAAAAATGTTGGCCCGCTGATGGTAATAGTTCTTACTTCCTGGCACTGTTCTTGATGTATTTTTTTTAAAGAAAAATATTCTCTGTCATTTCAAAGGAATTAAGATAGGAGGGGAGATGATATATAAACTGGGCCTGCAATCTTGATCCAATCACCCTCTAGTGTTTCTTTAATTCAATCAAAGTCAGGTCATTTTTAGTAATGAGCTGCTAGGACAATGGGGGATTATGAAGTTCACGTGTTTAAATAAATTATCCCATGACACATAACCCCAGGCCTCAGGCTGTGCCTTGGGGATATCTCTGTGGGATAGTGAGTGCAAATTTCAATAGGTGAGACGTGTTACTCTGATGGTTTCTAGATGACCAGGACTAGGAATGCCTGGTTTAGTAGGAGGGTAAAAAGTTTTATTTTTTTTTCTTCCTATGTTATACATGAATGTATAGTTGAAGAAAAAAGAAAATCTCCTCTAAATTCACCTAGCATCCTCCATGGACTGTTTTTTTTACTGGGGCGGGGGGTGCCCTGTGCATCATTCATACTAGCATTATATGGGCTGCCTCAGGGGATTTGAACTAGCTTTTCCTAAGAGAGCATCCTCACTGTTCAAACATTTCCACGCCCTAGAAAAGGACACACTGGTTGAATGGTGATTGTGATAGTGACTGATCCATTGGTTCACCCGTGGTTCTTAAAGACGACACTTTTCCAGCCCACGTGAAGCTGTCAGTGAAATCACTGAATGGAAGAGAATTACTGCCATTGTGTAGACATCATGTAGACTCTGGCAAACTGTTAAAAATGACCAGTAATTAAGTAGGTAAAGGTAATAGTTTAAATTATTTATTTGTCCTAATGCAGTTATTTTTCAAAGATGTGTGCATGTTTTAACACATGGGGAAAGAAAATATTAATCAGTGCCACTTAAAACTTTTCTCCAATGATTTTCATTTAATATTGAAGTGCACATAAGTTTATAGGATTGATTTCTAACCCTGATTTGCCAGTATATTAGATCACTTTCTTTGATTGTTTTCTTGAAATTCTTAAGCAACTTATATCAAAGTATTTCAGAAATAATTTAGGAAAAAAATTATGCTTGCTAATTAGAACAATATTAAATTTCTGCACAGATTGAAATATTTTTTATAGGCATAGGAGATTTCTACATTGGAATGCTGTTAGTATCTATTTTGTTCTTGATTGTTTTATGTCAGCTCTTCAGATTACAGAATATATTTTCCCTATTGAGAAGCTATTATAAATAATTGTCTAATTAACCCACAATACTACTGATATAGTTCACAGTGCTTGTTTGGGCCCTATAATTTATATTGCTGGTATGGGTCCTAAGAATTAAGACATAGTTCTAGGTGTTATTTAAGAGTCAGATTGAATAGGTACTTGGGGAACTTACAAAACAGAGCCATGAAAACAAAAGAAGAATATCTGTTTTGGGTTTTTTTTAAAAAAAGAAACATCAGTGGAGTCAAGATTGAAATAACTAAGCACTAGGCATTCTGTGTATTACCATATCTTACAATTAAATATTGTTTGTACTTCAAATCACAAATGCTTCTGCTTCCCTTGTCATGTTCATTAGTCAATAACCTCTTCAGTGTCTTGGACTTTTAAATGTAGTAATACAACCATGGTCTCAGGGTGGCAAGATGATGTCCTCTCTGATAAGCAACAGACTGAGACACAATCAGAGGAGAAAAGGGGATTGTGTTGTTGGGCAAAGTAATTTAGCCAGTAAGCAAGGAGACTGGAACTCTGAAAGGCAAGGGTGCTAAAGGGGGTTGCCCTGGAGAGGAGAAGAAAGCAGGCGTGGGAATCAAGAATTCGTTTTCAGAACCAAAAAATAACGGTCAAGTGGGGTGTGCAAAGTACAGACAGAAAGGCATTTTCACATAGAAATTCAAAGTACAGACTGGCAAGCCAGGCTGTCTGGGTCAGGTCACAGCTCTACAGTGCCCTCTCTGTGGGACTCAGTTATTGAGTGTCTTCGAGCCTCATCTTCTTCGTCTGTGACATGGAAATAGGAATATCTGTTTCATGGAGTTTTAGAAGAGATTGTGTTAATAATCATGTGGAATACTTTGTTGTGGTTTTATAGTATACTTTTAAAATCTTAGACACACCCTGCAAAAAGTGGAACCTAAGTCTTTAAGAAAAATGTATTGGATAGACTTAGTAACTCATTTCTAACAACGAGAGTAAGTCACTGGTGTGACTTTGGAGATTAGATCACCAAAAATAGGGTGGCTTCCTACTTGTTCTGTCTCTTGGATCACTTTCTGGGGAGGGAGCCAGCTAGCATATGGACAGGATTCAAGCAGCCCTTCGGAGAGGTCCACGTGATGAGGAACTGAGGAGTCCAGTCAACAACCTGTGAGGGACAGAGGCTTCCTAACAGTTGCCACATGTGTGAGCCTTCTTGGAAAGAGATCCTCTCACTTTGGTCAGTCTTCACAGGACTACAAACCTGGTTTTTCTTTCCTCTGCCTGCTCCTGAGAGAATGAAACTTACAACTAGATAGCTAGGCCTCTCTGGTTCCTAGCCCATGGAAACTGAGTGAATGAAAGTTGGGTGTCTTAAGCCACTACATTTTGGGGAATTTTGTTAATCAGTGATAAATAACTAATATGGATTTTAAGCAGTGCCTGTAGTATTGTGAGTACTATAGAACTATTCATTACATTATTATTACAAATCATTGTTTGAGAGTTTGGGGACAGTATAATAAGCCACTAGAAACCCCTAATTATTTTCCCTGAAAATATTCCAGCACAGGAGAGACCTCTGTGATGTAGTTTGTGATATTCTTGTTAAATCTTGATATAGTATACACTTCACTGATATGCCAGTATTATGGGCTTTAAATAATATTTTCTTGGAGAAAAAATAAAAATGATGGTGGATGAAATGAGATACAAGGTCACAGTGAGAAAGAAAGCAAAGTGAGGGACCTGGGAGTAAAACACTCAATAAAACAAACTGAACCAACGAACAGATAAAGCATGATGGCATCAGCCTCTTGAAAAGTACATAAAAAATGGATCATGAGAGGTTACAAATAAATGAGAAAGGGTGTTCTCACCTGTAATTACAGCAATTGTAATGCACTTCATGCCATTCTGTGTCTATTGCTTACTAAATTAGGCTGTTTTCTTAATACCCTCAATGCGGAAATAAAAGACCAACCAAATGAAAAAACAAAACAAAACAAAAAGCAAACACTATTTATTCTGAGTTGCTACAGCAGAGGTCAGCCATCATCATTTGCATTTTGGAGGAGACTCAAAGGCCGTCAGAGGAGTGAAAAGAAGGAAACCTTTGGGTATGCCCTGATTGGAAACGTAACTGGGGAAAGCTGTGGAAGCTGGAATCCTACTAGTTAGGAGGTAGGAGTATGTACTTGGCTTTTTGTTTATGTTTCTCAGTTGGAAGCAGGGACACAAATTAAAGAAACTGTCAGTTATTAATCAAATCTTGATCATTTTGGGCTAATTGTTTAACTTCCTGGATTATTAGTAGGGATTGCAATCTGGCCTTCTGCAAATGTGATTTAGAGCAGGCTGGTTCCAGGGTTATTTACGGTAGATAAAGGGTCAGTTCCTGGGTTGATCACTGCAGGCTGTGAGTCCAAGTTCTATTTTTATAGCTGGTGTGGCTGTGGTCCATTTGTATATTTAGTATCTCATCAAGAACACAGTATTTCTTACATTGGTTCACTGATTATAATCCCCTCTTCTTTGTTTCCAGTTTCTAACTCTTTTTTTATCTCATCTCCATATCAAAGTGTTGATAGCATTTCTGTAAACTTTCCTTAGTTGCATGAAAGACTAAAATCAAGGTTTCTGCATATAAATAATAAAATAATCAAGAAGATTATATCTTGTCAGAAAGTTTCTTTCTGCTTCAATATCAGTCCCAAGCAGAGAAAAAGAAAATGAAATAATAAACAAAAACATAGCTGAAAGTCAATGCATTTTTGCTACAAACAGGGAGGGGAAGGAGAGGAGAAATTGATTAAACTGATGCATGAGATACTATAGACACATTTTTCTTGCTCCCGTTAAATTGTTTCAGATGTGATATTTGACGTTGTGTCTGCCAGCATCTTCCTTATATGTGTATAAATTATCATATATTTTCAATACAATTTTTTTTATTTTTATATTACAGTGATTTTAAAGTAAATGTTTTCTACTGTGGCTGGCAACTTTGGGTCAATAATCACTCGATTGGTGGAAAGTGTTTGGGGTGGTAGCACAAAGAGAACCTGCATTCAATAGCATTATTGAATGTGAAAGGTAGAAAGCAGTCATTATATTTTTGGAATTCTTGAATTCCATTGTTCTACCAATGATGCATGAGGTCATCGATTGTTTCCTTTTTATTATTGATCAATAAGCTGAGTTACAAAGAAACTAGAGAGTACATATTTGACAGTGATTCAGATATTCAAATACCTAGTGTGACCTAGGTAGGTATTTAGAATTACATAATCAGTCCCAATTTATTGATTTCTTGATACATATTATTGAGCAGGTGCTAAATGCCAGGTACTGTTCTAAGTACTGTAATTGATTTTGAACCAATTTTCTTGAAACTCATATCCTCTTGGTCTACAACTAGTGTTTACACATTTGATAAAGGCATAATTACAGATAAACCTTTCATGTCTATGAATGCGACTACAGGAAGCCTGGTGATAAATGATGATGGACCCCATGGAGGTGTCAGGAATGCTGTAGAGGGCGCTGAGGCTTTTAGTGCACTGTGCTCTCTAATGGCAGCAGTCAGTTATTGATGTGAAGAAAGACATAAGCCAAATGCTGTCAATCATCTTATATTATTTTCATATTTCTGAGAATACAAAATTCCAGATTTCTTTCTACGTGAACCCACCCCACTTTCTTTACATTTTTCATGGCATAACACATCCCAAATCGTTCTGTTGGCCAGATATGTTGACAACGAAATTGATTTGATTGTGTCTAAAAATTCACAGGCAATGCAGATCACAAGCAGATCAAGACTACTAGTAAGCAGTGCAGGCGATGATAGCTTAAATACATGAGTTTAAGTGTAATCTTGGATATATGAATTTTATCATTAATTCTTTGTTTCTGGTTTCTTTTTTGGTAACACCCTTGAGTGCATTAATTTATTTGTGGGTTACTTTTCTGCTCTAGTTCTTTCAATTTTACGCCTCTTGAGGTTTTTTTTTTTCCATTTGCTCTTTAAACATTATGTTCTACCCTTTCTCCTTTCTATTTTCTCCATTGCCTCTCAAGTCATTCTAAAGCAGGAAACATATTTCCCTTAATGATTCCAATTTACACACTGAGCAGAATGCAAACTCCTCCAAAGTACACAGTAATCCAAACTCAACCAGATTTTCCAAACATTCTTATTGAGATATAATTGAAACATAACACTGTATAAATTTAAGGTATACAATGTGTTGATTTGATATATTTACATATTGCAATATGATTATCGACATAGCCTTAGCTAACACCTTCACTATGCCACATAATTTTCAGCATGTCACATAATTATCAATTCATCATTTCATTTTGTTGGGAAAACATTTAATATCTAGTTTCTTAGCAACTTTGTTGTTTGTAATACAATATTGTCGACTATACTCACAATGCTATGTATTAGACCTCCAGAGCTTACCTTCTAACAGGAAGTTAGTGCCCTTTGAGCAACATTTCCCCAATCCCCCCCACCAAAACATTTTTATATAAGGGTATTCCACATATAAGGATATATAGATTTGTCTCTCTCTCTGTCTAACATATCACACTTAGCATAATGCCTTTGAGGTGCGTCCATATTGTCACAAGTGGAAAGATTTGTTTCTTATGGTGGAATAATATTCCATTGTGATATATATACCACATCATTGTTCTCCATTCATCTGTTGACCAATGGGTTGTGTTAAAGCCTCTGGCACTTGTTCGACCTCTTTTTGAGTTATCCAGAACTGATTAACTAAGCATACCCTTCACTTTTTTATTTTTTCTGTCTTTGCTCTTATGAATCCTTTCAACTAGAAAGCATTTCCCTAAGTTATTTGTCCAACTTTAATTTATCTTTACAGGTTATTTTTAGTTTTTACTACTACATGACATCATCACGTATTTTAGGTTCCCTAGTTTAAATTAAACCTGTAAACTTCTGTTTTCTATTTTCAAGCTATAAGAAAACTTTTTCCTGGAAATTATTCTCATTTTGAAATTCATTGACAGCAATCTATCTCTTCAGATACACTTCAAACTCTTAGTGACCTCTATGGGTGGATTGCTGTATAAATAATAACTGCTAATTTCTTCTCATAATGGGTATTCTGTTTGTGCTTGCTAAATTGAATTTTAATTAATGCAGTCCCAGATGTTAAAATGAATACTGTTGTATTGAGATGCATCGTATTGAAAAGAGGTTTGTGACTTGAACACTGAAAGAAAAGTAAGCTGTGAGACATAGTGAAGATATTTGTAGTTTTCTCATGAAATAGCAAATTTGTTGCTTCCTTCTCTGTGTTGCCACAATTAATTTTTATAATACCCTTTAAAAACTCATCTCAATATAATTATGTGTTTATGTATCTGTATCATCCGCTAAACTATGAGTTACATGATAATAAGTATTATGTTTTATTCAGTTCTCTATTGAAAAAGCTTGCACAGTGCTTGACCCATTGTTGTATTCAGAAAATGCTTATTAAATGATGAATGAATAAATGTACAAACAAAAGACTCAAATATGGAATTTGAGATTCTTACATCTCTCAAGGGAGATCTAGGAATATTGTGGTGATGTTTAAATTTGTGCCTTGAAAATCTGTAATTGTTTTGTTACCATTACTCTTTTGATACAAAAAAATGGAATAATTACCCATTTTTCCCTATATTGGATTCACTTGCTGTTAAGAGACCTTCAGATCTTTGTTCCACTAATTATTTTTCTCTCAATTATTTAGCAGGCTTCAGAGGATTCACTTTGTCTTATGAGCAAATCTTTCAGCTACCAAGTAACCTTCTTATTGTTCTTCATCAACAGGCATGCTTCACTTAGGCTTAGCATGCTGCTGGCATCTCTGAATTCTGCAAAGCTGGACGAAGGTGCCTTATTGATACATATGCCCAAATTGGAGTTCATGGAAGACTAGCTAGGCATGGAGACCAGTCCTAAGGAAAACCGCATCAACAAACTAAGAATTTCCTTAGATCAAATTAGGAGAACAGACCTACTTTTGGGGGAATGAATTTAAAACATCTTCGGAGTTCACTAAACCCCATTTAAATAGATTTCTTAAAGTCTCTGATCTTGGACAATTATTGGCATAGGCACCTTTAATGTTTAATCTAAAAGCTCTAAAGTTCACACTGAAGTTACAGTTTTAACTATTTAGAGATCAGATTAGACAAGCCTTAAAGTTCTCTCGATGCAGAAACACACTTATTCAGTCATTCATTTATTCATTCAATACATATTATAAAGTTGTCCTAAGTGTAAATTGGTGCTAGGAAAATTCTAAAGATGAGTTCAAAAAGAGTAGAAAAAATGAGTCACTATCTTTGCTTTGTAATGTAATATTTAGTACTTGAACATTTTGCTTAACCTTTTTGATTTATGTATCTCCTGTGTAAAGTTGAAATAATAATAATAGTAATAGCAATTTTTTAAGAGAGATAAAAAGAAATGGCATAAAGTTAGGATAAGAACCAAGTGTCAATGGTCAGCAGAGCAAAAGAAGAAGAAAATGAGGTTACCTCTGAAATGTTCGAGAATAAACAGAGTGTGCCAAGTAGCATAAAAACCATATTGTAGAGAAAATGGCAACCAACAAAATCATTTCCATTATTTATTTAACAAATATTTATTGATTTACTTTTTCATTCTAGCCACTGCAGTAGGTGTTGACAGTACAAAAACTAATGCAAAATTGTTTCTATCTTAAAGAAACTACTTGAACTTTAGAAAATATTGAAATCACCTAGGATGCTTCCTAAAATATGCCACATCGCATTCCATAGAGTTTTAGATCTAGTTAGCTAGTTATTGCTTGAAAAAATATTTTTAAGCCAACGATCCATATAATTATGGACAGGAGATAGGCAGACCACGCTTTGAAATAAGACAGCTTTAGTGATTATGTATAAAATTCACTTTGAGAAGCATAGCTGTAAAAGGAGCTTTAAGTAAAATTTATTTTTACTTAATATTAAAAATTCTTTCATGTTTTTAATTAAAAAGTTAAATTAAATTCAATTGAATTTTGTATTTATCATTTCATTTGCATTTCATTTTACAAGATCCTAAATATTAACTGTTACATGGTGTTTGGAAAATATTTAAGGAAATAATTATTCTTTTTTTTGGTGAAGTTGATTAATAAAATGGTGTTTTTAGTGTAAGAAAATCATTTAAAGCCCTGGCTGGTGTGGCTCAGTGGATTGAGCACCAGCCTGCAAACCAAAGGGCCATGGGTTGGATTCCCAGTCAGGGCAATTCCCTAGGTTGCGGGCCAGGTCCCCAGTAGTGGGCACTCGAGAGGCAACCACACATTGATGTTTTTCTCCCTCACTTTTTCCCTCTCTTCCCTCTGTCTAAATAAATTAATTAATTAAATCTTTAAGAAAAGAATATCATTTAAGAGTTTAGTATGAAATAAGAAATTAGTATGTATTAAAAAGAATAAAAGAAAAAATATTTTTTAGTCAAGTGTTTTACAATGGCTTTTTATCCTAGGCATTTTATACATGCATTGTGTTCACGTTCTAAAAGTATTTTTTTATGCAGTGTGTTGATCTGTGCTATGCGCATTACCATGGTTGATTTACATCTACCTACTTTGCTTAATTAATGTATTTTTAAATAGCTAAGTAAAGCTCCCTCTCTTTTTAAAATAAATACAACACCCTGTGAAATATTTGAATCCCATACTGAATTTATGTCAACTCCCCAAATAAACCCAAAATAGAATTCCTATAACTCCACACATCTAAAACACTTGGGAATCACTTGGAAATAGCTTTAGTGGGTGTGCCATATTTATCACTTTGTTATTGATTTAAGGTCACCTTTTAGGTTTTACCTGTAGATTACTTAAACACACGTACCTCCATCTGTAAGAAAAGTGTAGAAGGTCCTATTTGATTCAGTTGTCTCTATCTTGCCCTCCAGAAATGAAATTTTGTAGCTGAAGTGTGGTATATGTGTGTTAGAGACTGGTTATTATGGAAAGAGTAGGTGTTGGCTTAGTTAACCTGTATTATCGCCAATGCAAATCTCTGAAAATTTTTCCACTTCTAACATGGGCATTAAGATGCAGTTTACTGAGCTCACTGTAATCAAAAGTCACTAGGGTGCTGACTTCTGGGGTCACACATTTTTCTTTGCTCATTTGTCAGTTTATGGTAGCCATCCCCCTTTCTTCTAGTCTAAGGGGTGCTTTCATAGTCAGAAGATCATGTGAAAGCTTGTTCTGCTTGATAGTGAGTGTAGAAAGAGGAAGGCTAAGAGAGGAAAGGAAAAATAGGAAGATTAGTCTGCTACTAACAGTTATTATTTACTAAATTGCTATCTACTCAGTCCTTCCTCATGTCCAGAAATGTGTGTTGGTGGTGGGCTCAGTGCATTTTTGATCCGGAAAAATAGTGTGTGTGGGAGATAGTTCCATCTCTGTCATCTAATAGCTATGTAACTTTGATCAAGTTATTAAAACTCCCCAAATTTAGTTTTATTTGGAAAGTTAGGAATATAGAGATTCAAATTGAAAATAACCTCACCAAAGTATGTTTCCTTATGGCTCTCTTTGTATTAATAATGTACTCATTGCTGGTGGAGTATTCATGCAGTAACCATCCTGTTTTCCCCACTAGAACCTTAATTTATTTATTTTCATTTTCTATATCATGCTTATTGATTACTTTTGTGGCTACCTCTTATGTTTATGCTTTCAGTAAGATCTCTCTATTTGAACACCTATGACTTAATGTCTTGACTTCTGATTTAGTTCCATTTCCCAGTCAATGTTATCTCACTTGTATCCCAGATCTAGGTAAGCATAGCATTTAGCAGATTTGCCTTGATGAGTTCAAATTTTGCTAGTGGCAATTACGTGCCATTATACCTCTTTCATTATATACCAAGATAGATTTCTTCTCAACTTTTTTTCTTAATCCATTGGTCTTAGTTCCTGATTTGCATAATGAGTTAGAAATTAACCATTGATTGAAAAGCCTAATATTGACTTGCTGATGCTTTCTATTTTCAAACTAAAAGAAGGTACTTGTAAGAGAATTAAAGTAAAAACATATAATAGCTTCTTTAAATTTTTACTTTTAGTGCTTGCTTATAGTTATTTTCCATGAATGACTCTATGAGCACAAGTATTTTATGGACATAGATGGTCCTCCCTGGGCAATAATTGTGAATTTTTGGCAGACAATTGTGCCAAATTATTGGCAAATAATTGCAAATTTTTGTTCACTTTTATTTTTGCCAAACATGTAGCAAATAGCCTAATTACTAATTTTATTAAAAAACTACATATGATTTTACACAATGTATAGTAAGTCTAGTTTCAGTCCCATTCCAATGGATTTAAATATGTCCATTAATTTCCCATCATGTAATTATCAAATCTATGTGAAAAATACTGTTTTCAGTCATGCAATAGAATTGTATATTTTAAATGCTTGCTTTGAAACACTTTTCTTTAGAATGTGTATATTATTGAGTAAGAAGCTGTGAGTAATATTCTCTTTCATAGCATAATGTACTGAGTGTGAAGTAAACTGTGTTTCTTCAACTGTGCCTATTGTCCGCACACACTGGGGAAAATTTTTGAACTTGAGCTAGATGTTCTGCAATATGACAAGTAAGGTCACACTGCCAAAATCCCAAGTAGTCATTTTTCCTTAATTGTAGCTTGATGGAAAACAAAAGGATTTTGGAAACAATCAGTCTGTTATGCTGTGTCTCAGATAACATGTTATACTTGTCTGTTCGGCTTATTTGAACTTACCAAGACTTGAATGTACCTTTTAAAAATTTTCCTGAATCTCTGCTACATAACAGATGGGATGTCTAACATCCTTTTCTATTTAAAACATGCAAGTTCTAATCAACAGGAGGGATTTAGCATGTTAAATCAGCCAGCCATAAGAAATATGTCATGCAGTTTCCTGTCATTCTAATTAATTAGATAGCATTATTTGCTGTCCCCAATGAGCCTAAATGAGCTCAATGCTGGGATAATAGCTCATTCTTAACAAAGATTTGTTTTCATATTATTTGCTTGGATTGGATACAAAGAAATTAAATACTCTGAGATTACCCCAAATGCATGAGAACTATGATTTACATGTGAGACTTACATGTTTAAACTTTTCTCAAAATCACATAAATATCTTAACATTTTAGCATACTTGTACTCAAAAATGATACTTTAACAAACATTATGTCTTTCAATATATAATGTTTTTAGGGCAAGGTTTTTATGCTGTCATATGATTTTTACTTATATTATTAAGACAGTATGTTTTCAGTACTATAAGCATCCTATTATTGTATGCCATTCTTGTTCTTAAACTACTAATTAAAATAAGTGTTATGTAAATTGTTAATTAGTGTAAATAAAACAAAATTTAGGAATTTCTGCCTTACTTACTGAAAAAAAATGAACACAGAATTAAAAAGAAAATAAATTTAAAATGAGGAAATAATATAATCTGAATTAAAATAGTTAATTATCATCTGAAGGATATCATGAGAGATCGTAAAATAGAGGAGATATTTTAAGTAGAACTATAATGAAAATAAGTAAGTAAGCAAAAGTAAGAGTGTTAATTTCAGATGTGATACTAGCAAGTATGTTTGGGACCCTGAGCCAGTATGAACGTTTACTTATCATTGTGACCTAAAACCATCCATACACCCTGAAGAGCTCATATAGATACAATATATATACTTAGATATGTTCTTTTTCCCTCAATAATTGTGCTTTAATGTTTCCTGCAAGTACCTAAAAATAAACACTTCATTTCAGTTTATTAAATTCATATTTAGAAAGTATGAAAGCATATTCCTTATGAAGAGTTTATTTGTTAATATAAACTCTTATTCTTGTAACTAAAAATGCAAATGTTTACTTTAATGGTTGATAAAATCTTTAATAAATCAGATCTAACATATATGTAATGTTGCCTTAAGAAATGATTTATATAATCACTTTAACAACATCTAGAAATAAATGGCTCCTGCAATACATCTCAAAAGATGCCACAATGCTACATTATTGTCTGGAAAAGTCTGCCTCCACACTGTGCCATGATTAGGTATACACTTGATAAGGCATGCGCCTTGTCTTTGACGGTGCTTTGAAACTGTCTGCTGCCAGTGCCCTCTCTTCATCTCATTTCTTTCCATTGAAAGCCTACTTGGTTTTCAGAATTGTGCTCCTGGAAATTTCCTCCATCCCCACGCTGTTAATTAAACTCTATATTCTATAACATTTTCGAGTCCAGTGTTGACATTTTTCGTGTTCTTTTATTTCTGTGTTTGTAATAGGTACTAAGCTAGGAACTGGCAAACTTTTCTATAAAGGGCCAGAGAATAATCATATTAGGCTTTGCAGGTCATTCAATCTCTGTCACAACTACTCTAATCTGTCATTGTGGTGTGTGCAGGCAGTCACAAACAATACATAACTTAAATGTCATGCCTGTATTTTAATGAAATTAATTTAAAAAATTAAAAATTAAAAATTAAAAGTTAATTTATAAAAATAGGTAAGTAGAGTTGGCCCACAGCTGGACTTGGCTGCCCTCCATATAAGATTCTAAGGTCCTTGAGGGAGTAGATCATGCCTTATTCATTCTTTTTTTTGGACAACACACTGCTTGTCATAGTAATTTGTACACTGAAAGGCCTTGACAATTCATTGTTGAATTAATTAAAGGAGGGACCTGTGACTACAGTGTAGAGTTTGACAGTCAGTTGTAAAAATGGTGGGAAGTAGAGAAAGGGAAAGAGAAGAAAGTGATTCAGAGAAAAGATGTCAGAAATGGAAAAATATACCTATATTGTCATTATTAAACTACTTTTTCCTGTTTAGAAATTACATCAAAACCAAAACAGTAATTTAATGATAATTGATAGTATAATTCACTATTAGTGAGAATTCAAAGTCCTTTTCCATGAGGAGCACACAGTGGAGCTGGGCAGGAAGCCAGTATCCTGAGTTAGTGCACTAATTAAATGGAGAGCAGAGACCTATTGTCATAGAGCAAAGTATGAAGAACTTCTGAGTTCTGAAGAGGAGTTGATATGTATTCCAGACCTAAGGAATGAGAAGACTTCCTGCAGATCAATAGTCAGCTTTGGAATTAAAGATGTCGGTTTCTTACGTAAAAATATACATTGAAATAACTGCTTTTAACTTCACTCTCTAAATCCATTTTAAAAAGAAGTGTAGGTACTATTGTAAAAACAGATGAAGTCTTTACACTTTCCCAAGATATTGCTGGTAGCTGAGTCATAAACATTTGTACTTTCTCAGAAACTGATTCCAGAATTGAATTTCTGAGATTCCTGCTTGGCAAACATCGGAGGTGTGTCTGTCTGAATGCAAACAAGCGTAACACGGCAAACCACCTACTCATCCACAAAGGCGCACCAAGTTTCATGAATCATGACTGTATAGTTTCAAAAACTTCAACTTTAAACATCCGGACATGAAAGAAAAGCAAATAATGATACTGTAGGATAGTAGAAAATATCGATCTAGAATTTGTGTGTGAGGTCAGGGCAAACCGCATTGATTTCGGAGTCATGGCAGAGACCTCTGGGAAGCCATCGGAGGAGACAGACTGAGGAAGAGACTTCAAGAGGGCTCTGATTTTCCTGAAATGGAAGTGAGTAATGGTAAAGAACATTGGCATCTGTTACAACAAAACTATAAATTAAATGAAGCTATCCCTACCTATTTACTTGAAAATCAAATATATTCAGACTGCGCCATAATAAAGATTTTGCATTTAAGTGATGATAAAAAATTGGATACATTTTATGATTTTCTTGCCATTTGATAAAGAACATATATAAGCAGATGATATGAAATGAGGCCTGGAAAAACCCTTTTTTGTAGATGAAGGTAAATTTAGAGCATTCCCTATGGGCAGCACAGATTTTTCTGGCATAACTGGCAGACAAAATGAGATCTTCTATAGCATTGTTGCCAACACTGAGATAGTTATATAGATATGGATAAATTTAGACAGTCAGGAAATATTGAAAAGCATTTGATTTGGCTTAAAACATTCTTTTCAAAGAATGTATTTACTAAAATAATCATGTTATACTACTTTTGATTATCTTTGACACCAACTGTGAGTTGATTCACACTGACAATAAAACAACCAAAACTGGTTTGTGTATCTTTTGAGCCCAGCATAGGGACCAACATGTTGAAACACAAAGTGGGTAGACTTCCCTCATATTCCTATATGCCCATACAGGGCATGTTATAGTTTTCTACTGCTGCATAACAATTTCACAAATTACCATAAATTTAACAACAGCCACTTATTAGCTCTCAGATCTATAGGTTAGAACACCAGCTGGTGTGGCTTAGCACACCACAAACCTGAAATTGAGATGTTGTCCAGGTCGGAGGTTTTGAGGTCAAGTCCACTTCCAAGTTCATTCTTGCAGTTAGCAGAAATCAGTGTCTTGCAGTTGGAAGATGGAGGTACTCTCTTCTCTAACAACTATTGGATGGGGACAGCTCTTGGCTCCTGAGGGCTGCCTCTCTTTGTTGACAGCTGAGAACCAGGGTGTCTGCTTTCTTCTGGACCAGCCAGAATGCATCTTTCTGATGTCCTCTCTGTGACTGGCTGCAGGAAACTCGGCTTTTAAAGGGCTCGTGTGGATAGGTCGGGCCCATCCAGATAATCTCTCTTGTTGAAAATCAGCGGTGTTATATGATATAATCTAATTATGGGAGTAAAATTCATCAAACTAACAGTTCCAGACATAGTGCAGGGTGCCATTCTAGAATTTTTCTTATGACAGGGATTAAGCACAGGATTTTGGAACCAGAGGATTTGTCTTTACATCTTGGTTCTGCTGATTTCTAGTCATAATATCTGGAGAAAAATCACTTGATTTAGTCTTTTCTCAATCTAATTATTTGTAAGATTAGTGAAATACTGTTGTTTTGAGGATTTATTACTGTATTAACTCCTCAATATATTAGTTATTTTCATTAATTTATAGTATCTAGACAGGCTGAAGAAAGGGTGGTATGAACCAATGTTTGAAAATGAGCCTACATCTTTGGCCACGAGGTGGGGTCATTGTGTTTGTTCTTTTCTCAGTATCTTTTAGTTCCCATGACCCTCCTGTGAGGGCAGTACCTTGTAGACCTAAAATTCTAGAATTAAAGATATGCATTTTTGGTACAATTTAGTGCCTAAATTCTACCAAAGTAACCACTTCATATAGTGTAACAGGAGAAAAAAATACTCTTTCATAATATTGAAAGAAAAACCAATGTTGGATTTATTGAGAAATAGTATCTCCATCTTCAAAGAACAAAAAGGAAAAGAATCTTTAAGGGTAACAGTAAGTTTGTCTAAAATTCATTTATGCATTGTGTTTACATAATCTCTCCTAAATAAGATGTGACTCCATTTGTAAATTCAAATTGGTCCAAATGTGGAAGTCAAAATTAAACAATTCAACAGCCCTGTCATTTTGACCATACAAAAATACATTTTCCAAACATTACTTACTGCAGTTGCTATCTATCTCTTCTCTCTCCTTCCAGCACCATCCCTGACCAACTTTATAAAACCGGGTGCTGGCTTGGCCAAAACATGACACTGTTTTTGGTGTCTAGGTATCAGCTACCTTTAAGGAAAACAGTCTTCACTTTCTACTGAAGTTCTGCTTTGTTCTCTGTGACTCACATTTCCTACTGTGGTCATAACCCAAAGAAATACAAAGTCATGGGGTTTGTGACTAGAAACCCTATGGGTTTGAATATTATTACATTCAGATTCCATGTGTAAGGTCCAGTGAGCACCAGAACCCTGACCTGCTTAGCTGGTCAGCTGTCCTAGGAGCTGGGAATTTGTTCACTATTGGCAGTCAACTTCGGTATCCATTCACAGAATCTGTAAATTTAATAATAAAAATAATAGTAAATAAATAATCATTGCATATCCAATTGCTAAAAAATGTTTCCTTCTGAGGTGCCTCCCTTCCATCTTCAGCTTTTATCTATCAGAAGTCTGGTTTCTTAGTGCTGGATTAGATTTCTCCAGCCAATTTTAATCAAACACCTTGCCCTATCCCAGTGGCTCATTCTGTTTCATCTTCCAGTCTGGCTCATCTCTGTAGTTCAATTGTTCTTAAACAGGTCATTTTTCTTCATGTGAAGTGTTTAATAAATGTAGTTTAACTGCATACTATCAAGTTGGAGAGAAGCAATATTGACACCAGAGCAAATAAAAGTATACTCTGCATTATTCTAGTTCATTGGTTAAATACTAAAACATCTGTGTTTATTTGCTGGATGGGGGACTGTTAACTAAAATATTAAACACAAGTAAGGGAAACCTATCACTGAATTCTGTTAAGATGAATTAGAATATTGTATAGATTATATTTTCAGTTCTGTTGGTTTTGTTCTGAAGCTATGGCTAAGGAAAGCATCAGCCATCAATGTGGTTTATATGAAAATCAAAGGGATCTGTATGTAGGCACAGGAATGCTTTCCTGCAGTTCTCAAATTATTGTCCACAGACACCCTGTAGTAATAAACACCTAAGATTTTTATCTAGGTGTAATTGTTTTGTCTAAGGTGTATATGAATACATACATATATATATATATATATTTTTTTTTTAATCCAAGTACTGAATCCTGTTGCATTTCTAATAAATCAAATATGTGGGTTTGGCTAGCTCATAAAGTGATTATCTACTAAGTTGGCAAAAATTAAACTGTCTTATAGTGAAATGTTGAAAATTCCAATCATATACTTCAGTCTGACTACAAGGCACCTATACATTAGCATTGCATATTTTAGAAATTATAAAGCAAAAATTACAGTGGAGATATTCTGAATTTTCAGGCAATTCTGTTACATTTGGCTAGGTTACCTGTGTTTTATGATGTCAATCATACCAAATAGAACGTTTTTATATAGATCCTCTGAAAAGGAAATGAAAACATTTAGATCTGGCTTGGGTCATGGCATAGAACTTTCTGGGATCATCAAAGTTCAAATAATCACATCTACTGGAAAATTACTGCCATCAGCAGTCAGTCTCACACGAGAGTTATCTTTCTTAATTTCAAAATCACACATCCATATATGTCCTGAAGCTTATGGTAGAGCTGATCCTGTCTGTGAACATTAGTCTCTCCAGCTAGAGGGAGAAATGTGATTTTAGGATAGTCTCCTGAGGATTCAGAAAAGATAGGATAGGATTGTACTGCATCACTATGGGTTAGTTCATACAGAGCCGCCGAAATGTACACACAGAACAAACTGTAGGATGAGCAGTTACATAAATCATGCTGATTTAACAACCTTCAAGCATCCAAAAGCTAGACCCCTCTTTTGTCTCCAAAGACTTTCTTTACCTTTCGGTTGAACCCTTTCTCTCCCGAGATAGAGTTGACATCAGACTTCCCTCCAACATTAATGTTTAATAGCTAGGTATTGAAGATATATTCAGTAAAGGCACTACTGTCCTCCGGGGAATTGGAGGGTAACCTGCAACGCCTGGGCAGCAAAGCCAAGTAAAACTAACATAAGAAAGATAAACAATCACTGGACTTATTCTTCGTCCCCAAACCCATTATCATCAAGTTGCTACAGCCACAGGATCCCAAAGGAGGAACTGGCAAGAAAAACACAAATGAAAAAATGAAACCTATTCTCAATTACAGTGTTTGTTGAAACAAAGTAATTACAGAGCTATCAGGCCCAATTGCAAAGCACACAGAGTCAATTGTCATAAAGAATTGAATAAGCCCAATAGAGGAGCCATTTGACCAGCATTCTTCCATTCAGTGCAAACCAGCACACAGGGGCCTCTCGCCTCCTGTTTGTGAAAGTCAAACAATGCTCTCTGTAATTACACTCCTGTTCACTCTGCCCTTAAATGTTTACCACAGAAAATTAACTTTCCATGAGATCTCTTGCTACCTAGAAAACACTGATTTTTTTTTTTTGCCTCATTCCCATTTTAGGGATTTCCCTGTTCTTTCATAACCCTACTCCTCTCTTTCTCTTAGGATTTTGACCTATGTAATGTATGTGTCAACTAAACTTGCTTTACAAATTTTCATTGACTAAATACATCTTTCGAAATATTGTGTGGATTCAGAAATTAAATGTTAGAAGATAAATTTGAAAACTTCAGCTCCACCCTATGCTCATCTGGTATAAGTTTTAAATATGTATTATTTCATTATTTTAAGTATATATTTTATTATAATAATAAAATATAAATATATATTGACAGACTAAATAAATGCACATTAAATATCTATAACATAGTGTGTGTATATATATACATATGCATAAATATTATCCTGAAAGCTAGATTTTGCAGGTTCCACCTGATTTTGAAGCTAGTCACTAAGTCACCTCACAATATTTAAGAGGAATGTAATAAAATTTTGCTTGTGGTCATTTTATTTATAAAAACAAAATAATCATAGCAATCATCTGGACTATGATATACAGGTTACAAAATATTCTACATACATTATACAAATGTGATTCTTCAATTACCTATAATATTTTTTGCAATCTTGAGTAGTATGATTCTACTTCCAAGTGAAGAAGTGGGAGAGTAAATAAGTGGCTTTCTATAAATTCTCAGAAAATAAATGTAACAACAGGCATTAAAACTATATCTTATTACATACTACTTATCAGAATTTTTATGGTTTTTAAATGTTTTATTTTTAATTATAAAATATTTCAATCCTAGAGTAGAAGTACACATAGATACTCAGTATGTGTGTATGTATTTAGTCAGCACACCACAAGATTAATTTCAAATTTCCATTGAAAGAATAACATTTTAACTCTGCAGTTGTCCTCACCCCTATCCTGCCTTCATGGATCTTTCCTTTCTCTCTCTAAATGGCAATATTTTTGGTAGTGTAATTGCTATATTGTTCTTGTACATATTTTAAAAATAAATGCATGTATGCATGAAAGTATTTGTACTTCTCTGTGTGGTTTTAGAATTTACACAAGTTGTAAATCATCCACACATGTCCAATTAAAAAAACCATAATCCTTACAATGCACAGCTAATGAGAAATTATTGAGAGATTATTGAGAACAAGAAATGTTGTAGAATTTTGAATAGAGGAGGATAATAAGCTGACTTTGTTTTGCAAAGGTCACTATTAGCTATTATGAAAATTATTTAGGAGGTTGTTAAAGCAGTTCTCATAAGAGAAGATGGAGACTACATTCAGGGAAGTAGGGAGAAGATGTTGAGGGATGATTTTATTATCTATACATTTTGAAGTAGTGCGAATAGCATTTTCTGTTGGGTTGGTTGTGTGTATCAATGATGTCCCCAAGTTTTTGTGCCTGTGCAACTGGAAAAATAGACGACCCAAATTATATCCTATAATCATATAATAATCTATTAAATTACTGAACCCTAATTTGTGTAACTCATCCACATTATTTCCAAAATGTTCCGTGCTATTTTAAGTGTTTTTGTCATAGCGCACATTATATTGCTTTTTATTCCAGTTGAATCTATAATCTGTCCTTTAAGAAAAGACTGTAGTCTATTTTATATATTTTAGTTTCTATTACATTTAGACTTATTTATGTGCTCTATGCTATGCTTTGCCTGTTTTCTTTCCTCTGTGACTTATGTTCAATCAATTAATTCTTCATTTTTCTCTGCTAGCTGTGCACTATATTTTTTCTAAGTTTACTTAATGTCTTTACTATAGTTATTTACTGCATTTTTATAATTAACACAATATATCAAAGCCTAAATGTCTTAATTTCAGGAACAAAGCATGGCCTTGATTTGAGGTATTTTTCCCTAAGGGCAGATATAGGTGCCATTATTAGAAATGGTCATGAAAGAAAGTTGAGCAGGAGAAAACAACATAAACAATGCTTCCTTTTATTTCACCAAAAAACTTTTCAGTTAGACATATATTAGATTTATCTACAAAATTTCACTTTGAGTCTGTATATTGCACCATTATGAATGCTGTATTTTTTTTTTTAAGTGATGGATAGCAAATATTCAGAATCTCATTTTTGGTCTGACAATGTCATTTAATTCAAACTCATGTGAAAGACTTTAAAATATACCAAAAGGTGTCTTTTATTAAAAAATCTATAACCCAGATGAATTACATTAATGTATAGATTCTGTGCCTTCCTTTGTCTTTGAGTTATATTACTCTCATTTTACTTCTCTCTGTGAGATGTAGAAAATAAGTAGCAATGCAATTATTTTTTCTATGTAAATACAAATAAGTTTGTCTTTTGGTGGTACAGTTTATCACCCACATCCTCAAAAAAGAAAATCTAGTTTTGCATTTATAACACACATTTATTCTAGATTCCTAATTATCTATACATATATCTGCTTTTTGGACTCACTTTGAACAAATTTTTACATCTTATTTGTTTCTTCATTAATTAACTAAATATTTTAAATGTGTTAAATTTGTATATTTGTTAGAATCACATTTTAACTTTTAAAGTCTAACATTTAATAATTCATACTTAAATTAGAGGACTTGGTATAAAATTAAAAGGTTTTCATTTTTGTCTTTTTTAAAATTGATTTAAAGGCATTGATCTAATTGATTCTGAAAACCCTGTTTTGCAGTAAAAATTCTGTTAAGATGTTTATATATGTGTGTGTGTGTGTGCATGCTTTATCTTTTATTAGGAAGCTTTTATTATTTTATAATACATAAAGAGATATATCATTTATAACTTCTTTTCTTCAACATATAGCAGGTTCTTCATATTTTAAACCTCAGTTTTTTTCATCAAATCAGAGAAATACTATTTTAACACTATTTTATTTTTTGGTCTGCTTCATGCTCTACATGTTCTCAGCTATATAACTTTTATATTTCTTGATGTGTTTTCTTTCTTTCTGTTAAATACATTGCTACTTGTAGAAGATCATACATGATAAAAAGTGACAGGACTTGAATTCATAATCTAGAAGCTCACCCCTTACCATCAAAACCTTCAGGTGATTTCCCCTATTGTCTTACAGCGCAAGACCTATGGGCAGGAAGCTCGTAGTGGTTAGTGGATACTGATGTCAGTCCTTTATCCTGTTTTTGGTATGGATATAGAGATAAAAAATTTTGAGGAAGATGGAATTTCTAAGTTCCCACTTTCACATTACTTTATTTTCTTGAAAAAGAAACTCGGCCATGTGATCATTAGTCTCCCTATAATAACTATATCAAACGTAAATGACTTAACCCTTGATTGCTTAAATAGAGAATATCTCCACACCAGAGAAGTTTGAAGTTGTTGGCCCACGGACCTTAAACAATAAAGCCACCAAAGACAACACAAATTCAGACACCATGTTCCCTAATTAGAGAGAAAGTACAGGTAAATCAGGCGTAACTGCAGCGTAGTGGAGGGAATTAAGCACTTATCAGGAATCAATAAAAGCTCTTTTATTAAAAGCTATTATTTGAACAAGTGTCTAAACAAGAATAAAACAGGGTCATTTGATTGCTGAAGCAATAAATCCAGGGAAAAATACAGGCCACAATATTTGGGAAATAAGGGAAGTATTATCAGCTAGGTTAGAACCATTTTCTTAGCCATTCCGGTTGTCACTAGACACAGAGTGAGAAGGACACTAGTCTCTGAAGTGAGAATTTTGTGTACCCTTTATATTTTGTGTGTGAAAGTAGTGAAGTACACTGACATAGTACCCCTTATAAACGTCAGTCCAAGCATTCTTTTGGCAGTCTTTGAAAAGTTCTTAAGAGAGAAAACAGAGCTGACTAATTTAGGATTATGACTATACAGCACTCCACACATTTAAACCTGAGCGGGTGGACCCCCTATGACCCTCGTCAGGATTCTGCTGCTTAGAGCAGACTAAAGCAGGACAGCAATGGAATAATCTTGGATAATATTTTAAGGGATTTTGTCTTACTCTGTCACATTTTTTTCTTGGTGTAGACATTAGATTGACATAGGGAAAAATTAAATGCACCTACTATCCTTTTGATTACCAGTTGGTAAAGAATATGTGATTTACCTTTATACACGGCTGACTTTCTTCATCTCTTTGCACTACAGAGACCGTATCTCTACAATGGGGGTTTTGACAACATCAGCTCAGAGTTTTTGCTCGTAGTAAAATAATAAAATATAAAATTCATAATATATACTGTGAAGCATTAATACGAACTTACTAAGAAGTTCCATGGTAAGTCTAGCATGCTTTTCTAATAGCTGTCTAATTTTTATACCTGTGTTTAAAATCATCTATGCCAAAGTTTACTGGTAACTTTAAATTACTGATCATTGTCTATGATTTTTTTTTCAGTTTGGATTTTTCTAATTCTTTCCTGTTCCTCCAGTTTTTCCTTCTCCTTAACTCAGCTTCTTCTTCAGGACTGAAGCGGAAGGTAAGTGGTCTGCCTTGGTTTAATAAGCCCCTCAGGAGTGCTGCAGAGGTGGAGCAAGAAAGAGCATAAGACTCCGTGAAGGACAAAGGGGAAAAGGACTGGGACTGGTGAAAATCACCTTATGATCCCTGGTCCCTTGTGAGACATTCTAACACACCGTACTGAAGACTAATAGGAGATGTGCTGAGTGTTTCATTCTAAGATCCTCCTACGCCAAAATTCAGTTCTTCAAGATACTGAATATATGCCACGTAGAAAACAACCCCTCCCCAGTGTGGCACTTGTTGGGGTATGGTTCATTACTTTCTGCTGGTTAAGATTTAGTTAGTATCCCACCAGCAGGCCCAGCTTTAAGTTTGAAATCTAATAGTGGAAAGACAAGGGTCTTGCATGAACAGATTTAATTAAAAAAAAAATAAAAAAAGATATTCAGGCAACTGTCCAAACATTTATTTTCCACTTAATAAAATATTTTATTGGAAATTTCCATTATGAATGTGGACAGATAATATTTAGCAAGTGTATTTAATTCATTAAAGTGTTCATTTACCTGATATTTTTAAGCATGCTATGTATTATATTATGAAGATACAATGAATATTTTCATTTAGTATGCACAATCTAGTGACTTTTTCGTTCTCTCTCTCTCTCCCTTATTCTCTCAGTCTCTCTCCCTATATCTTTCTCTGTTACCTCCCACCCTCTACCTCTTCACACACACATTATTCTAGCTTGAATGAAAAAAATCCTTTTGAAATAAAAAATAATATTTTAACACAATTTGAATTAAATAATTTTAAACTTTAGGGTCAAAGTCTTTGCTGAGGAGGTGAGGAGGTGAATCCATAATTTCTACCAGTTTGAGGGGCAATTAAGGAAAAGGCCCGGGAAAGTTACGAGCAAGCAGAACAGGAACCCTACCTCTGTTGTAAGGATTTAAAAAAAGTTGTATGCTGCTTTTAAAAAAGACACACTCTGAAAAAGATTTCTATGATAAAATATTCGAGAAAGTTAAAATGATCATGAGAGTCATTTTCTATAGCAGCTGACCAAAGATCACGGTTTCAACGGACACATCATCTCCAGTATCAGGTTACTATGACTTTTACGACTGCTAACCAGTCTAATTGAATTTTCTATCAAAAGAGGGAAATATCAATCATTGGTGCTTTTGACTACATGTTCTAAGTTCAAAACCAACTGATAAAAATATGCAAGGCATTTTAACTAGGTGAGTGCATTAATGCCATACAACCTTGGCATATTAAATTGGAATATACCTTGAACCAAACTTTTCCTGACATGTGGTTATTAAATGCAAGCAGATCGAAGTTATGTGACTGGCACACTAGTCTTAGGTAATTTAGTCACATGACCTGACCTCGAAGCATGTTTTCCAAATCCTGACCTGTTGCAATTTTCAGTAAGTAGTTGGAATAAGAGAAGGAAGAAACATTTTCATGTCCAAATATGTCTCTATTTATAAACTTAAAAAAGAGAGACAGAATGTGATCAGAATTAATGTTTCTATCATATTTTTATGATAGTTATTAAAAATAGATTTAATGCATTTAAAAGCCAAATAATTTTCTTTCTAAAATAAATGGTCATCTTGAATTTTTTATTATTATTTTTCTCTTTTTAAAATAGAAAATACTTTAAAGGAGAAGTACAATATATAGGTTAAGTCAAATTGTTTATTTTTCAAATGGTTGCTTAAAGCTTAATGTATCATTAACACATTTATTTTGTTAATCTAGTTAAACCATAAAGAAAAATATTTAACAAGTTTAATCATCTTTATAAAGTGAAAAATGTGATTTACAATTTTATTTACAAACCTAGAGTGAAAAAATAATCTTAGAATTTTAAAGGTATATTTTCTTTTCAATACCAGATATCATGAATTTATTTTGCAAATACATTTACTCCGTACAATACTGAAGTGCAAAGGGACTCAAAAGTAAATGTAATATAATCATCTTCTTGGAACTTTTTAAGTAGAAGAACTTGAGATAAAATAAAATCACAGAGATGCAAAGTTTATCAGTGACTCAAAATGAGTTCATAAGTATAAAACTATGAAAACTATCTGGTACCAACTGGCATTATTAAATTAGAAAACGAAACAAAACAAAACAGGCTTGGTGTCTTCTGAGATTTTGGTTAAGAGGAAGGAGCACAGGCCCAGGAGTGAGATTTCCCTTGGATTAATTAGCGGCTCCGTCATTATCTAGTCTTGTCACCTTGAGCATCTTTTATGGTTTAGGTTCTTCATCAGAAAAATGAACAATGTTAAATTATAGTTATTAAGACAATTAACGAAATATCCCCTACGAAGATTTTGACACAGTACTTGGTCCATGGTAAACTCAATAAATGACCATGTAGAGGCTCCACAAGCTTAGATGTTGATATACTTTAGGAAATGTCATGTATATTGAAGGTTAATCTCTAGGTACTTCAGTCATCCTTCTGGGGAAAAAAAAAGGATTGAGAGGACACTGACAGGTAAATGTACTTTTTGGACAGTAACCTCAGATGTGAAATCCATACCTTCAAATAATCAGAGAAGCAAATACAGTTGATTCTGATGAGTTTGTTAACCTTTGTTTGAAAAAGAGAACTGATGAATTCCAGACAAAGTATTTGTACCTTCTATTTTATTAATTTTGACCTCCCACTTCCTACTATATTGCATTTTAATTTTAGAAATCTGTCCTGCTGCTTCTATTGTCCTACAATAAGATGGCTGCATCTTCTAATTTTCAAAACCAATAGATCATTCAAATATTGTTCCAACAGTATTTGAAAGCTGTGATGACTATGTTTTTGCTCTAATTTCTCCTAGCTTAGGCACTTTGGTATCTGTGCTTCAAGTTTTCTTCTCTGTAAATAAGATGAAATAGCAAGACCTACACCAATATTACTTTTTAATTGTTAAAAGAGTTAATACTTATACTTCCTGGAATATCATCACTAAATAATTGCCATTGATTAATGATTTCCTATGAAACCTCTAATTGTTAGTTTTCCTCATGTCTTTGACTATTCACTCTCTGGTTGTTCTTCATCCACACAGCAAGGAAAAAGGAGTGAATGCTGAGGTCATGTTCTCACTTTTTTCTTAATTCTGATCTTATTACTATCTGTCTCCCTAAGTGAATTCATTTATTCTCAACACTTTTCTTGGACCCCGTATATTACTGGTTGCCAAGGATACAACTCCTCCACCTCCCATTCCACAAACCCACGCCTGTTGCACTCTTCATCTCTGTTCCCATTTCATTTTTTCGCATATATTTCTGTATATCTCATGGAAATCTTACACACAACGTGTCTAAAATCCAGTCCTCATTTCTGACTCCAAACTCACTCATTTATTTTATCAATTTATCCTTTAATGATAGAGTAATTTAAATAACATTCACTTGTTCTTGTTACTAAAATGACAATTATAACTAACGTGGATTGAGTGTTAACTCTGGAGTTAGCACTGAACTTCACAGTGGTCCCAGGAGTTACACATTATATATACCAACTTTTATTTTTTTAATATCTTTAAAATATCTAGCTCCTAGGTTACCTGCTAATGATCTCTATCACTGTTAGTTTCTGTCATCAACTTTCTTCAAAACTCTCTCTCAAGTCTGTTCTATATACTTCTTCCTAGATTTGTGTTTCTAAGATACACACTTGTCCATACTGTTTCACCACATGAAATTCTTCAATCATTCCATCCCATAACTTTCATCATAAAGTTATTATGCCGAACACATAATTCTTTATCATTGGTCCATGCTTATCTTCCTAATTTTAATCTTTCTATTCATCAATGCTTCTCAAGCTCTTGCCAAACAAAGTAATTTCTGTTCTCTGAGCGTATTAAAAAGTTTTCTACATCTTTGCTTTCCCTGTGAAATTTTTCCTACATAGGAACTCTTTCTCTTTCTTGCATAATAGTCCTTATCATTATAGCCAACATCTATCAACAGCTTATATTGAGTCATACTCTTCCAAGCTCTTTACATTGATTAATACATTTGTCCTGAAAACAATACTATAAGCTGGGAGCTATTGTTAGCTCTGTTTTATAGCTGAGGAAAATCGAGCAAAGAAAGATAAAAAAATTTCCCAAGTAAAAGAGCTACTGTGTGACAGAATTCATGATCTTAATCACCCTCCATTTCTTGGATATTGCTTCAGTCTCACTTACATGACATTCTAAATTTTAAGTTCATTCACTTATGTGCTTAGGGTATACTAGTATATTTTTAGAAATATCTCTATTATATATATAATATTTATATACATATATATATTCCTATATATAATATTTATATACATATATATATATATATATATATATATAGGAAAAGTATAAGGTAACTACAAGTGGGAAGGAAGAATTCAGTTGTTGAAAATGTATGTAGAGTATGTTCAAGTTTTAGACATTTAGGTCTAGGCATGGGTCAACCACTTAGCTATGTAAAAGTAGGCAAGATAGCTAACTTTTCTCTTTTTTTCTCATCTGTAAAGTACAGAGAAAATCATAGACTATATTGAGATGTTATAATGATGAATGGATATACAACCTTAAAATATTCAGCATCAGCATAGCACCTGGTGCAGAGGCAATGGTCACTAAATGGTAGTTCATATTGTTGCTGTTCTTGCTTAGTTTTTAAATGATTCACTAATTTTTTGTAAATTTAAATTAACATTTGTATTTGTGTGTGTACTTACATACAAAGGAAATATTAATTAGAAGGTCTTGAAAGTACTAAATCAATTTGAATTACTCTAACTTTAGGCTGAGATATAGGAACATTTTTTCTGTTTCTGATTTTTCATTTTTTTAACAAAATTCTTTAATTTTTATTTCATCTTCTTTTTATACTATTTCTAAGGTCAAAAAGATAGGAAACCTTAGAGAAAACTAGTAATGTGTTTTGGAGTCTTCATATAATAACCACAGAGAACTCAAAGTTCTTGCCAGATCCTGCAGATATGATGATTTATTTACTCTGGCAACTTTAATGTTAAATAACTATAAGATCAAGAGATACAACAATTACATATCCATCTTCTCTATTGTGGGAGAAGAAGCGATATGGTATGTTTTATGCAACCCTTATGTACTTGTATTCAGGAATGCACTTAGGAGAATCAGATTGAAAATTTAAATTTAGTCCCAGAAACTAAATGGTGGTAATGAAGAAATAAGAATTTACACAGCAATTTAAAAAAACATGAGCATGGGATTTTTTTCAGTGTTGCAAGAAATTTCCTATATATGCCTGTGTGATTATTATTAAAATAATATTAAAACATTAAACTCATTGCCCAACAGTTATATTATTTTAACCATTACAGTATATGAACCTGGGGTTTTAGTTTATATAATTGGTACTTAAGTTTAAGAACACAACTCTGGCATTTCCAATGTCAATATGTTATTGATACATAGTTACAGGATATAAAAAGACCATGTGATAAGCATTCAAACTTGGAGATAATCCATGTTTATGTTAATACCAATTAGCTAAACTAAAAGGGAAAGAACAGTAAGATAAGAAAAAAACTTGGATTCCTTTGAAAAATATTTAAGATTTCTCTTAGTTTAGTAAATAAATGTTGGTTTATTACCTGTTATTTCAAAGAAAAAGTAAATAATTGTGAAGCAAAGGTCTAAGCATATATAATTTTTATAAAATGATAAATTATTATTAGTATTGCTGGAGATTGAGAGGAAATATAAATTGTAAACCAAAGAAAAATTTAGCTGCGTGTTAAGTGCATTCTAATGTGATAACATAGGTTTTGGCTCATGTGCATTGAACCCTTGCAATTTTTCCCTTAATCAACAGATGATGTAATTGTTTGAAATCTCCATTTACCTTTTAACATTTCAGTACATATATTTGGCTAAAGTTACTGTGCAATTGAGCAGTTACAGCTATTTTAGTTTTTGCTAAAAATAACCATAACCTAATACAATGAAATGAAATTAGAGAAGTGCATCTTGTTTTTGTACATTACAAAATGTATTTTGGTCATTATCATTATATAATCATGACAGAATATTTATGATAAATTTTATGCAAAAATAAACATGTTATAAACCATAATGGAAGCGATGATAACTGTCATGCATGAAAAATGAAGTGTTGGTAATTGAATGTTCTTCTCATTTGTGATTTACACATACCTTCCAGTATTCTGTCTTGGTATTACAGGTGTAAATAGAAAATTTAAATAAATTTTTCAATTTACTTTATGTTTAGGTTAATTAGGATAAGACGCTAATCTAGGTCATGTGAAGGACACAAAGATGATTAACAAGAGCACGCTAATCCTTATCCCAGGGAATTTAAATCTTGAAAGAAGTCAATAAGTATAATTAAAAATGCAAATAAAATCTGTTTATATAAAAAACTCACACACACACACACACACACACACACACACACACACACATACACCTTGATTGTTTAGGAGAAGATCAGCATAACGGTTTTATTAGTTATTTCTACACCTTGCTCTTTGTGTTTTCCTCAGAGTTTTCTTACTACCTAAAATCATGCTGCTTGGTTTTTTGTTTGTTTGTGTCCTTAGTCCCGGATAGCTCCGTAAGTGCAGTGTCCTTATTTGTTTAATTCATTATGCCGTCTACACTGCATCTTAACTTCAGGTCAGTTTATAGCATACTATAAATGCACAATAAATAATTGTTGAATGAGTAAATATGTGTTTTCAGTTAATAACCATGCAGTTCATATAAAGCTCTTAATAGTAAGCACTTCATAGGAAGTGGTTAACAGAGCAATCCTTTATAATCATGGACTTTTGATTGGTGTTACTGTTATTCAAAAATGATTCAGATCAAAGTTCAAAAGCGAAAGTGGCACTTGAGGTTATTCTTAAAGGTCAGTATTTCAGTAACTGGAAAAGGGAAATTTAAAACAAAAGTGGTCAGATGAATTAAGAGGCAGACTGTGGGACAGAATTTCTGGAATGCAGTAGACAACGTAAATGAGTGTGTTCATGCTAAAATTCAAGCAACTAGGACTTGCTTCGATATAAGAAAACAATTTGGATTTGATCCTAGAGGAGCAAATCCCTACTAACTTATAAATGTCTTGAAGGAAATTATGTGAACTTTTACTCTTATTCACCACCAGAACTTAGTTCTGCCTTGGAAACAGCAGGCTGGCTGGTTGGATGATCAAACTAATGAAAGAAATGTTAAAATAAAATAGAGACATAATATAAAAATTGTGTCACTGACATAAATCTGTTGATGATGTACAAGACTCATTTAATAGAAAGAGATTAAAGTTCTGGAGAATAAATAAGAAGGTTGTTTAAATAATTCAGATATGAAGGAACAAGGACTTCACCTAAAGAACTAACTTGTAAGTAAAAGAAAGAATATAAAATACAATGTGAATAAAGGAATATTCATATGTGTCCCAATTCATATGGTTTGAGTGTATTATGTAAGACCATCCATGACAGTGTTTCTAGTGTTTTACCAGTCTGTAATTACTTTCCATTGATTTATTATTATAATACAGACACAGGTGGGTTTTCTTTGTTGTTGCTTAGCATTGTGATTTATTTTTTAGACATGTAAAAATTAATCCCTCATTAAAACATATGTATTTTATATATTACATAATACTAGTACATATATTTTGCATTTATAATGTATATAAATGATCATAATTCTTGAGCAGAGAACATAACATTATTTACCTGGTCTTCTAAAATGTTGAAGCTTCATATTTTCATTATTCAATGCTAAGAGGTGGGTCATGTGTATGCATGATAAATAGATATTTTTCAAGGCAATTAAAAAGATGATGATGATCTGTAGAATTTCATTTCTTTATGTGTCAAATAAGAAAATTAAAAAGCCATTAGAGCTTAACTAAAAACTGGCTGCAAACATTTAAAGAGCAGTTCACTGTCTGTAATCAGTGAAGGAGCCCCACTCTTACCTGCACACATTTCCCAGTCATAGTTGAGTAGAAAGTGAGAGATGACCGAACTTGGTCTGAACAGGAGGTCACCAAGTTCAAGACAAGGAGAGTTATACAGTCAAGGCCCTTGTCCTGTTACAAAAAAAGCTATCATTTGAATAAAGTAAAACAGCACATTCTTAAAATACCCAAAGGCCTTTCTCATATCAAGTCTTAGCGGGTGTCCTCATTATTCTTCAGATCAAAAAAGCTTCCAAATGTAATATGAGGAACTGAGAATGAGGAAGGCAGGGGGCATTGGAATAAATTATGAAGCCTGTGGTAAAGTTTCTCACTCTATAAACTTTCGTTATTTTCCTCTGCTGCTCTCTGTATCTCTCACACTCATTTGCCCCCGCCCCCGGCCGCACTAACTTGATTTGAATGTTTCTGTCTGTAAAAAGAGAGGAGAAATTTTTAGTTTTTAGACAAAAGCCTGAAGAACATTCTCGAACCACACTGTGTCCATTATAAATTCATTCTTTTCAGCAGATTTCCACTAATTTTTTACGAACTTTATTTCCTATCAATAGGATCTGTTTTGCACATGCTTTTTCAAAGTTGCTAGAACTGCTCTTCATTTAAAAATTTATAGCCATGCTATTTATTATCATTTTTTTCTTGTTCATTTACCACCTCCGCTGCATTTGTTCTACAACTTGAAACATATTTTTACTTGCCTCCCACTAAGAAACCAAAAACCAGCATCAACCTTGAACTACTTTCCTTTCCCTCTTCCTTCTTTCATTTTCAGCATTTCTAATAAAAATGTGTACCAGTAAACTAAGAGCTAATGTGTATTGAGTACTTCTTATAAACCTGATACCTTCCTAATAACTTTTACATGTTTTCCTTCAAATTAGTCCTCATTACGGTTGGTACAATTACAGCTAATCTACATGTTGGAAACTGAGGTACAGACTGGGTAAGTACTTATTTTAACGTTGTACTTTCAGTTGTGCTGATGTGAGATTCAACCAAAGTCTGATTCCAGAGGCTGACCTGTCGGCCCAATATGTGCACTCTCTTTCACTGCACATCCATGTTTAATGATTTTTTAATTTTTTAAAGTAAATACTCCATAGAAGACAAAATTTTAAAAATCCCATTGTAGAGGAGGAAAATACTTTTTTTTTTACCATTTTGAGTTTTTAGCTGAGACCTTTCTCTAATAAAAGACAGACTAACTCAGTCTGTCTTAACAAGAGAAAAACAAATTTATTAACATATACACCTCATGTATACACATTAGATACCAAGTTAAAAAAAAAAAGATTAACTCCCCAAGGTGGCTTAGAATTCAGAATTACGGAGCATTTTAGGGAAAGGCTATATATGTCTTATTCGTACATAAGAATAAATATTTTGAGGAAAAATTAAGAACAGAGGGTCATTAGAAGAACAGGCTAGTTGCTAGTTTGGAAAATTGCTAGTTTGTAACAAAGTTTGTCCAGGTATGATGTCAACTTCTGGACTTTCCTGTGATAAAACTTAACCTTCCCTGGTTGATGAAACTTCCAGCGAAGGGGTTATGACAGCTGAGTTCCTTTTGTTGGACCTGTCTTTAGGCAGATAAGAAAGTTCAGAGAAAGTTGCTTCCTGCATTTGCTATTTTTCAAGTTTCTACTTATTAAAATAATCACTATTGCAAAGCTGCAAGTTTTAGGGTGGTGTGCCCTGAACTCCTGCAGTCAGATATTGGGGTAGCATAATCTGCTCCCCTTCACCACTAAACGCCTCAGAGATGAATTCAGTGACATTTTCCTGTTGCCTGTTTTCTTGATCCTGGGTATCATCTCTGGTAATTCTTGTAATATTAAGTTTGCTAATACTAAAAATCCTTATAATAAGTATTCTTTTCCTCCCCTCAGATTCCTCTATTTCTATTCACTTCTCTTCTTCAGGCCACCGTTTAATATATCCCCCACCCTCCCATATGCAGTCTATCTTGTGATTTCAGTCCTGGTTTCAAAATTACGTATATTGTTGTGTTTCTAAAATTAGTTTCTCCAGCCCTTAAGCATTTTGTAAGCCCTAACCTTTCCTTAGCTCTGTTGAGCATCTAAAACACAGAGCAGGCCTGTGAGTCTGCTACACACACCAAGGTCACTCTTGTCTATTCACCCTTCTTTTTTTGCTCAACTATCCTTCCTTTCCACTGTTGTTTACCTGGCTAATTCCAGAATGTTTTCAAGATTCAACTTTAAAAGAGTGTCTACACTAGAAATTCTCTCATGCCTCACTGTCTGTGTCAAGACCTCTAGTAGTCCTAAAATATTTCCCCTTGATCCTCACTTATAAACGTCCTGATGTTTCAGTGTGCAAATGCTTCCTAGAATAAAAAGTTTCCTAATATCTGTTTGAGTCGGGAGAGGGCATCCCATGATTTTCAAGCAAAATGTACGCAAGCAGACATGTCCCATGTGAGTTTTTCAATGTTTCTCTCGATTTCTCACCATAAAGCTTTGAATATGATCAGATCTTCATGGCACATTTATTCTCCTTGTGGGCTGGAATGCAGATGTGAAGGTGAGAGACTAAGCAGCTACACTGGATCATGAGGCGGCTGTCAATTGTGGCAGAAAAGTAAATCTTCTACCATATCCTCTCCATCATCTTACATGCTTTGTCTCCTTAATTTTTAACATTGTCTAACATACTGACTCAGGCAGGGTATGCCTGTAATGTTGACACAAAGTGACCCAACAGTAATTACGCTTCTTAAACACAATAGAAATTTATTTTTCAGCTGAAATATAATTCATTTTTTAAAAATACTTTTGATCTTTATTGTTGTTCAAGTAAAGTTTTCTGCCTTTCTCCCCACCACTCCCCACCACCCCAGCCTTCCCTACCTCCCTCCTCTGTTTCCACCCCCAAATATAATTCATAATGGCCATTTAGATTCAGGGCCAACTCTATAGTCATTGGGTAAATTAGGTTATACCCTAAGATGTAATCTAGGACATATTAGTATCTGCCAGTTTGATCAATCCATTCATAAGCATACCTATTTCCAGGTTTTTCTGGCCAGGACTGAAGAGGGATAAACCCCTTCTTCTTACCATAATTCTTGAGAAACATATCACATGGCTATACTTAACATCAAGGAGAGTTGAGCTTGGAGAGCTATGCAGGGTAGGCATAAGTTCAGGAAGAAGGAGCGTGGACCCAGGAACGCAGCTAGTACCCTCTGGACTGTGTGCTACTTCTTTTTACTTATTCATCTTATTTATCTTGCTATCATTCTGATTTTGACTGAGAACTGGCAGAGAATTTGTCATGTTCTTCTCAGTGATGTACTCCCCCTGTGCCTAGGAGAGGACCAGATACATCGTGGTTACTCTATTTGTGTTAAATAAATTAACAATTAACTAATACACTGCATGAATTTGTTGATAGTCTTGACCCCTTGATAACAGAAGCTACACATAGTACAACAAGGCTGCAATGGACATGGGGGAGCACGTGTTCTTTCAAATTAGCGTTTCACGTTTCTTCTGATATGTTCCCAGAGGTGGAATCACTGGGTCATAAGGCAGTTTCATTTTTAACTTTTTGAGAAAACTTATTTAATTTTATTAACCAATGTCACCCCAATAAATTCAATAATTTTTTTGAAAGAGGATAAAAAATTAAAATACAAATTTGTTCATGGATCGATAAGTGAGCACACAATGTTAAAAATTATACATAGTAGGTTCCAGTTTCAGAGTCTAAAGAAATGGATCGTTTCATCAAAAACACTTTAGACACCTTAGATTTTGGAGTGTTTTTATGTTACGATCTTCCTTGTGGATGGTATGTTGTATAACTAATCCTCTTTAGAACGTCCTGAACACTTTTTGATACCATTAAAATTCAGGTGCTTTGTTATATCCATTATGAGCAGCCTTTTAAATTGCATTATAACCCTCTGGAAACATATTCTAATTGAATGAAAAATGTTTCATTGTGTTCTTAATTTATATTATCCACAAAAAATGTTTAGACATTAAACTGCTAATGATTTGTTTCCCAGAATTGCTATTATTATTTATTATCAGAGTAGACCCTCAGTAATTTACGCTAATAACTGAGAGACTCACTAGAGATTACTGAATTTGGCAGATTAGTTAGTGAACAAATAAATATGAAAAACATCAACACTGCTGTACCACAAAATGTGCTTTATTCATTATTTTGATAAGTGTAGTTTAATTATAATCATCTATGGTAATGTTTCGCAGTATGCTAATAAACACACTGCCATATTTTATGAGATTAATGAAGTCTTAGAAGAAAAATTATTTGCTAAATTTGTCCCAGTTTTTGGAGAAAAATATAAATCAGTGATTTAGTATGTTTTGTATTACTTTTTTTTGCTATTACTTTTAGTTCAGAAATCTAGATTTCATGTGATATTATTTTATTCATTTATATGCTTATTGTCTATATTCTCTATTAGAAAATAAGGTTTTTGAAAAGACATTTGCCTCCTTTCACACACATCGCACAAGTAATCAAATATATTCATATATACATACACATATATATGGATGTGTGTGTGTGTATATATATGTGTGTGTGTGTATATATGTGTGTGTGTGTGTGTATACTATTTCATGCAATATATCAATAATAAGAACCCTGACATGTGTGGGTTAGTTGGTTGGGTATTGTCACACAAAACAAAAGGTCAATGGTTCAATTCCCAATCAGGGCACACCCCTGGGTTGCAGGCCAGGTCCCTGGTTGGGGGTGTGCAGGAGACAACTGATCAATGTTTCTCTCACACATCGACTGGTTCTCTCCCTTTCTTCCCCTCAGTCTAAAAATAAATAAATAACATATTTTTGAAAACAACAAGAGTCACTAATCCCAACAGAAGAAATGTGTAAAAATTAGAACACCATATTTCATGAAGCCAAGCAATCTGTTGGAGAAGAAAGTAAATGTTAAACATGATTTTAAAGAAATATGTAAAGTGCTGGGAAATCAGAGGTATGAAATTTAAGTTTTGAAGTTATAATGCAAAAAATGCTGTTAGACTACTGCAGTGGCAAAGACTAGGAGACTGGATAGCATCACCTGTCTTTAGGGCAGTGCATACATGAGAATGTTCTTGTCCTATTGGTGGAATTGTAGAACTGAGAAGAAATTTTGAATAATCTGGCACTATCTACTAATGTTCAGTATTTATCTAAACTTGATTATGGTCATTCCTATCATGGATTTATATCTTGAAGTAATTTTCCATATGATATAAATGGACAGGTAGAAAGATTTTTATTGCAGTAATAATTTGCTAGGCCATACCTCACAGGTGTCCACCATCAAATGCATAGCATGGAGTAATACACCAGATAGAAGCAGCAGATTACATGTGTACATGATAACATGGATGGGTAATTTTAAAAATAATACAAACTTGAAATTATATTAACATTTATGTGAATTGCAAATACTTGCATTCAAAGTAATACATATTTTTCAAGAACACATGTATAAGAGGAACATGAAAGTGAGATATGAAGCTAGGAAAGAATATTTTAGATCAGTATTTTTATTTTCTCTTCATTCTTAAATGCTACCTGATAGATAGTCCATTAATAAAGTATCAGAAAAACTAGCAATGCATCTTTATAAATGTGTTTGATTCTAAGAACTTAATGTAATGGTTTGTTTTATACAACATGCACACATATTTTCACGTACAATTTAAGCTATTTAAAAATGTACTGACATTTCATTATGGGAAATAAAATTATTATAATATGATAAAAAAGCTAAATTAGCTATTTTTGTGGAATTAAAATCAGATTTTTATAATCAAGATTTAGAAGGAAATATTCTGATATTAATAAATTCTATCTATCAAAAACTTATAGAAAATATTATATTTTTATATTTTTACCTTATTGTCATCCCAGGAACAATGTAAGAAGGCTTACATTGCACAATTTTGCTAGCAATCATACTCAGTGCAATAAGGCAAGAAATAAAATAAGAGAATGTAACCATTAATTGCAGATGACTTATAAATTAGTAGATACCTAAGACACTCAATTAATAACTCATTTCTCCGCCCTGGCTCCTGAAAGCATTGAGAAGGAAAGAGAGCTGTAACACGTGAGAGAGATATATAGTACCTTCACTATTAATAAAGGCAATACTGGTAGTTTTAATTGTAGTAAAATGTTTTTGCTTTTAGAGAAACTCAGAATTAGATTTACATACCTTGTCAAAAGTTTTGTTCATAAGGCATCCTCTTGAGCAGGGCCCATACCCTAAGTTTATCATATGGTCAATTGCAACTAGGGGAAATGCTCCCTGTACTTCTAACACCAGGAGAAAACATCTTATATACGATGCATGTTCCCCCAAACCAGTCCTGCACATGGAGGTACTTCTCCCTCGCACCTGAGTGACTGAGAGGCCTGAGCAAGTGCAGGAATGTTGGTCTTAGAGAGCTACTTCTGAATGGAAGGACACCTTCTTAGAGAAAATAAGATGTTCTTTGTTAAAATAGCCTAACATATTTTTTTAAAGATCTTAACAGCTCAACTGTAAAAGAGTTTTAAAAAATGATAATATGGACATGTACGAGTGATAGAGGTGAAAAAAAGAGAATCTTAATTTGAAACCAACCACAATGTAAACACGTAACAGAAATAAAAGAGCCTATTTATAGTGCCACAAAATCTATAAGATATTTAAAAACTGACAAGTCTGGGCCAGAAATATATAACTTTTATTAAAAAATATAAAGTGACCCACATGATATCATCTCTCTTTTTTATATTCAGAAATCAAAGGCATTTTTGTACAACAACAATGAAATATCAGAAACAGAAATCAGAAAAAAAATCCCATTGATATAGCAACAAGAAAAAAATAAAGTACCTAGGAATAAACCTAACCAAGGAGGTAAAAGACCTGTACTCAGAAAACTACACTGAATGCACTGAAGAAAGAAAGTATGGAGATACAAACAAATGGAAGCATGTGCCATGTTCATGGATTGGAATAATTAACATCATCACAATGTCCGTATTAACCAAAGTAATTTATAGATTCAACACAGTCCCTATTAAAGTACCAATGACATATTTCGTAGATAAAGAACAAAGATTTCAAAAACTTATGTGGAATCATCTCTCTTTTATAACAAAAATTAATGTTGTAAAGATGTCAATTATCTCCAAATCTATCTATATTTAAATGCAATTCCCAATGTATTGCAAATAGGTTTATCATGTGAAACTTGGCAAATTTGTGTACCTATCTAGTGGATCAGTGAGGGTTCTTATGCTGGAAACAGGCAAGAGTTGATGTTCAATCTCAAAGCTGTATTTATTCTTCTTTGATGAAGGGGAGTAGAGTACATTACCCCAAAGTGTGCTACTCCTTCATGTGGATTATTTTGAGCTGAAGGAAATAAAGGCCCAGCAGACTCAGAATGAGCTTTTTACCTCCCCCTGAATTATGCAAAATAATTTAGATGGAGTTCTGTACCAGGAAGAGAGCTAGTATGTGAGATAATTTACAATTAAAAATACATACTTGAGTGTGATGGTAAGTATTTGTTTACTAAACATTTGCTCTTCTCATTTCCTATACATTGTTTTTCTCTTCTTTGGCGTCCCAGACCCTATTCCCTTCTTCTTAGTACATGTTGGTATGTGTACCTCAATTGCCTGACTACCTGGAAGTCATATTTTTATGGAGCTGTCAGATGTATATTACTAAAATTTTTCCTTCTGTTAATTAATCCATTTTATGATAACTTAATTATTAGACAAGCCAAATAATCTAGAAAGGAAAAAGAATAATTGTCCCTGTATTTGAAACTCTGAGTTTATGCTCTTAAGGCTTTCATCTGAATGAATGAGGCCAATGACACTATTAAGGATAATCTATCCCTTTATTTGAAGGAAATTAGTTATAAGCACTAGCTATATCTACAAAATAGCTTTAGAACACTACCTAGATTAATGTTTGATTAAATGACGTACTGTAACCTAGCTACGCTGATGCATAAAATGAATGATCACATCTTTTAAAAAGAACAGAGCCCAGAAGAATTATACATACTTTAATGAAAGAATAAAAGCAAGGCATCTTTTCATCCAGTCTAAATTTTCATTGAATATAAAAGTACTGTATAGCATAGATATAGACAAGTAACTTAGTGAAAGATCAGAAAGTAAGAATTTATAATGCTTTACTACATGATGGAGGGATCATTTCTAAACAATGAATAAGAGATGGACTATTCCATGAATCTTGAGGAATAATTTAATATATTTTATGAATATAATATTGAATATATTAGGTATATTAAATTATATATGAAGAAATGCTATTGATAAAATAGAGCCTTTGCACAATATCATATGTTAATATAAAGCTACATACTGCAAAATGAAAGTGGACTTTCAATGACAATTTAAAATACAGTCATACTGGATTAGGTACTTGAACTCTTCCTTCCCTACTTGCCCTTGCCCTGGCTTTAGGGTTGATGATGTGCACTTACCTGTTCCATTATAGTTAGACTTGCACATGTGACTTAATTTGGACACTGGAAGATGAGTAGGGGCTATAAATGTGGTGGTACCCATTGACCTGTTTCATGCTTCCCCATCTGCCATGGCAAGAACTTGTCCAGGGGAACTTTGGCCCTAGAATGAAAACATGTAATAGAGGTTTATTATTGTGATAGTGAATTAATGCATTGCAGAAATTGAATAATATCTGTATGTGTTGTGTATGTGTTTTACTTACAGAATGATAAAGAATGCTTTCTAGGCCAAAAAAGCAAAAATTCAAATATTTACCCTCATATAAATATTAAGTATAATTAAATGAAAGAGATAACAAGTTAAAATGATTAAACAGGCTATGAAAAACTATGCAACATATATCAATATGAATTGATATAAAATTTAAAGAATTCCTATATTTAAAGAGAATAATAAGAGTAAACAAAAATGTGCCAAAATATTAATAAAATTCACAGAATTATAAGAGAAATATATTAATATTTTCATCTGATGCATAATGCATGTTCAATAAGAATCGGTAATCATTATTAATTAATATATTCTGCACCAAATAATTCTAACAGAGGATGTTTAAAAATTGTTATTCATGAATACAAGTTTAAATAAAAGTTTAAAATCTTATTTTTGCTATTAAAACCATTTGCAAATTGATATATACATTAAGTGTGATCACAAACAAAATTGAATAAGGGCTTTTTGTACAAATGGACAAGTCAATTCTGAAATTTGTATAGAAACGCACATCATTTGGAATAGCCCAACAACTTCGGAAAAGAAGATCATAGGTGAAGGACTCACATTGTTCAATTGTAATGCATGTTATAAAGCTACTGTTTGGGGCAGAACGACAGGCAAATAAAGTGAAGGAGAATAAAGGGTGCGAAAATAGGTTGTCAATTGACTTTTGACAAAAGTGCTAAGGAAATTAAATGGAGAAAAGACAGTCATCAAAAAATGATGTTAGAACAATTGGATAGTCATGTGCAAAAAAATAAAACAGACAATCTATATCTTGTACAAACATCAAAAACTAAGAAATTCACCAATAAATTTAAAACATTATAATGAGCCCAAATGGTAATCTTTATTATGTTTGTTACTCTGACGTTATGATTGGTATGATGGGGGGAAAAAGGCAAAATACCCCCAAATTTTATCTTTTTAATTATTCCTTTTTGTTTGTTTGTTTTATGAATCCAGAGAGAAGCAATAGTTTCAGAAACAGTGAACAGGGCCCAGACTACCCAGCACTGGCATGTGGAATAAGTCGCTCTACTGCCTGAGTCAGGTCAGATTATTAAGGGAGTCCTTCCGCCTGTAAAAGCAATTAAGCTTTAATATCACCAGTTATTCTCATTTATAACTAAGACACAGTAGGGAACCTAGCTGACTACTGATTACAAGGCCACATAGTGGGAACATTTCTGTCATAAAAACCCAGTTATAAAAACTGGCATCTTTTTTTTTTTTTTTATGTGGAAGGTGCTGCTAAGTTAGAAAAAGCAAGGAAGTTGCAAAACCAGAGTCAAGTCCACCCACAGCTAAAGAAAGCTAGTCAGCAGTTTGAACTCAAAATTCCTCTGAGGTGGGAACCAGGAGCAGCCCTGCCAGGGCCTTCTCTGGTGAGCATGGTTCTGAGAGGCTGTGCAGTCTTTACCTCCTGGACAGGACAGGCTGCAGGTGCCGTCACAAGTTTAAGAAAAAGATGCAGAATTCAGGGTTTCTGAAAATAATTCTAAGGTGGGCCACTGGAGAGACTTTCCACCCCCTGTCCTCCACAACTACCCACATCCCTCCTGATTCTGAAAGAGGAAAACCATATACATCGTGAAGTTTCTATGATAAGTCTCTGAAGATGTTTGCATCTGTACCCCAAATTAAAAATAGTGTATTGCTGCCCTGGCGGGTGTAGCTCAGTGGAATGAGCGCAGGCTGCGAACCAGACATCGCAGGTTCAATTCCCAGTCAGGGCACATGCCTAGGTTGCAGGCCATGTCCCCCAGCAACCACACATTGATGTTTCTCTCTCTCTCTCTTTCTCCCTCCCTTCCCTCTCTAAAAATATAAATAAATAAAATCTTTAAAAAAATAGTGTATTGCTTTATTTTCAATTGGAGCAATGGAAGGCACAAATGCCGTACATCTATTTATAGAATTCAGGATTTTGTTTGCAGTGGTTACCAGAATACTCCTTAAACTCCAAATAGTCTAAGAAAACCAAGAATTTTTTATTCCCTATACTAATGATTTTCCAGCTGGTGTGCACCACACCTGGTGAAAATCACTGCCTTATATTGGACATATTAAACACTCAGAAAGTACTTCTTTTTTACCCAAATTTCACCTCTGTGTCCTCACTTATTTGCAGCACTAGCAGCATTTGAGCAGTATGGTCATTTTTACTGAAAAACACTTCATAAAACATAATAAAATGATGAAAATACTAAAAAAGCAAAGAAAAAACCTTTAATACTTCCTGAAGTTTTAAATTCCTAGACATAAAATGAAGTGTATTTTAATCCCAATTTAGTTCAAATGCTCCCAAAGGTAAAAATTGAATTAGTGTAATACCTACCCCTTTCAGGTTAAAACAAGACTTGAGCTTTCACTCCAGCCATTCCTTGCCACTGTCTTCCACTGTGCAAGTCGCTCCTATTTTCGCTTAACATTCTTTGGTACCTAGTTTTATGGTCTTTTTTATGATCACAGTCCTTGCCATCACCCTGCACAAAAATTAGGACTTTTTGCTTATTGTTTTTTTAATCTTTGTTTATTTATCTTACTTTTAAAAAATGAATTTGCTCACAGAGTTGACAGCCTTCCGCTTTCCCCCCTCTCTGATGTGTTATTCATAGTACAGCCTACCTTCGGTGTCAGTGGGAATCTGTGCACCTTGGCTTCCTAACTTTATCCATTTTTATCACTTTTATTAGTCCCTTGCTTACCCCTCAAGTGCAATGTTCCATTTTTGCTGAATTAAATGAGACCACATAATTTGTTTTCCAAAATTCAGTTCCCTGCAAGTCTCCTCCCGTGTTTGACATCTGGATTCCGCCAGCACAGAATAATCATGTGACCTGGCATTAGGAGAAATGCGTTGTCTCTTATCTCCCCTGAGCCCTAAAAACTTTTTAGGAATTATTCCATATTTTTGAAATTGACTGCCTCTCTAATTCTTCACAAAGTTACGTCAAACATTTTCCACGCTCTTCTAACTCCTCACTCCACCAAACTATGTTCAGTATCAGTAACAAAATAGCCATAATTTCCCAAGTAGTCAATGTGCTGAACAATCTACTGAGCCCTCCACAGATGTCACCTCACTGTGTTCTCTCAAGAGCCTGCAGAAGAGGTTTTATTATCCTCGTTTACTGACGTAAACTGAAGGTGAGAATTATGAACAGTAATGTCAAGGTTTTATCATGAATAACTGTTGAAGCTTGAATTTGAACTTGTAACCTCATGATTTTAAATGCCTCCTCCAACAGAAAATAAATGAATGAAAAAGCATCTCCCCTTTGTTATTGAGAACTGAGAATCTATTGATGAGAGCTATCTGCTCTCCTGCATTTCCATTTCAAGTGCATTGTGTCCTCTGCTTCTCACTTTCTCCATGTTGTTGAAGTTGTTCTAGTTCCTCACTCTCTGAGCTCCTGATATCATCCTCTCCCACACAAATTCTTCACTTTGGTTCAATCCATTTTCTCTTCTGTAACTTCAATTTTCTCTATCGATCCTCTCCATTACTATCAAGTAACAACAATATTAATAATAATCATCCAGCTCTATATAAAACATAAAAGGAAAACTGGTCACGCTTTAAGTGATATTCTAAGTGCCTGGTCCTTAGATAGTGAAGTTTTTAAGAGCGACATAAGAGTGACACCACTCACTCTTCCATCCCTGTCCCCATTTTATATAAAAAAATCTCAGTTCCACAAACCTTCCCACTGACATGGCTTTCATTTGTATTACCAAAACACTGGTCAGTAAATCCAAAATAAACTTGTAGTTTATGTGTTTCTTCAGTACTTTGGAATATTCCTGTGTTGATTTTATATTTCTTTCTAACAAATTACCAACACTTGGTAAAAAACTTTTTTTTTTATCTTAAAACAATATGCACTTCTATGGGCCATGTGCCACAGTTCTGTAGGTTGTGAATCTGGCTCTGGTGCCTCTGGGTTCTCTATTCAGCATTCTGCAAGGCTGACACAGAAGCGTTGCTAAGGCTGCATGTGTTCCGAACCTTCTTCCAAGGCCATTCAGGTTGGAGGACAGAGCTCCCTGGATCCTTTCAGCCACTGAGCAGAGGTCGCTGTCTGCTCCTGGAGGATACATGCATGTCCTAGACTTTGGGCCTTCCTCACAATACATCAGCTTTCCTCTTCTTCAAAGCCAGCAGGAGAATATTCCTCTAGCCTACTATGAAAAGATCTTATAAAAAATGATTATATTTTTCCCCTTTCCATACGGTTATCCAACCAGGAATAGGAGAGACTATCCCATCATATTCACAGGTCGTGCCCACATTCAAGGGGAGAAGGTCAAACTAGGCATTTACACCACTGGAACCTTGGGGGGATCTTAGAATCTACTGGCCACATTTTTCTCCTCTGAGCTGCTCCTCCAATACCATTCTTCAGCTCCTCTGACACCGTGGTTTATAGCTGTTTTTTTCTTTCTCCTTCAAACTTGTCTTCAGGTCACCATTTTTCATGGCCTGTCCTTAAAGTATTTAATATTGACCACCTCCAGTCTAGTCTCCCATCTAAAATCTGATGCTGCTTATATACTTACAGTTTCATTCCTAAATTACTGCTTTTCAAAAGCATGCCTCTAACTACTATGGTCCATGACCATCCTCATGTTGGTGACCAAAGGGGCATCACCATATGAAATGAACTCATCGTTACTTCCTCTGTGCTCTCTCTCTCTTCAGTGAGTAAAAACAAACAAAAACACATAATCTTCAAATAGTAGGCCAAACTAGAAGTCTGCTATATTCTTCAAATTGATGTTTCACCACTCGCCCAGCACGCCTAATGAATCATGGAACATTTTTACTTTCACCTTTTTCATAACTCTCTGATCTAGCCACTCTGAACTGCTAATATATTTTAGCTGATTAGACACATTATCTCCAAATTAATTTTCCTTTTTATTTCAATATTGCATTTCTAATTGTTCAGATTTCTCCTTCTTAAAATCTTTAATATACTCTCTTTAATCTTGTCAACACCTTGCAGTGACACTTGAAGACCGTTTACTAGCAGGGTCCTACTTAGGTCCTCAATCTGATTTTTAGGCATTTTTTAACACTCAAAAATTTTTCTCCAGGTATATAAAATTGCTTATAGATCTATTAACATTTGTTTATTTCTTCTGCCTTCAGGCCACATAGCTGAACATGGTATTTCCTTGATTTATGGAATGCACTTTTTTTCCCTTTTTACCTTACAGACTTCTATTCATCCTTATGATTAGAATTTAGGTTTCATCCTTGATGGGGAACCTGCTCTTACCATTCTTTACTAAATATGCTTAGAAGATTGTCCTATATATTTATCTCTAATAAATCACTTATCATTGTTATATGTTTCACTTTTACTTATTGTCTCAATAGAAATAAGCCAATTTAGTAATATCATAAGTTTAGTGAATGAACCTTAAAGGTTGAGTAAGTTATAAGCAAGATAAAGTGTGACAGGAAGTATATATACAGGGAAATAAAACACTGTTTAAGTCACAACAATTGCAGTGTCCTTGGAATACTCAAGCAGTTCAGTAATTTACAGTACAAAGTGCAAAGGTCAAAGGATGTTTAGGAATGCTGGAGAAGTGAGCTCACAAGGGAAAGGACCGTTAATGCCTCTACTTCATCTCGTGGTCAGTGGGAGACACTGGAAGTTTATCAGCAACATGACATAACCCTCCTTCCCTTTTAAATCTATTGCAAATGACTAGGGAAAAGATTGATTAAGGCTGGAAATCCTGTAGGAAGATAGATTAGAAGACTGTTGAGGTAAATCAAGGTGAGAGATGAGTAGAGCATAAAATCATTCCTGTTGGGGAGGAAAGAATGGATTTGATGAATAGGAGGCTAAATATTAAAACCTGAAAAGGCGCTGTGTACCTCATTCTATTCTTTGGAGAAAATTATACATGTACACACCCAGGCACACACACATACTCCAGAAATAACACAGAGGTATTCACTATTTTCCTCCAATCCTTCACCAATAATTTGAAAACTTCTTGATAACAGGAACCGTTATTTTAATTGCATAACAACTAATGTGAATTCAATTTTGTTACATATGCATGTGCAAATGCAGATATTCAAAAGGTGTACTCAATCATTCTGCTTTAAATAATAGAATACAACGCTCTATTTACATAGTTTATTAAGTAAATTAACAAACTTTTGTTTGTTGTGCAAATTGTAACTTCAGTTTCTGAAAATTCTATTCAGATAAGGTATTTTAGCCATAGTAATCCATACTTTATACATAGCTGGAATTCTTCTTCCGGATTTCTCCTTGTGTTAATATTCACACCATGAATATTCACACCATGAATATTCACACCAAGGCAGGACTGCCCAATACAACTTTTGTAAGGATGATTACCTTCTATACTTGTGCTGTTTCAAAATGGTAGCTATTAACTACATGTAGGTGTTGAGCCTTTGGAATGTGGTTAATGTGACTGAGGAACTAAATTTTTAATTTTATTTGATTTTAATTAATTTCATATTAAACAGCCACTCATCACTAAGAGTTACACATCGTACAACACATATATCAGCTTTTACATACCAGGCTTCTAACGGTTGGAAACCACTGGAAATTGAGTTGCTGTAATTTGATTCAACTAAACTAAAATTAAAGTTATACTTCTCAAAATCTTCCTTTGCATGCCCAGCATTGTAGTATTTGCTGCAAAACAAAGATGCAAAATACTAAAACCTAGACTTCACCTTTAAGGAATTGTATACTACACTTTGTGGGTTTCCAAGAGTGCCCTGCTTTTTTTTTTTTTTTCAAATTTATTTTTAGAGAGAGGGGAAGGGAAGGAGGAGGAGAGGAAGAAAAACATCATGTGTGGTTGCCTCTCATGTGGCCTCCACTAGGGACCTGGCTTTCAACCCGTGCATGTGCCCTGACTGGGAATCAAACCAGCGACCCTTTGGTTCACAGCCTGCGCTCAGTACACTGAGCTACACCAGCCAGGGTAAGAGTGCCCTGCTTTTAAGAGGAATCTAAAATTATAGAATTTACTGCTAAAATTGAGTGTGTTTAAAAATATCTTTTAATTTTCCATCTTGTCAATATTTTTTAAATGTGCATACATCAGATTTTGCTTTTGTAATATTCTGCTTTTAAAATGTGTCACTATCAGTATCATAATAATCATCATCATATGACTTCATTTTGCATAATATTATTACAGAATACATTATGGAATTGCAGTTATAGCACAAGGTGAACAATTAATGTAAAATTATCAATGGATATACATCGAAATAATTGCAATCCAACATTTACTTTTGATTGTTTTACTTTATATGTTTAGCATCAGTGTGTCATAAAAAATGCCTCATACATTGGCAACATTAACACATTTTTATTACAGTCAAGCATTTAAAAAAGAAATATCAGAATTTTTGATAGTTATAAAAAGAAATATTTTATTTATAACAATGAAGGGTTCAGTTATCACAGAAAATCTACCTATGTGTCATAGATGACTCTTACATGTACTGTTAATAGGGTTGCATTTTTTATAACTTAATTTAGGATAATGACATCTATATTTAAATGAGATGATGATTATAAACATGGATTTTAAAGAGACTGTATGGAATAATCATCATGTAAAACTCATGGGACAGAGAGTAGTGATCTAAGTCTAAAGCAAGGGTAGGTATATTCGGTTCTCGGATTCCACACCACATCGGCACGTGAATGTTCTGGCAAGTGAGGTGCTATAGCAAACTGTTAAACTTCATTTAATGCGACGTGGCTTAAACTTATTTGGTCAAGAACATTTTTTGTTCTCTAAATGATAGCAATATTTATGATTTGGAACTATTATTTCATAAAATAGAATTTGGTATATTCTTTTCTAATATTTTGCTGGTGTTTTTCACCTTTTCATTTTGAATGAAAATATTTTCAAATCTTTGACTTTGCTTTTGAGATTCATAGACTCAGTTAGTTTTACCATAAATAGCTTATTTTCTTAGCTTATCTAGACTCAATGATAGGTTTGGTCCTCTTGGCTTAAGATATGCACTAATGCCGTAACTAAGGCTTCTCTGTCTTACTCGAATACCATCTTCTGAGTTCTAAGACAGATAGATATTAAAGACAAAGATTTTCAAAAGGTTAGAGGACTCAAATTCTCTTGATTTTTAATAATGTTTGTATGTGGATATACTAACACTTGTACTTTCACATAAAAGGCAGATCTTTTATATATGTATAACTGTATATAAGGCTTCTCCAACCAGTGTCACCAATCGAGATTTATTACATGATGATGGCATTATTCTTCCCCCCAATTTCTTTCTATACATTCAAATGTTGGGATAAGAAGAAGCATCGCAGTGTAAGTCAGACTGGATACATTCCAATAATTTGAAAATGTAATGCTGAATGTTACAAGCATGTAGCAGCTGAGTCTCAAAATTCTAGAGCATAGTTTTCTCAGGAAGATAGTATCAATGTAATGAATACTATATTATGCTCTTTATTCTTAGCTGCTTTTGACAAAACATTTATACTCAGCAAATGCCATGCACATTTAGGAGGAAGGTTGATAAATTTCATCATGTGAAACCTTTTTTGTAAAACAATGCTGAAGAGCTGTCTAGGTTACTATTACAAAGTGACATAGCCTTCCTGTCTGTTGGGACAAAAACAAAACAGTGATGCAGTATCTGTCATGCCTTAATTAAAAATGCAAATGGTAATAGAGAAAAAATACAATAAAATAAACTATTCAAAATTAATAAACAAAATTAATTAAAAATACATATCATTAAAAATGAAAACATAAATATTATAGTTGTGCAAAACAATAATTGCCTAATAAATATAATAGCTTTTCTTCTCTTTGTGACATGCATTTAATTATTGCCCTGGCATTCCACTTCACACTGTGTATGAATTTGTGTTACATTAGAAAATGATAATATTGTAGAACTAGACCATCAAAAGAAAATACTGACTTCCAGATTTTGACCTCTAATGAGGATTACTTTCTTTAATAAATGTGTTGGGTGACATTGGTTAATATGTTTACATAGGTTTTAAGAGTGCATTTCAATGATGCGCTATCTGTATATTGCACTATGTGCCCCAAACCAAAAATTACCATATACTTGAACCCACTTACCCTTTGCACCCTTCTATTTCACTCTCTTCCCTCTGGTAACCACCATACTGTTTGACTATGAGTTTTTGTTTGTTTGTTTTTTGATGTTTGTTCATTTGTCACTTTATGTTTTATGCCACAGATGAGTATAATCATATGGTTCTTAACCTTTCCTGTCTGAGTTCTTTTACTTAAAATGCTATTCTCAAGGTTCAATCATGTTGTTGGAAATGGCAGTATTTCATCTTTCCTTATGACTGAGTAGGATTCTATACTGTCTATGGACCACATCTTCTTTATCCAGTCATCTAACAAAGGGCACTTCAGTTGCTTCCATGTCTTGGCCACCATGAAAAATGTTGCAATGAAGATAAGGGTACATATGTGTTTGTGAATATGTTTTCAAAAGGCTGGGAATATATATATATATATATATATATATACACACACACACACACACACACACACACATACATACACACACACATATACACACACATATATGTGTGTGTGTTTATATATTATATAATATATATATATGTAAATATATATATATTTTTTAATTGAGGAAGCTCAATAGTGTTTTCCACAGTGGTTATACCAGTTTACATTACATTTTCACCAACAGCGAAGGAAAGAGGTCCCTGTTTTCTCAACTTCCTTGACACTTATTACTTGTCTAGTTGATAATAACCAAACTAACAGGTGTGAGGTTGTATCTCATTTGCAGATTTGATTTGCATTTCTCTAACATCTAGTGAGGTTGAGCAGTAAAAGAAATGTTAATACATCATCTTTAATACCCATTCATTTTCATTTTTTTTCTTCCCCTTCCTATCATTGGTCTATCCTGGTCAGTTTGAATTTCTTTTAATTTTTCAAACATAGATTTATGCAAAATTATACTAGGAAATTTGCAAATTCATTTTCATCTTTTTCCTTCCTAGTTCCTTTGCTGCAGAGCGAAATAGACCATTTGGTTTAATTCATTTGAAATAAATGTAAGTTTGGCTTGAGATATTTCTATTAGCCTTACATCAAAATTTGGTTAAATACTTAATGAAATCACATAGAAATCACTTGTGTCTATGTTGATGTTCCAAGAACAGTATTTTTTAAAAATAGATATATCATTATGCTTACATTCTGATACATTTGAAATGTCTCCCTTTCCACCTCATCACCCTCCTCTAGTCTCTATGGTAGGTGTTTTACACAAGATGAAAGCTGACATCTCACCTTAATCATGGGGTCTTTTCTCACATCTGAAGGTTTTTTAACTTTACAGTGATGAACTGTTAGATTTTTTAATATATGCATTGTGGATGTCAGTTACCATCTTAGAAGACCATAAGTGCTCCAGGTTCCAGATTCCACATTCAGGACTGCACTGGTCAATGTTGATGTGTGATTGTTGAGATTTAGCATTAAATTATTTTCAAAATCTTATTAACCTGAGGTTAAAGTGACAATATGTAAAACTTTAACTGAGGGAAATAACTCATTATATCACACATGTGGATAGATGTACTAATGGCAACATATTACTTACTATTGGAATAGTAGTTATGGATTCACACTAATATAATTTACAACATCAGCAGCAAGGTAGTTTTATTTATTTGTTTATTTATTTAGACTAATTTTAGGATACTTAAGGGGAATATTTGATATTAATTTCAATTCTTTAATGAAAAGTTGTATATTTCCACAATTTTATTAACTAGTGACTTTATTCACCTCTTTGCAGAGTGGCGCCCATTGTGCTGGGAAACATTTTAGTCTTAAGTCGACATGTACTAAACTACTGAACTACACTGAACTGACTTTTAGAAGTATTAATTGACACTTGAAAGGTGATCCACTACCTAAAGAAAATTTTACTAAATCCAGATAAATATTAGAAGTGGAATGCACTTCAACATGTCTAACACAAAATTGCTTCTTTTACTACTAACTAAGCAACAGAGAGATAAGGGTAAATTTAATAAATAAAGGATACTTGAAGTTATCTTCCCTTTCTTTTTCTAACTCCAATTTAATATGTCATTTTTGTGTAATTACTTAATGCCATCAGTTTGTAATTTTGATGTTTCCAAATTTACAGAATCTTCTAAAGCAATGTTATTTAAAACTGCATTGCCAAATCAATATTATGAAAATGTGATTTTTCATATTTATCACTGATGCTTTAACTTAGAGGAAAACAAATAAAATACATGTTTAAAAAGCAATGCTATTGTTTATAACTGAAATAACAAATGTTGTTGTAATATAACTACTTTCCATTTATTCTTTTTTATAATTTATTTATGAGATTATATGGTCTTCTATTTTTAATTGCATGAAAGAAAGAACCAGAAGTCTTGAGAAATGTTAACCTCATATGGAAGAACAATACTAACTATATTTAGGAATTGTGACAGAATTTCTTCTTGTGTCCATTTTAAAAGAATAGAAAGAACTTTCTGTTGCTTAAAATTGCTGGGTAAATAACAGTTTTGAGAGATTATGTTTGGAGCCAAACTAAAGTAAAGGAAAATATAGGTGAAAACACCAACCAGACTCTTTGTAGTTGTTTGACTCGATCAGTATTTGTGGGTTCCAGTGTCATTATTAATAAAATGAAAACAATTACTCCTGCCACATGGATACACTAAGAAATTTAATAGGGATACATTTTGCAGAAACGTCTCCCATGTAACTGTGTAATGAACTTTTAAAATATTAAGTGATATTAGACTTGGTATGACTCTTGGAGGTGATATTTTCTAGTGTTTTGGCCTGTGAACTGTTTTTCCTCTTTTTAATCATTGATAGTCAATATTTAGGTCAGGGTGGCACAAGTCTTTGATCCATGAGGTAATGAAGTCCTTATATTCTATGATCTGTGCATGTTTGGCTGTTGTCAATGATCCAACTGTATAAACTGAAATTCAGGATTTTTGTAATGCTTACTTGTGTATCCAGAACTTAATATTAACTTGTATTACAATTTAAAATTATAATCTGTTATTTTCTATTGGTGTAAAATATGGGTGGATTACAAATTTTTTCTGTATCTCTTAAACTACACAGAGCCTGGCAAGCAATGCATGTATATTAAATTAGATAATAAACCCTTTCTATGAAAAAATATTTTCATTATTAATAGTAATATGATACACATTATTAATATAACACACATTATGCTAATGATATATTTTGTTAATATTAATGATAAACATTAATTTTAATGTATCTGGTTAATACTGATAATGCTGACCAAAGATTTATTTAAATATACATTATATGTTTTCTTTGTAAATGTCTTATAAATAAAAACAGTTATGTCTATGTATTCTATATATAAAATGTATATATATTTTTCCTAGAAAGAGTTTATAGCTACTTAATTTAACAAGCATGTATAATATATTTATATATACACATATATATATATAAAATATAAGGAATAGTCAAGTTTTCTTTGAAAAAATTCTAGTAACATGTATTTAGATCTATCCTAAAAGAAAATATTAAAAAAGAATCTTTACTTATGGGATCAGTTATAAATTCTTTCTCATCCTTCAGTCTAATATGAACTCATGTTGTACTAAATTTCAAGATACAATGTATTGTAATACAGCAAGAATCCAGGATCTTATTAATTTCACATTGTACTTTAATGATTTGTTTGCCAATTATCACTAATGAGCATGCATCAAAAGTTTCCAGAATATAAAAGTGAACTGGTGGGCTTATATTTGCCCTCTATAGTATCTTCAGAATGTCATAAAATGTTATAATTTCAAAATAGTTTGCTTAGCAAACTAATTTTTATAATAAATAATAAATTAATGATTTTTAAATATGGGAAAGAGAAGAATGAACTGTAATATACTTAAGCATTTGAGCATAATATATAACATGCATTCTGTTATTTCTTTAATGCTTGGAAACATTGCTTCTTTTGTGTAATAAAATTTGTAGTCTGCTTAGTAAAACAGAATGCAATCCAACATAAATTCATAGAATATTGCCAAAAAAAAAAAACCCCCACAAAAAACCTTTCTAGCTGGGTAAAACTTCAAGAACAACATATTACCCAAACCGGTATATGACCAAACACTAGGATTTAATGGCTCTACATCATCTCTGTGTTTGTTTTTGTGAAAATTGCCTGAGGTTCTGTAGTTATTCCTGTTTCACATTTGAAATATGGCTCCATTCTCCATCAGATGAGGCAAAGGATACAGTTATGTAATGAACCATGCAGTAAATGCAAAAAAAAAAAATGTTCTCTGAGATTTAGCAAAGAGACTCTTATTGGTTTATATAAAAATTCTTTTATTGAGAGTAATGTTATTGAATGAAGACCAAGTGAATCTCACAGGATTTTCCTTAATACACTAGGGTAGTTTTTGGACTTTCCCAACCAAAAAACAGAAGGTTACTTTAATCTTTATTTTCTGGTTTTTAGTAAAAAGTAAAATCTACACTAGAAAATTGCACTCTAAATTGCTAGATATAACAGAAGTTTGACTTCCGGGCTGTCAGAAGTACCGTGTAAATCATACATACTAAAGCACACACATGTATGTGCATGCAGCCTCATGGCAGGCAATGCTGACAGGAACAAGGAGACTTGACCTTTGTTCAGAGCTGGACCTCTATAGCCGCACATACCTGACTCATTACTTTTAAGAAATCGAATAGCTCAATAATTCTAAATGCTTCATTTTTAGGAGTTTTACTCGAGGGTTTGTTGAGAATCCAAATTGGTTATTAAGAGAATATAATTCTAGGATTCAAGAGGTTCAAGAGAAAGAAAGTTAAGAGCTGCTTGTTCTAGAGTCAAGTGGTATATACCAGGCGTGATGATTAGGTATTTGAGTAAAGAAGACACACAATGTCCCTGGCTGGTGTGGCTCAGTGGATTGAGTTCTGGCCTGTGAAGCAAGGGGTCACTATATCGATCCCCAGTCAGGGCATATGCCGGAGTTACTGGCCAGATTCCCAGTAAGGGAAACACCAGAAACGAGCACACATTGAGGTTTCTTTCCCTGTGTTATCCCCTTGTTACAGAACAACAAGGGGCCCGGTGGGGGGGGCAGGGCTGTCTACAGGAGCCGAGGCAATATACTATTGCCTGAAAGGAACCCTCCAGGTTTGTTATGTCTGCTGCCAGAGGAAAGACGTCTCTCAATGCCAAATATTCGTGAAAAGAAAAGGAAATGTTTATTTAATGCTATACAGACTTAAAGTAGTGACCAATGTTTTCATCAAAATCCCAAAGTCCCTTAAAACACCCACAAACACACACAGTCCTTCCTTCCCCATTTTGCCCAGTCTAGGGTACCATATCTCATGAAAAGAAACACAGGTCCGTGTCTCAGGCAGTCCCCGGTTCTTCCTAGTAATTTGTCTCGGCTGGTAGGCCTCCCCCGGTTCCTGGCACCATCAGCTGTGTCGCCGGGATCTCTGCTAAAACTGGGCGGTGGTTCCCCCTTCTAAAGCTGCGGGGGTCCCCACTCTGGCAAAGCTGCGTGGTCTCTCTCCCAGGGCCACGGGAGTCCCCACTCAGCCAAAACCGCGTGGTCCTCTCTCTGCACTACCACAGCTGTGTGATTCTCTCTCCCCATAGCTGCCAGGTCTGGGTTTAAATCCCCCCGCCAATCTTCCTCTGCAGCCCCATTTCCGACTCCTCCCACAATGAGTTACACCTGCCAGCACTCATATCCTTCCAGCTTAGTGGGCTGCCATTCTGAGTATGGGCAGGCGTGGCCCCTTGTCCTGGAGCCAATCTTCTCCAAGATCCCACACAGGTGCTGTAACTCAGGGGGACCTGCCCCCCAGTTACATCTTGGTGGGGAAGTTACTTCCATTCCCCTGGCTGAGAGCATGTCCACAGCTATTTAACATATCTATGCAACCAGTTAAAGGTTATAGATATGTTAAATGAGCACACCATAGGTTAGCTGCAAGGCTGTTGCTATTCGAAAGAGCTCTCAAAGGCCCTGCTCCATTTGTCCCTTCCCACAACCCACACCTGTGTAGGGGATGGTGAGGACATCCTAATATTTCCTGGACACCTTGAGTTCTGGGCTCCATTCCAAATCCCTGTTTGAGTCCTCCCTCTTGGCTGCACCCTGTTACACCCTCCCTTCCCCTCTAAAAATAAATAAATAAAATCTTCAAAAATAGACACACAATGACTGTCTTAGATTATTTCTTATTCCTTTTTAAAAGATAATTTCTTGAATAATATTTTTGTTTAATTTATAATAAACATAAGTAAGAAAAGACAGAGGAAGAGATCACAGAATCTGTGCAATGAAGCTGGAGAAAAGGTATAGATAGATACATAAAGTAGATAACACCCCAAAGTGACGCACAGTCAGGGGGAGACTGAGTGGTGTCTCCTCCTAGCATAACGATGAGTATGAGTCACTGAACTGAAAGCAATACTATGAAGCGTTGAATGAAAATGAAAAGTTAAATGTTGCTTATATCATGTCGATTGATTCATTCAGGTTAAAATGACCCTTCCTGGACCTTTATGTGGTCTTTCTTTTTCTTTCTTCATGCACATAACATTTCACAAACGTTGAAGCATTCTCATTAGATTCACACTGAAAAGCCAGGAAGTCACGCTTCCTCAGCTCATCATTAATGAAGATTTTCAATAAATATAGCGATGTGGTTTGAGAGTGTTAGTGTCCGATGTACCTGCACTGTAACCTTGCCTGAACTTTTCTATGTGGTGACTACGTGACCTTTAGCACATTATTTGACCACTGGAACCCTCTGTTTATTAAAAAAAAAGGAGCATTTTAATATTCGTGTCCTTGATTTAAAATATTTTTTTAATAAAATTAAGCTGTTAAGCAGAGTCCCTGTTAGTACAGAGAGTCAATCATTATCATCATGGTTGTTATTGCTATTTCTTTTTATTTTTATTCTTTGTTTTTTTCTAGGTCATAAGATTTCTTGAAGCGTTTGTTTAAACATAAGCAAAGATTTTTCTGATTAGGTCTTCCATGCTAAAATGTCATTACTGAGACTTAAAATTTACTCTGCAACCTAAGGGAACTCTTTAATAAGCACAATATTGTTTTTGCATTAGTGTTGTGTGGATATATAGCCTGGCTTGACGTGGGAACCCCACACATTCACAGTCAACGAGTGCTTTACAATGATCACGGTTTATTCTGCCTCAGAAGGAAGAACAGTATCCACTGAATCTCCACATTGTATCAGGATTTCATTAACTTTAACCTTCTATACCATTTTGCAGATTAGGATCACAACGAAGATGAACTGGCATAAATGAGTAGAAAGATATTCTCTTAAATCCTAGTGAGAAAGCATTAAGTGAAGTCAAAATTCAAAATATTATGCTACAGTTATGTCACAAAATATTTTTGAGCTATCAAACCTTACATTATTATACCCATTAACATTTTTATATGAGAAATATTAAATGACACTTAGGATTCTTCTATGCAACTCTTTTCAAGGAAAAAATTTTATGTTCTATTAATACATTGCCATCACTGCTTGTCCCCTTTCTGCACACATGTGGTGTGTATGTGTTTGTGTTGTATGGGTGTGGGAGATCTATTATTATCAAAAGACCGGCAGCACGAAGGGATTGAATTGGCGACCTGAAGGTTAAATTCCACAGCGGTAATCACTAAGCTGTTCTCTATTATAGTTGCACTAAAAAGATGGGGACTGCTGACATCTGGTACCTCCCATCTAAAAGCTTTTAAGCTGCTTGGGGGGAAAAGCTTTTATTTAGGAAGTGAAAAAATTCTAGCTGTGTGTCACTTAAAGATCTGGAAATTTTATGTAAGACACTTCTGTTCAAAAACGGGCAGAATGCATTCGTACTTGAATAAAATGTTAAACCACACTTTTTTACTCTTATGCTCCTTTTCTTAACCTATATAAAGGATATGAAAAGTGAATGCAAAGAACAATTAAGTTTTACAGTATTTTGAAAATTTTCTCATAAACATATTTTGCTGTAATAATCACCATCATAACTCAAATTAGAAAATATGATACAGTGTATTATTTCATATGCATACATTTTAAGAAATGACTTTTTGTAATATGTATAAAGAGTTTAAATAAATTTAAATTTATTTAGAATTGCAGCCTATCTCATATAAGGAGTAAAAATTTAGACTTGAAATAATATCATGTTCAAAGGGTTGGGGGAGAATCCAGTACATCCTGGGTAGGGAACAGCGTACACTGTGCATGGTTGCATACAAAGGAGCCTTAAAGAGCCTTCAAAATGAACTGAGACTAAAAAAATATAAGAAATTATTCCTATTACTTAATTTTTTCTATTCTCTCTGTTGAGTGATTTGACAAGGATTTTGAAAAAATCAAAGAACGTAGTAGAGTAAAATATAATATTCATCATTTGCTCCTCCAGAGATATTTAGGAGTCTCAGCAGAGTTGGGAAATGCTTTATAGGTATAACGATTGAGAAAAATTCATGAATTCTATACTATGTGCATGATAAGGAGAAAAGCAAAACTCAGAAGAGGGGTAAAGGAAATGGGGATCACATAAATGTAGACCTTTGAAGCTTTTTCTTCAGGAAACAATAGATGATCCTGGTGTTGCTTGTTCTGTCTGATCAATTCATAATGCTCATCCTCCATTCTTATTAAATCCACTCTGTCTTTTGGACTGGAAGGTGTGAGTTGCCCATTTACTTAGGCACAGTTAGAAGCATGGATGCTTTTGAGTATCATTCGTATATTAATGTTTTCATCACACTCAGACTCAGTCATTTACAATATTTGCAGCTGCCCTTACCTCAGTAGAGAAAGGATTATGTCTTATGCCTTAGCATGTCTAAATCTGTTTTCTCTCCAGTGTATATTTTTGTGGTAGTCTTGAAGATATGCAGTTCAATCTCCCTTCAAGAAAAAGCTTGCCTATCAGCTGCAAGGAGGTAGTTAGCCGACACCACAGCCCACAGCGGCTGGCTTTCGGGACCTACCACAGTCTTTGAGCTGAGGCCATTTACATTTTTCTCAAGTACCCACCAGGCAACAGCTGAACACAATGGGGAAATTAGCTTGGACATTTCTGCCCTCTGTGACTCCTTTATAGGAAATCACTTTGCAGAAGCTTCCATAGGCTTTTTAAGAAGTCTCTCTAGGGCAGTTTCACAGAACAAGGCTCTTTCTGTCCATCTTCCCTGCCTCCTCCTCTCTTTGCAATGGTTCCATAACTCGGTGTGGTAAAGGCTTTTCCTGCCTGCTCCTGCCCCTCTCCTGTCTTTCGTGGCTGTTTTCCTCAATAAATAGCATGCCACTCTAAATATATCTTGGCATCTGAAGACCCAAATGACACACTTTCTGAATTTCAAATTCTGGAAAGTTACTTTAAACTGTTTATAGAATAAATGGATGAGTGGATGAATGGACAGGTAAATGAACCAGGAAAAGAGCTAAAGGGAAGCATGAAGTTTTGTTTGTTTTTAATTGAGAGCTTTCACTGAGAGGTACAACATTATATCGGTTTCATGTATAAAACACAGTGATTAAATATATGTTTTATTGTGAAGTGACTACCACAGTAAGACTAGTTAACACCACTGTAACCAGAAAAGACACTGGCATTGGGGCTGCTGTCACTATGAAACCCAGGGAGCAATGACAGCGATTGAATCTTTATGACCACTTTATTGAGATGGCTGGCGATCTGAGAAGATGGGTTCATACCCTAACAAACCATCTTCCCTTCTCCTTTTAGGCCAGATCTTTAATGAGGGGATGGGGAAGGATAAACAAAGCGGGGTGAGGGCTTTGAGATTCAGAAGCTGCAACACTCCTGTCCTCAGCAGTTGGCTGTTCCCAGGGGAGGGTGGTCTTCTGCTCTCCCTGGAACACAAAGGCCCGGATGCCTCCAACTTGTCCCCAGGCGGTAATCTCTAGCAGTGCCCCAGGAGGTCGGCTATTTACCCAGAAGCCAGGATGGGCCTTATCCTTTTGTTTCTGAAACAAAAGCTTTAACATACACATTACCTGCTAGACTTATAACTTTTTACCTTAAGATAAAATTTTCCAAGTCTTGAGTCCCCTATCATCATGACACAGTTTCAATTTTTTTTGTTATGAGAGCTTTTAAGAATTACTCTGTTAACAACTTTCAAATATACAGTTCAGCATTACTAACTATAGTCACCTTCCAGTTTATTACATCCCCAGGAATGATTTATCTCATAAGTGAAAGTTTTTACCTTTTCACTTCCACCTATTTCACCCTCTTCCTTACCGCTGCATCTGGCAACCAACCACCAGTCTGTTTTCTGTATCTATGACCTGGTTTTCTTTTTTTTTTTTGGAGGGGGCAGGGGGGTGTTGGGTTTTTTATTTAGTTTTTTTCCACATAAGATCATACTATATTTATTTTTCTCTGCCTGGCATTTCATGAAGAGTTAAGTTTTAAACATGAAGAAAAGAAAAATGATCAAGCTCATTTACTTGTTCAACTTGAATAATAATTGGTCTATCTTAAAAATACCCAGGCCCTCGCATCAATATATTACCACCTTTTCCAGACAAGAGAAGTTGGGCAATGATTCATAACATAAACATCATAATGAAAATTATATATATACATATATATTACATATACATGAATAATTTCCCATGTCTTTTATAATAGACAGCATATGTACAGATGCACTATATGACATTGAAAATGGACAAGTCGGCATTTGTGTTCCCTGTCACCACCAGAACCAAAAAACAGAGACAGGGATTGAATCTGTATGGGAGCTTTATCCATTTGGCCTGTGATCTGAGAAGATGGTGGGATATGTAGCCTAAAAGACCTTCTTAAATTTCATTACAAGCCAATCTTTTTATAGGAGGGTAAACCATTAAGCAAGAAGATTGGGATTCAGGAAAAAAGGTGGGTATGGGATTTGGAATTCAGGGAAAAGGTTAATTGGATAAAAGCTGAAGTCCAGCTTGTTTTCCTAACATCCTCTCCTCTGTTGACTGGTGATTCTTTATCTGTGTCCAGAGTGACAGGATGTGTCCCTCCACTGGAGCACAATTGGTCAGATACCACCTTGATGTTTTGCAGTCCCCCTGGGGCACAAAGGTGGAATTGCTGTGGTCTCCTGGAGTCAGGGTGGGTCATACATTCATTTCCTGAAACAATAGCTTTTCATGCATTGATTACTAAGCTTATTAACTATTGCTCAAAACTAAAATTTTCTAACTCTTGAGTTCCCCACCAACATGAGATACAATTGAATCCACATAACGAATCTGGAAAAAATTAAAATTCAGAATGTTTAAGTATCAAGCAGTAAGTAACACAGCTACCAAACAGTAATGATAAATTTCTCTCTTTCTTTCTGTGATTCCAAAGATTCAAGAGTATTTTGAAGGGATATTTCTATGCATTACGGATTAGGTTAGAAATTCATCACAGTAGAGAGATTAGGGTTTAATTATGTATGCATGCGTTGATTTTCATTCACCAGACTACTGAGGCTCTCATCTTTTAAACAGAGTTGTAAAGAAAAATAATCTGTTTGTTTGTTTGTTTTGTTTTGCCTCTAGGAACACTTTAGAGCCATTTCATTTAGTGCCAGGCTATTTTGTTGTTGTTGTTTTTATCCCCCTACTTATATTGTTTCTGTAATGTGATAAATGTTGATTTTATCACATTTCCACTTCAAATACCCCAAGATATAATATTTAAAAGTAGCACCCCTCATTTGTTTTGGAATACTGAATCACCGACACGAACACTAAGGGATTAAGGGACAGCGTGATGGATGGCAATTGTCTCTGAGTAAAAGAGTGTTGGAGCTAATGCGATTACACAAATGCTCATTTTATTTCACCCTGTATCCTGAATTTTTAAACACACGCAGTAAACGGCCAATTACTTCAGTGACTGGTAACACCAAGTAGTGACTGGGAGTGCATATGGACTGTGGTCTCTTCAACAGACCTGTGCCTCCAAGCAGAACGACAAGGCAGCAGTCTGGCCCTATCTGCCATTTTCCAATTAATCATATGCTAATCGACTTAGTAGGGAATGTGTTAGCTGTGTAACTCACTTAGAGTGATCTAGCCAGAGCTGCTGGTGAAACCAGAGTGCTCTTCCCCATCATATACGTGCTTGATAAATCAATAAGTCAGTAAATGTAGCCTTGCTGATGACATAATTGTGATGATTTCTTCCATGTTGTTTTAGACAGACAGTTAGAATCTGGGGAGGTAAATTGGTTTGAGAATCCAGGAGACTGGTGTGTTCATTTATAGAAGCAATTCCTTTTTTCCGTATTTGACTTTAAAAGCAGCAAACGCCTGTAGAGTGCCTGTTAATGAGGGGATGTTTGCTGATTACAAACACGGGATACTGCTTTTGTCTCTGTTTCTGTGGGTAGAACAGTACTATTTATCTCTACATGCCCCCCTTAAGTGGGAAACTTTTCTATTTCCCCAAAATAGTCACTGATGGTGGCAGGCAATTACGTGATAGCAGGTTTTCCTGAGTAGAGTCTTGGAATTCCAAACCTTACCTACTGACTTGCTGAGTGATTCACCTTGAAGGGCCATTTTATTTGATGTTCTGCAACCCGGAGCCTTGACACGGCTATAATTCCCAGACAGTCTCATGGCACCAGGGATCTGTCATTTGTGGCAGCAGTAGACTGGCTTGCACTATATAAAATCTCTCTCTTTCTCTCAAAATTTATTTTATGAGGGGAAAATATCATTGAGCTCAGAAGAAGAGCGTTTAAAAGAATACATTTTATCTAGATATGACATTTATATGTTTTAAGAAAGTTAGGACAGAGAGCATGATTACCACCAATGTGAAAATAATTTATCGTAAGCAGGCTAATATTGATAAGGAATGAATAAGGTCATAATTGGCAATACAAATATATCATGCTTTAATGTTTTTCTCTGGGGTGTGCATGGAAAACCATGTTCACTAGAGGTGCCTGTTTACAACAACAGATTTCTTTTCTGTACAGTTATAAGGAGTTGCTCCGTGTTCAAGTGATGGAATAAACTGATTAACCCAAAGAAAAATGGGTGTACTTTTTTGAAATAGAGTTAAGCATTTCCCAAAGCAGTTTATGATAGATGCATTTTAAAAGCCTAAAATCATTTACTTAATTAACTTAATTAAGCACACTATGCACTTGCTGCTGAGGGTTAAGCAATGCCTTTTTGCCTTTCTTAAACAGAAAATCTGGATGTGGAAACAACATTACACAAAACTGTCAGAAACAAACATAAAACTAATTTAGTTGACCTCTTATTCACTCTGTTTTGAATTGGTTAGGGAAGGTTTTAAAGAGAAAGAAAGTGATGGATTGAGGAGGTAAAACAGACATGTTTCAGTAGTGATCAGTGGGCTATTTCTAGCATGAAGATTGTTTTAAAACATTGGTGCTGGGTGTGTGTTTGTGTGTATACATACATGCATAAAAATGGGTGCAGCGGAGACCTGGTAGAAAATAGAAAGTGACAAAAAGCATCAAAGTTTGGATCCTCTTTGCTGGCTCCTGCTTGTCCTGGTATAATGTAGGACCAACGCTACAGAACACTGCTTTCTTAAACCTCAAATCTGCAATTAGGCCCTATCTCGTCTGTAGGCCCCTACCGTACTTATCTTTGGTTTTCTCTTCTCTTTTTTCATTAAAAAATAATCTAATAGTAATTATGATTTAAGAATCGAATTGGCAAGATAATCTGGCTTCCAGTATTGGCAAGACTGATCCTCAGGAGATGCTGATCGTACAGACTGTAAGGCTGTTGGAGGAGATCATGGGAGATTGCTGGCTGGTTTATGAGAGGGAACATGAGCAGTGAGTAAGCAAAAGGCCTCTGGAGCCAGAGGGTATGGGTACAAATCCAAGTTCTATGTCATTCCAGATTTGTGATCCTGAAAAATTTATTTAATCTCATTCTTTCTTAAACACAATGAGAATACTAATAGTAGCTCTAATAGTTTTTTTCTAAGTTTAGATGGGTTAATATTGCAAAAGAGTTGATATAATGCCTCAATCAACCAGATGTGTGACTCAGCATGTCTTCAGAACCCTTCATGCCTGCATGGATGCTATGAATCTCCTACAGAGTGACAGACTGAGTACTATTGCTTAAACTTAGTTGTACATGTAGTGTATTTTTGCATTACTATATTATGAATCATAAGTGTTCTATTGTACAAGTTTAGACATACTAGGAGAGGAGATAAACAAAATATCCTTCTTGGTTTTCTTCCAAAGCCGACATTCAAGAAATCTGTGAGAAGGCAACAGAAGTAGCAAAGGACACAACTCTAAGGCAATATAATCAAATATCAAATAATTTTAACAGATGGTGCCAGATGCTTATAACTTTCAGCACTAGTACTGATTTTTACTTTCTCTCTAATTTGCGTTTTTAAAAAAATTGAATTAAAAATTCTAAACACCAAGAGTTTGACAGCAGACTTACTTATCGAGGTCCAATGATCTGAGTATCAAATAGGACGTTATACCGGACAAGTTAAAGCTTCTACTTGTTTGGTGACCACAGACCGTGTCTACAAACTTCTGTACTTCCTTTGCCTGTTCACTTGACACAAAGTAGTTTAGAGCATGAACGCTTAAGGAATGGTTTGTATTTATTATAGAGCCCACTGTGTACATACTATATATCTTGTCCTACCAGTAAACAACAAAAACAAACAAACCACTAATTAAAGGGCCCAGATATTATAAGCAGTGAGGCACATGTGAAGGATAAGTGTTTCATAAAATGAGTTTATTCCATGACAACTTGGTGGAGACAACAGTATTCTTGAATCTCAGGTTTGAAGAGTTAGGCTAGGGAAAGTCTAACAGATAACTTAGATGACCTGAGTTTTGATGGGTAGGAAGTGGAGGGGAAAGGTACATTTTTGGTGGGCAGAATATGGAAGAGTGTTGGGAACCACCCTGCCTGGTATCAGAAACTGTAACCCTCGCCTAGGCTAAGGCTGAGGGAATGACCTTGGCACCCTAAGCTGCCAAGGAGACAAAAGCTTATCTCCCAGGAGCACTGCTTCTGCTCCTTTTTACTTCACCCTGCCTGAACCCCAATGCTTGGTCGGTTAGCCAATGACGGGTAAGATTCCCCAAGGGGGGAACGACCTAAGACAGGCACGATCACGTGGGAGGCCCCCAAGGAAGGACTTTGGGGGCTACGGCAAAAGGGGGTGATGGACTCTCACTTCCTGGCTTTGACAAAGCCTGAGTGCTCATTCCATCTGTGAGAAAATCTCCTTATCTCTTGGTTGCCTTAGTTCCCCTTGCTCCACCTAAACCTGAAACAATGACAGGGTGGTGCAGCCCTGTACTAGAAAGGGCGGGTTCCCTGGGTGATCAGACATAAGAAAGAATATGCAAAATCCTGTGAAACCTGCTTTGTTTAGAATGCTTTCAGTTGAATGAGAAGGGTCCAAGGATGAAGTCAGTTTGCTCCTTAAAGTCTTTTATAGCTCTTTGAACCTGACTCAGAGTTCCTTGTTATTTGATCCTTACCTCCCTGCAATGAGTAATGAGCTTTAGCTGAATTCTTGTAGAAACGAACCCAATAAAAGTCCTGCTGGGACAGGAGAACCCTCGCCCTCCCCCAGAGAGGGTGGCCAAAGTGCGCTCCCTTAGTGAGGGTGGCCACTCAGTTCCTACTTCTCCACAGAAAATTGCCTGTTTCTGTGTATGTTCATTTCTTGTGTGCCGATGAGCCATCCGCAGTGTTCTGTGATCCCTGCCAGTCGGTGATCGCGCATCAGAAGAGAACTGGGTGCTCTGAGGAGAACAAAATTCAAAGGTACAAAAAGTAAAGGATGTGGGGAAATATCAGTTAGACAATTTAATCTGAAGTGGAGTGTTCATAGAGACTTGAAGATAAATTTGGTGCCAAAAGAAGGGTCAGAGTATGGGTTCAGCATCAGTGTTTATTTGTTCACTAAATATTTATAGTTTTAATCACCTGTTTTGTAAAAGTTAGTATGCTGAAACTTTTATAAAACTTAATCATCAGGTGTTTGAAGTGCAGGATTTTTTTTTTTTTTTTTTTGCACAGCCCCTAAAAACACAATAAAATTACAGCAATTTTATGTTGATGTGGAAGAATCAGACTCATTATTGTTTAGATCATTACTCTCTAATGTTTTAATCAGGTTTAATTTACAAATGTAAGAAACACTACAATAGAGAAAAATTAAAAGTAACTCAAAATTGTCATGCTTTTATTTATACAGTCTTTGGTCAAGGTTCCAGTGACATACAGTGGTTGTTCTTCATCAATGTCAACTTCAACGTCTTCATGTTCTCTAGTGACAGTAGTCATATTTCATTGTCACGCTGACCTTGGGAGCATTGTGTGTTCCCCAGGCATTTCTCTGAAAGTGATGTTGTCTTATCTTTTGGGGTTGGTATCAGGTTCTTATTTTGTCGACTGCTTTTCCATAGGGTATCAAAAAACAGAAATGGTGAGCAAGGGCAAAGAATTCTTCCCTGTGTTAACTTTGTTCTGCTCTGTTCTTTTTCTGTCTTGCTAGTAATTTAGATGTTATTAGTCATTGTTCTATTTTGGGGAATAGGGTTCAAAGATAGCTTAAAATATAAATTTTTTAATTTGAGTTTTATTATCAGATAAACTTTATCTCTTATCTGCCTATATCTGGCAATGCTTCTCAGTAGCCACATTATATTCAGAACATCTAATTAAGTTTTTTTCTCTTGGGCCACATATATAGGTAGAGTAAGTTAAGAGATATAGTTTTCCAACCCCTGATGATTGGAAAGACATATTTATTAGACCCAGTAGAAACATAAACCTTGGTAATGTTAAGACAAGGAGATTTCAAATTGATAAAAAATAATACTGTGTGCCTCTTTGAAAGAGGTGTGCAGAGGAAAAATGTAGAAGAAAACAAAAGCTATTATTTATATTGGGAAGGGATACTCATAAGTTTCTGTTAATAAATTGGCACATGGTAGTTTTCCTAAACATCATCTCATAGCTTATAACTGCCATTACAAATGGTCAAATAAGTGGTTACTTTATTTGACAGTCCATGGGTCTGCTGAGCATTGCTGCGCTGTGTGTGGTGGGTGAGCAGTCGTTCAAAGACCCTGGCACTTGGGTTATTAAAATTTATGCTCTTCCAGAAAAGAGAATGTTTTCAGTGTAAAGCTGAGAGTAACTGGCTTTCATGGACCATCTCTCATTTCTACATCTAATGGAAGAACTGAAAAGAATTTCAAGAGTGCAGATAAGGAAATATACTATATTAGGTTCAGGAAATTTTATATTAACCTAAACTTTGTCATTAATCAGATTTGTGGCCTTGGGCATGTACTATAACCACAGTGAACTCTGGTAGCCTTATTGATAAATAAATTATTAAAATACAATTTTAAAATCTAAAATTACATGTCATACCTGTTGGAGACTACACTGGAATTGACAAACCAAACAATTGATGTAATTGGGAGTTTAGAGAATCACAGCATCCCCTACAACCCATGTGTTTTCTGGAAATGAATTGGTGTGCACCATTATGTATCATTAAAGGCAAAGACCATGGTCCTATGGCCTCAGTCTAACTTATCCAAGAATCCTAAGACTCCAAGATATCTCTAAATACACCAGCTATTACTGGGTATTTTTTTAGAGAATGTGTTTATCTCAGATTAGAACAAACACTAAATTCTGAAACAAACTGTGAAGAAATTTACTGGTCCCAGCCATCCCGGGGTATTCATCTCAGTTGCAGCTGTTCTTTAAACATGCGTAATTCACAGAATCTACCATGAATCTGTGGGGATACAGAGAACCATGGCTAACCCTCTAGTGGGGAGAGCCCTGTTCCTTTGTCCCAGGGGGTTTTTATTGAGAAAATAGACACAGTTTGTGGATTCACGGTCTGGCAGAAGGGATCAAAGGGAACAGGTAACTTACAAAGATGTTAACAGAGTCCCTGTTGTGATTCTGGTTAGAGATTGGAGTTTTATCATATGAAAAGGACTACATGGCTCAAAGGCCTAATTTTGGTTTCCTGTCTGTGCTTTCAAATTCTAAGTTAATAACATCCTCCAGTAAACAGATCTCACAGGATCTTGCATATTCTATATCCCAGGCCTGATTACCCCCGGGGGTCCACCATTTCGGGTCTGAGCTGCCCTTTTGGCTATTTGCTTAGCCCTGAGAAGGGCAGGAGACAGAGGCAGCCAGGAGACTTGAATTTCTCACATCTAAGTACAAAGACTCAGGCTAGGAGGGGGCAGGGGTTGATGTCGATCACCCCTTCCTCCTTCCTTTCCACAGCCCCTTCATTTCCACAGCCTCGGGAGTCTTATTCCAGAGGTCTTTATGTGATCAGTCCCTGTCTTAGGTCGCTCCTTCATTAAGGAGTCTTACCTGTCATTGGTTAACTGATCAAGCATTTAAAGGCCAGGCACAAAACAGGTAGCATTCATGCCAGGGGAGTAAGTTTTGTCTCCTTAGTGGCTCCTGGTCCAGAGGTCTCTCACTCAGGCTAAGTCACAGGGGGTCACAGCTTTCTGAGACCAGGCAGGGTGGCCCTCAACACAAACCATGGAAGAGCTGGAAAGATAATTATTTTTTCAATGAATTTTCATTATCTATGGCACACAGAATAAATGGAAAATTACAATACATTTTTAGAGAACTGTAAATAAGAATTAATTGAAAATTAAGGAACCATGTGATTCTTTTCTTATTTTATTACTTGATGTACAATAAACATTTTTCTTACAGAGAAGGTTTCTGCTTGAATTAAGGTACAATGATTTTGTTTATAATAATGAAGCATGGGGAAAAAAGAGGATGAAAATAAAGGAAAGAAAAAGAAGGAAGGAAGGAAGGAAGGTAGGAAGGAAGGGGCTGGACTAAAGAAGAGAGGGAAGGAAGAAAGGGGAGAAAGGGAGAGAGAAAGAGAGAGAGAAAGAAGTATGATTGTAATCTGCTAAAAATAAATGTTATTTGAAACTTATCTGTATTAATGTGAAGAAGTTGATCTTTCCTTTTACCCCTACTAAAATTATATATACAAATAAATTACATATATCTATAATTTATATATACATAAATTATATAAAAACTAACACATAATGTATGTAATATATAATTATATAATATATGATATATACAATAATATATATAATTTATATCATAATATATTCGTTATATATTTAAATATTATATATAATTTAAAGCAAATGACATTGTATTTTACCTTGTGGTAAATATTTGCTTAAGTAGAATATATCTATTAAGCTATATTTACTCTCTGCTGTATTCAGAACACTATAAATGGCAAATGCTGTACTATTTGAAGATTATTGTAGTATGCTGCATTTTGCATTCCCAAGATAGTATTTTTTCCACAAATGCCCTTTATAAGCACAGCATATACTCTGAGGTGCCCTGTAAGTATTTAAATAAGAATTCTCCGGACGAAATAGTGTTGCAGAGTATTAACATTTAAACCTCTACTAATCCCTGGATGGCAACAAATATCTTTTCTCTTGAATCATTATACTGTATTATGCCCAAAGAAAGCAACAATGAGTGAATAGCTTGGACAGCATAAATGTAAAGCATTTGGGTAATCACAGATTTCTAGTCATGTCACCACAACAGAAGTTAGTCCAGCTGTAAGGTTTTTGTTATAAACTCTAATTTTCCTATAGCATTTAATCTGAAAACTACTTTATTTTCAATGAAGATGAAAATTGTCATAAAGCAACTTAGCTAATAAGCAATGTGTGATTAATTTCAACATCTTTTTGAAAGGGGACTAATTCTTAAAATTAAGTTTCTAGCCATTTAATAAAAATGAATTACTAAAAGTTTAATACCTTGCAGTGTTTGCCTTTTCCTATAATTCAAGATGAATTTTTTAATGTAACTTAATGCAAAAATGTGAAAGTATAATAGTTTTATTTTATAAAGTTCATTTAGAACTTCTTATATTTTAACACATAGTAAAATATTTATATCATTAAATATTTTAGAAATTAGCTATTCCGACTATGACTTAAATGCAATTTCCCCCCCTGGTCCAGAGGGAACCTTCTCCCATCAATATTTTAATTTCATTTTTTGTTGCAGATATACCTTGAGATTTGATAAAGTAGCAAGAAACAATTCACGTATTTATGTTTCATTTTTTTTCAGTGCCATAGTATTTGCTATGCAACTGACAAGTGATAATGTTACTATGCACAAACACACAACTTCATGCAATCATAATGAGATAGGAACAGGAAATATAGGCAGCAAGTTCTGTGCTATTTTTCCATTTGACAATGACACCATCATTGAGATAAAATTCAAAGTGAATGCTATAACCAGAGTTGAAGTTTTACAATGCTTCCTGAAATAAATGTCACAATATTTGATATATGCAACTCATATTACTAATATGTAAATTAGCATATGGGTAGTGTATGTGAATCACTGTTTCTGACATTTATTTTATGATGCTCTATAAAATCTTTCAACTCTGCTTATTGTTTTTTTTATTTCCTTCAAATAAACAAATCTTTTTCAATTATAAGGAAAAGTTCCATTAAATATACCGACACACTAGGTACCTCATTTATTTGAAGTGTTCTTAAAAGAATGCCCTCTCTTTCATTTAAATGATTCTATATCTGTCTTTAAACAATTTGATATTTAACCAATTATCACTTTTAGCCCCTTTAAAACATATTTATTTATTTACTTTTAGAGGGGAAGGGAGGGGAAAGAGAGGGACAGAAACATCAATGTGTGGTTGCCTCTCATGCACCACCCCCTACCAGGGACCTCACCCACAACTCAGACATTGCCCTGACTGGGAATGGAACCAGCCACCCCTTGCATTGCAGGCTGCCACGCAATCCATTGAGCCAAAACTGCCAGGGCTTTAAACCCCTTTTTTTCTTTCAACATATAACATTGTATAATTTTAAATTTACTTTATCTCAGTCAAAATCCCATTTCAAGAAAAAAATATCCATTCTTTGTTTTGTCCTTAACATTAATATCACAATTTTATACATATTAATTGCTTACATTTTATTCAGTTCATTAAAGTGATATTCCAAGAAGTTTCTATTTTGAGTAGAATATAAAATTAGCAAAATAGTATAATTTTGGAGAATTAATATGGCAGTAGTTTTAGAGTTCATTTGTTTTTCTCAAAAGTATGAAAGCCATTAGGTAACCTTCAGAAGTTCAGTCTATGTCGATTTCTTTGCCCTATACAAGAAAATGTTTTTTCTTCAAATTGTTATTTTGGTTTTATTTTTAAGATGTTCATTAGGAAATAGATTACTTTACTAGATATGCATTCAATTTTATGAATCTTTCCTTATTATAAATGTTAGAAACACTTTTACAAGATTGGCATTAAATTGTCATTTTATGATAATCAGTTTTATACTTTATTTTTTATAAGTTCACAACTTACTTTTGCTTATTAAAAATTTACAATGAATTCCAAAATGTTTAGCAATATTCATTTTTCTAATATTTCTCTGAATCACAAATTATTTTAATTTTGAATATAAAGTAAAATCTATTATTTAAACAACCTAGAGATGGATTAGCCTTTAAAGTTTTCTCTGTTGAAATAAAGACATATACCTGTTTACACAAAATGAGTCATGTAACAAATGTAATTATCCTTAATACTCCAGTGTATTTTATTACAAATGTCTTATGTCATATGTGGTGGCCCATATTTCTGGTGTAACTGGCTGACTTTTGGAAGGGAAATTTAGATTTAAATCTACTTGATAATATTATTTAATATCTTGATTTATAAGTCCTATTGCAATCACTGTATATACAACTGTATACAAATAGCATAGAACATATTATTTGTAAGGCTAAACTGGAAAAGTGAATTATAGTCAATTGTCTTTATGTTATTTATAATAAAAAATAATGACATAATAAGCTCTTGTTTTAGCCTTTTTTCATTTAATTATATTTTAGGAAGACAATCACATAAGGAGCTGATTTGTTCATCCTATATGCCCTGGACTATTAGGTAATGGAACTCATCAATGCTACCTACAGTAGGGGAACGCTTGATGATAAAGTTTTTCTATACTCTTTTGCAGAAAACAATCCTGAGACCAGAGTATATACAGTTGACCCTTGAACAACACCATGTGAACTGCATGGTCAACTTGTACACAGATTTTTTTTAAAGTATTTTATTTATTTATTTTTTAGAGTAGGGAGAAGGAAAGGAGAAAGAGAAGGAGAGAAACATCAATGTGTGGTTACCTCTCACATACCCACAACTGGGGACCTGGCACGCAACCCAGGCATGTTCCCTGACTGGGACTCGAACTGGTGTTATCGGTCAACAGCAGGCTATTAATAGGTAGGATTTGGGGGGAGTAAAAATTCTATGTGGATTTTTGACTGCAAAGAAGGTCATTGATCTTAAACCCCACATTGTTCAAGGATCAATGGTACATTAGTTGGAAAAGTTATTTATTTTTATAGGTAATACAATAGCATGTGCATAAGAACAGACTATTCATCGCCTTAGGATAATTTATATGTTTCTATAACTAACAGCAGAACAAAATAAGAGGCTATAAAGTATTTGTACTAAAGAAATGGTGATATCATAAACTTATATGATATATCATATGACAACTTTTAATAGACAAATATATATTAACTTCTGTATGCATTTCTAAAAACATTTTTCCAAATACTCCTAATTAAAATTTGTTGATATTATTATTATTTAATTGAAGGGGAAAATAGGTTTCTTGTGAAATCAGTTTTATTGGTGATTTAATATTTAATTTAAATCATAACATTTATAAATTAAGATATAAGATATACATCTTATATAATATCATAAGGTACAATGTGGTGACTAAATTACTTTTATTTTATTAAAAAGTATGTACAAATGTAAGATGGATTGTGGAGAAGTTCTGGATATGCATCAGTTATAGTCAAAAGGTAGATTAATTATATTTTAAGAGATATTCATCCTAGTTTCAAAGGAATGATCAAGCACGATCTGAGTGCATTCGGGAGAATAAATAGCTTGAAGAAAAAATTTATTATTCTTTAACTTTATTACCAAATCTTTATGTGCTTATTGTTTGAGGACTAGCTGTATTTTTGAAGTTCAGCCTCTGGAAATTACATCAAGAGCCGCATCTGTGTAGTCATAATATATGTTCATTGAAGGAAGAGATTCTAAAAAGATATTCATGAAGCTTTAGGGATTAGCACAAAAGTGTCCCTGGTGGTAGAAATGTGCTCCTCGTAAATGAGGACTATGAATGGCCAAAGAGTTCCATTACAGCAGATCAATAACCAGCATGATAGACTGTCTCATGGCAAACTTTCTCTTCTAAGTACAACGTAAAATAGATCAGTAGAAAAAATAATTCCAAGCAAGAGGGCCCTGGCAAATAATTATATTTGAATTATTTCCATTGATATTTTCCCTCTGGTATTTTAGTTCAATTTAAACACACAGAAAAAGACAGAAAAATAAAATTTAATCAGGCAATGGAGAATGTAGAATATACCTGACCTATTTCCAATCGAAGTACTAACTTGCTGATTGTTTTGCTAAGGAGATTTTCCCTCTCACTCTTTATAAGTGTGTTTTCTATTGGCCCAGAACAACCCAATGGAGTATATTTTCTCTTTAAATTCTTCTCAGTTATGTAATAAACATTTATAGAGCACCCCCTTATGTTTCAGACTCAGTGAGAGGTGCTGAGAGGTCAAATGCAGAGGAGTTGGACATCGCTGTTCTCAAGTTGTGGATACTCTAGGGGAGATATTCTTTTGGCATGTGTAGCTTATCTGCTTCTAGGCATTAAAAACAGCTTTGGATTGAGAACAAAATCTAAGGTGGTATTAGAAGAAGGAATGAGAAATTAAAACCAGGTGTGTCCAATCAACGATGGCAAATAGATGGGGAAAGCAAGGACAAACACATGGGTGGTAGACAACTAGCTAAGTTACACATGCTTTATGTGTGTATGTTAGAGGCTCACTGAAACTAAGGAACTACTTCCTTAATAAAGCTCAGAGAAGAGCAGAGGAGGTCTTAGAATTCTCAGAAGGAGTTATTGGCAGGTCTGCCACACTTCAGTCCTTGAAAGAGCATCAGAAGCTTTTAATTTAACTTTCTGAATTGCACTGGGTAATCGTTTTGGGTAATATGATCAGCTGCTCAGCAACTGCTTGCCACCTCCCTTCCATGTTTGGAACTCTCTCCATTGTATTAGTTTGTGTGTGGAGCAGAATTCATTAGTCATGATGGTAACTCTCTCAGCCAAATCTTCAAGTTTGGTGTAAGAACATGCCTGACACAGCCAATCTGACACGTTCCCTGAGCAAGTTTATTCAATAACTAGTGGCACCAGTATAAGCATGGTAGAGCATTTATTGGGAAGGTATCTCGAGCAGTGGTAGCAGTATTCAGCTCCTAAGGGCACCATGTGACAGGTGCTGTCGGTTCCTGGGAGCATCTACTGTGCAAGCAATGGAATGTGCTATCCAGCCACAGTAAAAGGGGTTCTTCCCAGATAATTCTCACTAGGCTGTTTACCCAGGGCAGTTATTCTCCTAGGCAAGTTCTCCATGTGCACGATTTTTCAGTTCTGTTTCTCCACCACTCCTGTTGATGCTACAAACTATCCCAAGTCCTTTCAACAAAGTCCTTGACTCCTTAAAATTATCAGAATAAAGATAATACTTACAATTGACAATCTGATGTATGTATGTCGCAGTGTAACTGCTAACACAGAATGCAGCTTGATGACTATTGGATTGACTTGGAGCACGATCACACACTCACATTCAAACACTTAAATCCGTCCCAAAGTCCTCATCTGACCCTTTCACACTGGTTATCCAGTGGTACCTCATATGATACACAAAGGCATTCTCACTCACTTTTCTCTGTCAGATCATTGGAAAGGAGTCAAACACACAGTAGGGAGCTGTGCAGGCGAGAAAAGTGGACGAAAGTATCACATACAATAAAGTGGATTGGATTTTCAGCCCAGCAGGTCAGTATGCTTGGAGATGTGATGTTTTAGGGTGAATCACTGGAGATGAGGCTGGGAAAGGAGAGAGCAAGGGTTAGATCATATGGAACAGTTTATAAGGCCGTGACATATGGATTTAGTCCTGTAGACCAAGGTGTCACCAAATTTATTTGAATATAGATCTTCTAGAAATGTAAAAAAAAAATAAATAAGTGCATACATACATACATAACTACTGCTCATTAAATCTTGAGTTCAGTGGTTAAGATTTAATTAAGATTATTCACAGAAGTATGCTCATTTAAGAACCTTGAGTAGCTTTAAAATAAGTAATCTAACACATTAGAAGAAAATTCACTTAGGGTTTATGACAATCCAGTTATCCATTCATTTAATTCACACTAATTCATTTAATAAATGGCTATTTATTAAAATCTCTCTTTCTTGACATTAAGAATATGGTGGTTAATGTGTGGGGCAGACACCAAGCCATCATGCAGATTACATGCTAGTATGTTGGCCAGAGGGGCAGTAGAGGGGAGGGTGAACGCAAAAAGAAAAATAAAAGTAAAATAGATTATTTACAGAAAAATAAAGCAAACGAAGGGCAACTCAAGGTGTTTGGACTTAGTGTTTCATGTTAATTAGAAAGGAGCTTCTTTGTAAGGATACATTTGAGAAGGAAGAAGATACCATAGCACACCCTAGAGAAAAGCATGTACAAGTGCCTGGAATTTAGAAGACATTTAGTGAGTCTGAATAATGGCAAAGAGACCAGTGTGGGTGATAGGTAGACAAATAAGAAAATCCGTTAGCCAAGAATCAGGTGTGGTCAGCACCACTTTGAAATATTAGGACACTTAGCCTTTGTTTGTACTGAGATGGGAAATCATCAGAATACCTTGATCAGAAGGTGGACTTGATCCAGCGGTCATGCAGTGAGATCACGGACACTCCCCACTGATGCCACATAATGACCAAGTGGAGAGTTTCATTTGAGATGAAATATGTTCCTTCACGGTATAGGTGAGAGGGCGAATTTATGAATACAGATGAAAGTAGGTTGGTTAATAGAACTGATGGGGATCATGTGGAAATTTTCTCTTGAATGATTCTCTTTCTTCAGTTTGAAAACAACATTGATATTGAGTGTGAGATCTTCATCTGAGACTATGTTGTATGGTCGAGAAGAGAGGAACAGGTTAAAGTTTTCATTGAGAAAACTGAGTGAAGTAAACAGACTAAGGGCACAGAGTAGACTTGTTGGGAAACACTGAAGGTAATTTGAAATCATGTGAAATAGGGCCTGTTAGCATCTTTGTGATGTTTTTCCCCTGAAAATTTCAGATCCACTTCTACAAACATAGAGTAGGCAAACAACTAATTGTAACCACAGTGATATTTTCCCCAGGTAAGGTAAATTACTCAGAGAGTTTAGACATACATAAAAATGACAAAAAAAATTATAGTCCATGAAAACTGGATGCATAAGAAAGCATGGGCATCATGAAGCTGAGTGACAAAGAAAATGAGAGGGGATTCCTATACTGTAGGTACTGATGGGTAAAAAAAAATGTAGGATTTACTACTCTGGAAGTATTAAACTGAAACTATTTGAAGTATTGGCTTAAGATTCTGATGCTTAAATATTATATTATGAAGATACGCCTATGGAAATTGGTGGCTGATGTAGAGTAGAGGGCAAAATCATAGGAGAAGACTTCAAGATAATGAGTGGCCAGGGTAGTTGAGTAGTCATCTATGGGGGTAATGAAATCACCAAGAATAATGACAGGAGTAATATTGGAGTGTGATGCACTGAACCAGAAGCCAAGAGCTCCAAGGAATGAGTCAGAGTGACCCAAGTCTGTTAACAACAGCAATATGCAAGGAAACACACTGCAAATGAAACAATAATATGTACAAAAGCTACATGACTTAACATAATTTTAAATATTTAAGTTAATTATAATTATAAAGTATTATAAAATGATACTTCTTTTGAAAATAAGAGATTGAGCCTTGGCTGGTGTGGCTCAGCAGATTGAGTGCCAGCCTGCCAACCAAAGGGTCACCAGTTCAATTGCCAGTCAGGGCACATGTCTGGGTTGTGGGCCAGGTCCTCAGTAGAAGGCCCTCTAGAAGCAACCGCACACTGATGTTTCTCTCCCTCTCTTTCTTCCTCCCTTCCCCTCTCTAAAAATAAATGAATAAAATGTTTAAAAAAAAAGAATAAGAGATTGAATGCCTCTTGTAAATCTTTCAAGCTAGTGAGTAGCAAACTCAGAAAAAAAATTTAAAAAATATTTGTGGAGTGAGTTTGCTAAGGGGAAGGTAAGAGTTGGACACTTTAAGGGTTTATGCTTTTTGAAAGTAGCTGTGTACTAAATAATTTCCACATCCATGGCTTGATTTTTCTTGAAGAAATTTACCAACAGTCTTTTCTTAAGGATTGTTTCAGTAAAGATACTATTCAGCTAGAAAATTAATAAAAAGAGAAAGAAGAAAGTAAAGACTGAAAACTGGAGAAAGAGAAAAAAATGATGATTAAATAATAAACAGACACCTGAAGGGAAAAATAAAGTAAAAAGCTAAGATCAAGGTGAGGATGAAGGAAGGGGAGAAGAAAATGCGCAAAGGTACACACCGAAATCCAGACGAATATCAAGGAAATTGATATTCTCATAGGTGATTAGGCAAGGATGGAGGAGACACAGGGAGGAAAAGGAGAGTTATTTAGCGTGCAGCACTTATAAGAAAGGGTTTTCTGAGGGGGGATTATCTGAATTGTGGGCAGTGAGAAGCAAAGGAGCAATTGTGCACACTATGTCGGTGATGCCCAGGACCAGCACACCCTGAGAAGGGATCCCTCAGTCTGACAGCTTTCCACATGTGGCATCACACCACATAGCCAGTCCAGGACAATTTAACTGCCACTGTATCTGCTAGGGTGTGGCAGAGTGTCATCGGGCTAGGCTAGGGTCAGGAACACCACCGAGACTTGACTGTGCAGGATTTGTACAAATCAGGTTTTTGGAACTTCCTCAAGTGGTTTGTCTGATTGAAATCTTAATTTTTTTCAGCAGTGCCCATAAAGTTTAAAATGGAATGAAATTAAAAGAATGTATGGGACAAACATTACTCTAAAACTGTGTCTTCTTTAACTTATCTTCAAAATTTTTACATTACCACAATCTGGCATTGAAAATATAGTGTGATTCTTTTTAACATTGGTTATCACGCATGGCAGAAGTTTTATAAAACGATGTTACACTTATCTATGATTTTGTAGTTTAAACATTTTAAATTGCTTTTGATATCATCAGTGTATGTAAGGTATATATAAGTGAATCAAAAAAATGGAAGGGAAGGCATTGAGCATTCATGCTGAATATTAAAGAAATAAAGGTAACAGTTTTTAGCTCAATAATTCCTAAAACGATTAAGACTAAAATAATTTAGCAAAAAAGAATGGACTGAACCACAGAAAAATCATTTGGGAAACATACATTAACTAAGGTTCTTGTTTGCAAGGTCCAAATAACTCACTGAGATTTGTTTAAGCAAGAAGAAAATAGTGGGCAGTTCACAAAGAGGACAGAGCTGAAGAACCAGATTTATAAAGGACAGGGTGCTTTTGGTGGCTCACATTGTATCCCCTGGGCTAATCTATGATTTTTGACATGGTTGTACACGATGACACTGCCCTGCCTCAAGCTAGCACTCCATAACTGTCTTCATTTCCCTGCCTCAGGGCTTTCTCTGAAATCTGGGGAGGCTGCTCCGCCTGCAGGTGTAGCCTAAGTTGGCAGGGAAGTTAACGGCCCAAGGGGCAGCCCTCGACCTACCGGGAATAACCTCGGTCGGTGAGACCGCAGCCTTCAGACACACCGATGTCTCAGGCATTTCGAATACTATCCTATCACCTGCTCCTCTGCATGTGTCAGAAACCTAGATGAACAATCTTTTACTGCCTTTTCCTCCTCCCCTAGTTTCATTTCCCTGTTTCTCCATTTCTGTTATATGCAGTCAAATTCTTCTTTCAGTATCTGATTTTGAAAAAAAATAAGGTAACAGGAAATAGGAAAATGCTAGTAATTTACCTGGAAGTGACATGTTTTCTTTAGAGATGATCACAGTCTTAATTTTTGGCAGCCTTGAACCACCATCTCAATTGTCCAAGGAACAAGCGTCCTTTTATTTAGATTGGGGTCATGGGTCTACTGATTGACTAGTGGAGAACTGTCTTAACTTTATATTGCTACTGTAACAATCACCATAAACTCAATGGCTTAAAACAAGACACATTTGTTATTTTACAGTCCTGGAGGTCGAAAGTGTGAGATGAGTCTCACACAGTTAAAATCAGCGTGTTGACATGGTTGCGTTACTTCCGCAGACACTTCTAGAGAACACCTGCGTTCTTTGGCTGGTGGGCCCTACCTCCACCTTCAAATTCTCTGCTTCCGTCTCCATATCTCTGTTTGCAATTCTGATCCTCCTATCGCTTTCTTATAAGGTCCTGTGTGATTACCATAAAGGAGTTGTTAACTTAATCATGTCTACATAGTGCCTTTGCCATGCAAGGTAACATATTTCTGGGTTCCAGGACAGTGGAGAGGGACATCTTTACAGAAGATATTTATTCGCCTACAGGGGTGGAGTACCTTGTGTGATGTACAACAGATTGTATCAAAAAAGCGGGAGATATGTACTCCAGAATAAATGTGGATTGCTGATAACTGAAGGTATATTAAGAGATGACAACAATCACAAGCAATTAATGTCATTACAACAATTACACTATATGTGGTTTATTTTTCTCCAATTGTTCTTTTGAAAACAGTAATTAACACTATATTGTGTATCAGTCGTTATGGTAGACTCCAGGTGAACCTGACATTAGCCCTCCGCTCTCAATATCTAGTAGCCTGTTTTACTCAGAAAAATTAAGGTAAGGGTTGACGTTTGAAGAAAATGTACCACTTTTGTCTAATAGTAAACTGATGCTTGTATTTGGTGATTTTGGCAGTCATCTCAGAGACCAAATACAACTTCTTTTAAATAAACCTGCACTTCCCCAATTTAACAAGTCCTAAACACAACTCAGCAGACAGTACACATGTAGTAACACACTGACACACAAAAGACACATACACACACACATACCTCTGTACTTGAATATTTAGAAGCAGTCCAGTTTGGACATTAGCAGATAATTGTGGAAAAGTATGCCCTAGGGGGAAAGCTGTCATGACTGTGGACGGGCCTACTTTTCTAACATCTTACATCATCTCTTCCCCTACTTTGTAACCCCTGCAATAAGATATATCTATTTAGAGTTGTCATGGGCTGAATGCTTTTTTTCCTCCAAAAGCCATACATTGAAATTCCAATCTCCCATCGGATGGTACTAATAGGTAGAACAATTGGGATGTAATTAGGTCATGAGGATGGAGCCCTCATGAAAGGGATTGGTGCCCTTATGAAAGGGGCTTCAAAGAGCTCTATTAATCTTTTTCCATTATGTAAAATACACCTATCAGTCAGCAAACCGCAACCCAAAAGAGGGCACACTTCAGACCCTGACTGTGCTGGCACTCTGATATGGGACTTCCAGTCAGCAGAACAGTGAGCAAAAATTGCTGTTATTTATAAGCAATTTATAGTCTCTGATATTCTGTTACAGCAGCTAGAGTTGACAGTAGATATCCTAACTGCAACAGGTGTTTTCTATTCACAATTGTACCCCCTCCATACACCCACACTTTCAGCTGAAAGACGATTTTCAGGTCCTACACCTTCTCTCATTTGATTGGTAACTGTCTTTTTAAACTTTCAACACACAACTCATAAGAGGCCTCCTATGCGACTTTTTACCCGTCTCCACTAAGGAAATGACTATTCCAACTCCATGCAACCCTTATGATATAATTAATTCCATGTGCATGTTCATTGTGTATTGTAATCCTTATTTAAACAGACACAGTTTGTCCTGGGGAATTTCTGAGGTCAATCTCTAACACATTGTCTGACAAAACACATAGTTGTAATGATGATTTTAATAAATCACACAGAAATGAATTGAAAATAATTAACACAACAGGTAAAATATAGTTAGATTACAGAACATTTAGTAATAAAGCCTTTTCTTTTCAATTTCAAAAGTATTAGTGTGAAAAGGGTTTAAATGGAGTGAGAAAGAAAAATTGGATGTATGAGTAAGATTCTCCATGAAAGGAAAAGTAAGGGACAAAATTTTCAGTAAAGCTGTGGAGATGAGATGTTGACAGCTTTGAGACCATCTTTCCATTTAAAGTTTGTACAAACTCTTATTATCTGCAGCAATATTTGCTTAGGTCAAGTTCAACCAAAAATTTTATACCAACATATGTAGGAAAAGAAAAATGCTCTCCAGAGGTTAGTTGGCACAGCAGTGACAGAAGAATCTCTCTGCAGCTACTATGTTTAATTCTTCTTCATAGGACTCCAATTACATTTTCAAGTTGTATAATTTAGTTAATTTTATGAATTTACTTTACAGCTTTTTCTGGGAGTTCTCTAGGCAGTCTCACGCAGTCTTCTGTAGCTAATGAACGATAACAAATTCATTTGTTGTTATAGGCGACAGGACTGTTTCCCAACATATTGTTAATACAGTGATGTTATCACATTTTGATTATTTGATTCCACCTGGTCTTTATAATTGTTACCATGGAGAAAGGAAAATATTTTGATTGGCTGTAAAAGTATGTGGGAGAACATAGTTTCTTTCCAATTTTGTTCTTCAGCCTAAAAGGGATTGAACTAGTTTTCAGAACTTGTGTCATGCATCATTTTTAATACTCCACTAAAGTAAATGAATTTGTTCTTGCATTATCTCTGGAAAGTAGGTATTTCCTATGTTTTGAAATTGTTTTATTTTAAATTTGTAATAGTTTAATCAAGTGGTGACTTAACTAGTGCTAGAGAAGAAAATGCACGTCTTCAATGAGTTTTACACTTAGAAACAATGATCTTTCTACAGTAAAAATGGGTTATATATAGAAATTTATAGAAAGTATAACTGGATATTATGGTATAGCGTTTTGATGGATATGCGTATTCCACAATGATGATGATACTAAATTTGCTTATCAGTTAGGTTAAGTCCTGCTCAAATTCTATCACATGAAGTACCAACTATAAGTGTAGAATCAATAATACAATTTGAAAAGACAGCATTTCACAAAAAACAGCAAAAATTAGTTCAGGAAAGAATCATGAATTATTGCTAAAATTGAGCTAAAGATTGTTAAACAGGCTATTTATATAGCTTCCAGTTATCACCTAACAGATTAATACTTTTTAAAATAAAGAGACAGTGTATACCTTTATGGTATAACAAGCAGGCAGACACCACTTGAAGTGATGAAACATATCCCCAATAATGAAGCAATTTGGTATCACATGCCTCAGGATGTGATACCCTGAGAGTAACACACAAGCACTTACAAGATTTTTGTAAAAAAATAATTAACTTGAATATACTTACAAGGAAAAACTCAAGCAAGCCATGGAAGAACATTTGCAAAACAAATGACCTGGAACATTAAAAATATAGGAACTCCCTGAACAAAATATAAAATAAATAAACACATCAGACTGATAAACAGTTCTAGATTGAGGAGACTCAAAAGATAAGGTAACAGTTGTGTCCTAGTTTGGATAAAGAAAAGAGTTTAAAAGACTATATTTGGCTAACTGGGAACTTAGAATATGGACTGTATTTGGAATAATTGCATTGTTTCTATATTAAATTTATTTAAGTGCAGCCAGTCTAGTCAGAAATGAGCGTAAACTTAAATACAAAGAGACCTTCTCTTGGTCTTGCATTTACTTCTAGTTACTAACTTCTCAGCTTGACTCCATTCCACATTTCTACAAAAAGTTACAAAGATAATTGTAGTAGGTTGCCTTCCTTTCACATCACAGCACAGCAAAGTGTAGTTTCCAGTGTTGTTACTGCAGGGAATGGCCCCTGCCATTCATTATAAACCCACCGGAATGATTCCGATGCTTCTTATTTTTCTTGCTGCCCTCACACTGCATGCTCTCTTAATTCCTGGGACATTACCATCAGCTCTTCTCTTTCTGGGTCTCAGTTATTTTTGACTTGTTCTTTTTTATTTGTTCGCTTACAGAAGTGAGTGTTCCCAAGGCTTTTTGTCTTCATCCAATGTTTCTTCTCACTTTACACGTTCTTCATGTTATTTTCATTTAACTCCCACATTTCTACTCTCATTTTTGTAAAAATTATTCTCAACCTACATAGCTATCTCAAATGTAACATACCTTTAGAACTTTACATCCAAATATCTACCAGCAGTCTCCACTTGGAGAGTCTATGAGAAATCCAGTCTTGTTATTTTATCCCAAATCTACTCTCCTTCATTTATTTCTTACTTTTGTAAACATCCTTCCTATATACTCAAAGCTTTCAGATTTATCATCCTTTTTAAAAAAGTCAATATTTATCATTGAGGTCCAAACAGATTTTCCCAACTCACTTTCCATTTCCTTTGAATTAATATCTACTAATAAGCCCTACAACTATAGCTTTAGCACATCACAACAACTTTGCCCTTTTTTTCATCACCATTGACATTGGTTAAGTCCAAGTAATTCGCTACCATTTTTTGGAAAAGGTTAATATTGTTCTTGTGTCTGGACCCACTTATGCCTTTGTAGTCCCAAGTCTGCCACTAGAGTGATCTGTCTTCCAAATATATATCTAGATATTGTATTTTCAGTGTCATCAATATTCTTCATCTTCCCCATAGCCTTCAGAACACATTTTAAATTTCTATGTATAACATACAATGAGATTCTTTATGTCCTTTGTGAATACTAATTCAAACCTACCTCCATTTGCTTCATCACTCTTTATACTTTAGCAGTAATTATTTCTTTGAACAAGCTATACTTTCTCACGTTTGAAGCCTTTGCATTTGTAGTTATTACTGCCTGGAAGTTCCTTTCCTGAGTTTTCATCTGATAAACTCTCCCTCAAACTTTAGTTCAGATGCTGTCTCATGAGAGAAACCCATACTGGCTTCCTTTGGCACATTCCAGCATTACTTCACACAGCACCTTTAGGCTTTGTCTGTATTTCCTTAACTTCAGAAAATGCATTGTTGGGGTGTAGTAGTTATTTTACCTATACTTCTTAGCTGAAAACAATTTTATGTGCAAAAAGCGACAGTCTCTTCTACTTCCTATAGTCTCAGGACTATTGTGTCTGCCGCATGTGGACAATTCAAAACAACTTATTAAAAATAAATACATTAAGGGTTAGTCTTCAAACTGACCTAATTTGATAATTAGAAATCAGTACTTCCATGATTTAATCAATCATAGCAATGGTATTTGTCATGACTTATATTAACTGGCTGGAGCCGTCTGGAGACATGAAATGTGTTGAACCTTATAGGAAGCTTGTAAGCAAATATAATTTGCATTGATATTGTGATAGATACTTATATGAGTGCAAAGCAGTGTATTACATATTATTTAATTTCTGTTTTATTCATTTCTTTGATCAAATATTATCAGCCATGTTACAAATAGAGAATCAGAAGAACAAAAAAAGAACTTTTACAAAGTCATGAGTTACCTTTAATCATTTGCAATCACAACACAAATCAGAATAGTTATGAGAATGAAACATTCTACTTTAATTAAATGTCTCTAAATCTCAATAGCTTCTCATCTCATTTGGTAAAAGCAACTTATAAAGAAAGATTCGTTTTGACAGTCTACTTAATTTTAAATTACTTAAGTGATGCTATTAAAGTTAATTTTTATGATGATGGCAATTCATGCCCAATGTAAAAATTTTACTAAAATATTTTCTACAAAAATTCAGCCAAAACACAACTTGATATTTTGGTACGCTTTCACAATTTTCTTTTTGCAAGATCCTGAATTGCAGTGGCAAAGCAGAGGGGTTTAGTAGTCAAAACTGGATTTTAATGTTGGATCAGATGGCGTGACATTGGGTGAGCTGTTTAGCATTTCATGACTTAAGTTTCTTATCTATAAAATGTAATAATAATTATGTGTCATAAGTTTATTTTGAATATTAAAATCATGCACATAAGTGTGTAAAATAGAGTCTGGAATTATGAGCAATCAATAAATAATGGCAGGTTTTTCACACTGCTTTTTAATTTTGTGATCACGATCTATTTTACTATTTTACACAGTGATTTACTTATTTTACCTAGTAAATTAGAATTTTATGTGCCATGAGCATTTTCCACATTTTTAATACTTTTAAAGAAATGTATCTTATTAAAAATAAAGTACTTTTCCCTTCTGATGGGAAAAAATTCAATTTTTACTCAAAAATACTTTATCTGCATAAAGACATATGCAATCTATTTTTATATGTTGAGACTTTTTACAATAAAAACTGAAAACAAACCAGAGGTAAAATACCTTCCTTGTATATTGAAAATTTTACATGATTAGTTAGATAGTTGGTAAAAAATCAAAACAAAACAGAATGTATTAACTAGAATTAATCATAGTGAATGATTCATTTTATATTTTTACCACTTCCCTTGACTACTAAACTATCTTAATATTTTGTATTACAGAAAACCAAGAAGTATTGGTCTGTAATAGTCTTCCTGGATTACAAATATGTGCTTTTATAGTTTTATGAACTGCAGTGTCTAAAGTAATTAACTGCAATCTTTTACAAAACTACGAATTTTTTAAAAAGTCTATTTTAAAAATGGTTCAGTTAAAATTTAAACAGATAATTAGATGTACTCATTTTTCTGTCCATGGCTGCTTGGTTCTTGATCTAGGTCTGAGGATGTTTGCTTTAGGAAAGTATAAAGGTAAATCTAATTCTAGTCTTTATATCAAACTCCCCGGATCAATGTATGACATTCAGTAATATGTTCTATGGCCATGATCCTGGCCTCAAGTTCTGCCACTATAAATACATGCTAATTTAAAAAGAAACTTCCCAGCATGAACTGCAAAATTCTCTTTCAAATGTTACCTGAAACTGCTTGCTGTTTTTTTTAACTCAGTCTAAACACACAACACACAGAGAGACTAAAACACACATAAATCCTTACAAATACAAGCATGTTGTATGCACACTGTGTGTTCCAAATAGTAGGTAGCATGTTCAGACATAAAGATGAATTTACAATGTTTCTGAGTTGGTGACTACGTGCAGGGTGAGCTGTCCTCCTGAACCATATTCAATGAGTCTCTTCCATCTGGCCATTCCAGTGTCACGTTATTTTCTAATAAATCACCAACCTACTAAGTAAGATGTTTCTCTCAGTTTTGTGAGCAACTCTAGAAAATTAATCAAACCCAAGGAAAGGGTTGTGGAAACCTCTAATCTATAGCCTGTTTATAGAACACAAGTGACAACCTGGGCTTGTGGCTGGCATCTGAAAGGGGAGGAAAGCTTGTAGAATGGAGCCCTGACCTGGTGGAATCTGATGCCCTCTCCAGGTAGTGCTAGAATTGTGCTGAATTATAGAATACCCAACTGATGCTCTGATAATTGCTCGATGTTGTGTGGGAAGCCCCTCCTTACACACACACACACACACACACACACACACACACACACAGGAAATGGCACAGGAACTCAGAAGAGTTGGTGAGAGAGAAGTGGAATTTGCAACAAGGACCCTGGCTCATGGAAACATGGTTTTGGCAGAGAAAGAGTAGAAAGGTGAGGGAGGCGAAACCCTGGATTCCTCGGTGACCTTTTGGTCATCCATGGTGTGGAGCGGGAAACTCTGCTATAATTAGTTGCTAAATATGGATACAAGTCCCAGAGGGGTGGTTCACTGGATGCATAGCAGTGCAAATTAATAAGAAAAGACAAAATTTTAAATTCCTTGGTTATTGTTTTCAGTAACAGCCAAAGTAAAAGTAAAAGAGAAAGCTGGGTCAAACTGTATAAATAGACTCAGATTTCAGTGAGTCTGAACTTTGGTTACTAGTCTCAATTCACCCCCATTGTTAAAAATCAAGATGGGGTTGGGAAAAAACAAGAAACCATTAAAACGAGGGAGTATAATATAAAATAGCTGTTTAATTTTTATAAATCATTGCGGCCAGCTTCCTGAAGAACCTTTTTTCAAGATGGATTATGAGAGTAACTTATTTAGGGGCTGTGTCTTTGGTTTTGAGTTCTGCAAAAAGGAATAACATGTTTGGGTTGATATACGACCCCCAGGTCACTGGCCAGGTCATGGTAAAAGCTGGGATGGGGAGTGTTCTTTCACTTTGACATCCGTACAAATTTATTGTTGCAAAACTAAAAATCAGTTTGGAAATATTTATCAAATTTTCTCTTTCAGCTTCCCTTCATAACTATTATGTATGCTCATGAAAACATTAGATTAATTAACAGGGAACTGGGAAATAGCCCAGTGGGAGAGTTAGAAGACTCTTTCCAAGAGATGGAAATCTTTGATTAGTAAGAAAAAAGGTGAATAAAGGGAATGCTGATAGCAGCAAAACAAAGAAGAAACAAAAAGGAGAGTCGCAGGACTCATCCCAGTGGGGCAGAGATCTCAAGATGGACTTTATAGGGTTAAAACAAGCCTTTATGCAGTGCTACCAAAGGTTGAATGGACCAATGGCAAACCCAAGAGCTTTTCCTCACAGTAAATGGCTCGGATTAAGTCTGTTCTGTTTACCCTACTTTGGAGAAATTTTAAAAGTCAGAACATGACTAAGAGAAACCTGAGCAGCAATCACTTGGAACAATTGTTAGGCATTTCGATCAAGTTACAGATTTACAAAAAGGCCAATATCCCTTGGTTGAACCTCTTATTGATGACCCAACACCTTTTTTGAAAAGAGCAAGTAACATGATCAGGGGTTGGAGAAGAGAAGTTTCCAGGACTCCTTGATACAGGAACCTACGAACATGGTACCAAAACAGATTGAAGTAGTTCTGAAGGAGACTATAGTTAGAAATGTAAGTTTGATAAAATTAAGGTAAAAGTTCATAATGAAATGGGGTAGGTTATTCATTATCCTGAAAATAGGGCAGTCCCATCACCCCACACAAATTCTGCAAAAAGGCAGATGGAGTGAAGAAGAGTGCCCACAGAGCAGAAAGCACAGCTTTTGAGGACCGTTGCATAACAGACAGATAAACAGTCCCTGCTTCCCAAAGGGAGGAGCTGCCACAGAAGTAGGCTGTTGCTTGGGACAAATTATGAACATGACTGTGAGAATGTGCCCCGGCAGAGTGACTGGTGACAAAGCAGGGTGGGAGGGTAGGCTCATACAGTACCTGCATGAGCTGCGGGGCCAGTTGCCCACCCTGGATGCCTGTGCATGTCTGGGAAACTCTTGCTCTGACTAAATATGGCAGCCAAAAGAGGGTCAGAGACACTGGGGAGCTGACAAAAATGGTACACACTGACGTACTATGGAAGAACTGGATGTTCAGATGTGCAGGAAGTTCTGAGCCAAGACTTTAAATTGGAGTGTGTCAAGAAACATGAGGTCTGTCTGTAGGGCTGGAGCTATGGAGGCCCATTGGAAACATCCTCAGCTCCCCTTCTGCACAGAAGATGACAGCAGAGCTGGTGGCATTGCAGAGGACCTGATGGGCCAAGCACAGGGACACACTGGTGAGCTGATGGCTGGAATAAGGGAGAGAAATTGATGCTGTGAAGAGGACTCAGAGCCGTGCGCATAGACTCTTCAGGGATGCTTGGAGCTGAACTGTGACTGGGAATGCTGAGCTGCAGATTCTACATTTCTGAAGGATGGCACTGTTGAGTGGCATATTCTGAGACTGGTCAGATGGAGGCAGGGCCATTTGTTTTGGGGTGTTTTTAAAAGCATGGAAACTTAATAGCAGAAGGGCATAGACTCTACTCTCTCTCTCGCATGCTTGGTACGGAGAAGTTGTTCTCTTGACACAGGACTTTGGAACTTGGTGCAAGCTCGCTCTCTTGGCTTTTGGCATTTGGATGTTCTGGGCCTCTGACCCTAATCCCTGCATGAATGGGAGCCTTTGTGGGACCAGGAGACGCCGAACCCACAAGAGCCTTAGATCCCCAAAGAGAATGGGAACCGACTCCTGGAGGCTTCTCTAAGCTCTAGCATCTGGGACACCGTGATCCAGTACAGCAAGGCACGTGGTTTCCTGAACCGCTACATGGAGACTGAGAGCAGCATGCCCCAGGTCCTGAAAGAGAGAAAGTTGCTGCAAGAAGATGACTCTGAAACCAGATGACTCTGGAGACTCTGAAACCCACAAGTGCACATTCCAGGGACAATGGAGATCTGCTTGTGTGACAAGCTTAAGGACAGATAAGGAAATGAGGAGCTTTGGGGTATGGTTTTGGCTTATAGGCTTTTTGGAGCAAGGGAAGTTCTGGGTCTCATGGAAGAGAAGGGCTCTGAGCAGGAGTGTTCTTAGTGAACCCCCAAAGTTGAAACCCTGTTAATAAAAACCTTTTTCCTTCACCATAAACCACTGAGTCATATATAAAGTCACCAGTGGCTGAAACCCAGTTTTCACAGCTACAATAAGAAAATTGGTATGTTAAATCAAGCTTTCTATGGAGTGGTTATGCCTTTCTTTAATCTGATTGTACACGAATATTATGGGGATGAACACTGTATCTGACTGGGTAATGTCTCCCCTACGTAACATTTTTAAAAAGAAGGTATGTAAATTCACCCTTCAAGCAGTGTTAATTGACATCTTGAGTTTGAATTTGTAAGAGTGCCCAAACTCACATAGTGTAGAGTAGAAGCTGGAGTGTTGGTAAGGACAAATGCTCTGTGCGTTAGACCAGGGATTTTGACAAAACCTGGGACCACCTCCCAGGAATGACCATGGGGACTTTAACTAGAGAATTTCCATTTGAGAAGCATTCACTAACTTGCTATTTGGATGTTAATGAAGTCACCCTTACCCCTGAAGGATAGGAACTGAAATACACACAGTGTCTTCCGTGATGTCAGAGAAGCTCTAATGGGGATGGCAGTGCCCAGAAGACTTTCACAATAACATGGAAATGGTTCGTATAGCATCATGGTCCCTGAAGAATGCCAGGAGGAGATGCTCACAAGTGGGGGGTGTCTTTCATCCTAGGACTGACTCTTGAACTGTGTGAAGAGCTGCTGGATTATGTCTCTATAAAGAGCTCACAACAAAGAGCTCCTTGGTTTATAGATGGTAATTTGAAGATGAAAGGACAACATCTGCTCGGAAGGCTACTCCTCCAATGGAAGAAGGTAAAAACAACTCAGCTAAGAGGGCTGAATTGCATGTTGTTTTCAGAGCAGTGGTAAAAGAACAAAACCATGATTTAAAAAACCCCATATATTTGGGTTTTTAGTGACTGATGTGCAATAGCCAGTGGCCTGGCCATATGGTCAGGCAGAAGGGCAACAGAAACTTGGCTTATTACAAGGATGCCCATATGGGCATGGCCCTATGGGAATTTGATGGGTACATTAAAGTAGGACATATTGTTGCCCAGCAGAAGACTCTCCTTTCAGGTTTGGGAGGTGGCTGGAATCAATAAGCAGATACCTCCATGTGCTTAATGTGACTACCTGAGTCCATGAAATTAGTGGACACTCAGTGTCTGCAACAAAACAGAGATGGCCTGAATCTAGACATATTCTTCTTGAACATTCTGAGGCATAAATCCCAATAATAAGTGCCTGTCTGTCTGCAAAGAAAATACAGACACTGCAGATGGCCATGTGGTAGATTCTCTGGTGGAAAGATTCCAGGTTGATGGAAGTCAGACTAATGCTGTTAGCTCTGGGAGGGCTACCGATGAATGGGTCTTGACAAAAATAGAAACTAACTCTAGACTGAGTTTTCCTCCCCCCGCGGTGAATGCAAATGTTCTAAGCCATAAATGAACCAGACAGAATATATGAACCCAATTTGGACAACTTAGCATCATCATTTCTTCAGACCAAGAAACTTACTTTGTAACTGGTAATGTCCACAAGAGAGGTATTGTCCTTAGGCTACTATTTTGGCAAAGAATTAGATCATGCTATTAAATCATTGTCTAAAACAGGGAGACTTAAACTCATTCACAAGTGTGTGGTCACACTCAACATGAACAAGTGGGGCTAAAGGAGTGTCCCATTGGGTAAATTTCTCTGTTCCATTCTTGGATCTGGGGGCGATGGAGCGGGAAAGTACTGGTATACCCTTCCCTCATCACCACAACTTGTTTTTCTGTCCTACCTGATGCAGTGGTCAGAGGACTTGGGCTGCAAGTAGAGGGCTGGAAGCTGACATGATCCCTGAGCAAGAAGCTGTAACTGTTTTTAACCTTGATGCCACCATGCCTGAGGGCCTGCTGGAACAGGATGTGACTTCACTCTTTCTGCAACATTGAGATTAACAATGACTTTAACTAGCATTTCCTGGTGATAAAAATAGCCCACTAGTTGTTCCTATATTATCTCACTCCACGTGAACAAGAGTGAACTGAGGGGAGAGACTTGCTCGACCAGTGTTTCCTCCTGCTCTCTAGATCAGCGCAGTGGCCAGACTTAACATCTCTTCCAAAGGTGGAATCAGTGGGGTGTAAATGATGTGCAAATAAATCAGGAAAACATCATTTAAGCCTTGGCTGGTGGGGCTCAGCTGGTTGAAGTGTCATCCTGTAACCGAAAGGTTTTGAGTTCAATTCCCAGTCAGGGTACATATCTCGGTTGTAAGTCTGATCCTCAGTCTGGGTGCATATAGGAGGCACCTGATTAATGTTTCTCTCTTGCATCAGAGTTCCTCTCTCTCCCTTCCTCTACCTCTAAAACAATGAAAAAATTTTCTTAGCTGAAGATTAAAAATAGTAATAATAAAACATCATTTAAAATGCAGTTTGGAAGCCCTAGAGGAGGAGCTCTCGAAAATGTACGGCTTGTTGCAGCCTGCCAAACCTCTAGGAAGAAGAAAGACAGGAAATTTTTTGAGATGGGAGGGTATTTTTTCCCATCACCACAACTAATATTTTATTTCTTTTAAGAAAAAGAAAGAAGTTCCCTCCCCGCTCCAACAACAACCTGCTAACCACTGCTTACAGCCAATGATAAACTGCCACAACCTCGAACTTTTGTTCTTCTCCGATAAACTTTTGTTCAATACAATTCTTCCAATTTCTTCCTGAAAGCAAATAAGAACTAACTGTCCCTTTGTCTTTTCAGAATTGCTTATAGTTTGCCATCACCTACTTGCCCCAAATTGCAATGCTTTGCTATTTCAGAATACACTAATTTTGCTAGTCAAATGTCAAATAGCTACCTATTTTATATTTGAAACAGATAATGGAGAAAAGGAAAAACAGCTGCTGATGGTAAATGAATGAATAAATGGGTTATGAACTGAGGAAAATTTAATATTACATTGACACCACAAAAGAGGCACAGAGCAAGAGATAATTATACCAATTCCTAAAATGGCGGGGCCACTCATTGCTGATACCCTCCCATTTGGGAACCTGACAAGGTTGAGTGGAAGCCTGCAAACCTGGGAGTTGCCTCCCCCTGGGAGACATTTTCACATGCTAGACTGATGGACACCATAGTTATCAATGACTGAATGAGATTCTAATGATGTGCCCATGTCCTTTGATTTTTATGGCTCTTTTGCTAAAAAGGACCTGTGTTTAAATATCAGGGATTGCCTGTGATATTGTGATTTATAACAGATACATATTTTGGTCTTCATTCCCACTCCAGGTACAAAATCCCTAAAACCCTAAGAAGTCATAAGTGATGGGAGCTGAACAGGTGTCTTTTGTCAGGTTAATGAGGTGGCCTTTGGACTACACCTAAGGTTGGGTTGCCAAGAGAAACAACTGTGTGATTAGAGAGTTGGAACTTTCAGTCCCACCTTCCTGACCTCCAGGGAGGAGGGTAGGACTGGAAGATAAATCACAAGCCAATGACTAATGATTTAATTAATCATACTCATGCAATGAAGTTTCCATATAAATCCAAAAGGGCAGGATTCAGAGAGCTTCCAGGTGAGCGAACACATGGAGGTGCTGGTAGAGTCACCTACCTGGAGAGGGTGTGAGAGCTCCACACCCTTTCCCCATTCCTCACCCTATGCATCTCTTCTATTTGGCTGTTTCTGAGTCATATCTTTGTACAATAATCCAGTGACCTAGTGAAAAAATAAAGAATGACTGTGCCGTCTCTGCCATCCCCAATTCTCAGACTCTGGTGGGAGGGACGTCGATGTCTATCAACAGCAGCAGCAACAAATACTATGCATCATGTTCTACACATTTTGCTAAATCTTTGTGCATATGATGTAGTGCAATTTAAAAATCAAAGCTCTTGTGGGACTGGCATTATTATTCTTATTTTACCAAATGGGGAACTGAGTAATAAAATCACTTGTCTTTCATTGCACTGCTTAGAAACCAGTTGAACCTGACCCCGAATTCTTTGAGATTAGCTTTACGTGCCTTTTTGGGAGGTTGAAGGAGACCTATAACAGAGGCACATTTAGTGGTTAGATAGAAGGCAAAAACAAAAAAAAATGTATTCCAGTGAAATTCTTGTTTATACATTCAATTTGGATAATTGTTATATACTTTGGTTTCCAAAGAAAAGATTTAGTGAACAGCATAAAGAAACTTCTGGTACCATGGGCAAAGCCAAAGTGGAGGAAGGTTTGAGGGTAGGAGGTGGGGGTGGGGAAAAGTGGTGTCAGGAAAAGAGAGACAACTGTACTTGGGCAACAATAAAAAAATAAATAAATAAGAAACTTCTGGTAATCTAAAACCAAGTTTACATTTCTTGATATGAAGTTTTCAGCAATTTAGCTGGTATCATATGTGAAAACAGAGCATCTACCCAAACAAAGTCAAGTGTACGATCAAGGTAATAATTTAGACAAGTCAAACAAAATTATATCCATATTTGCCTACTCTCTGTTTTCCCTGGCCTGTGATAGCTTGAGAATGATGCATCTATTTCACTTCGGTTTGCTTACATAGGCATGACTTCTCCTAAGTTAATGAAACTCCTGTCGCAGAAGAGATTCACTTTTCTGTATTTGGTTCTCTCAACAGAGAAATAAAACCTAGTGATAAAATATTTTGCACCTGATATTTAGAGAAGAAATCTGTTTAACATAAACATTTTTTTCTGGACTGTTTTTTTTGTTGTTGTTAAATTAGTGATTGCACATGTTTTATTGCTAAGTTGATGTAATAAATCTCTCAGATGCCAATACCATCTGGCCATCCGTGACCACTTGCAAATTTTGTATTTCATTTTGTACCTAGTTCCATACTCATGCTGCTCAGCATCTGCCCTGTGTTAAACGCCTTCTTTACAAATCACAATTAATGAGGACATCCTGAGTTGTGAGTAAAGAATTGGTGAAAAAAATGTCACACATCTCAAAATATAGCCTGAGATGTCATTGAACAGATGCTGAACTAAAATATGTGTGATACTATAAAGAAACAAAAATACTGTATCTTGCTGATTTGACTAGGCTGATTTTATTTCAATTCCTATTTTCTTTGATAACTGTGTAAGCACATCTTTTGCATAATGTGTTCTAGGAAATAACAGTGATCTACAAAGTTTAAAGTGGTAGCGTGAAAGGACAACTGAAACACAAGTCCCCTTGTTTTCTAAATTGTGTAAGAGAAAATAAAATTGCTGGTTCACACAGTTCTTTTTCTTGGCCTTGGTAGCCAATAGAGTCCATTTTTGTGAGGTCTTTGAAACAGTGAAATAGAACCAGAGACATTGAAACAAAGAACAAACGGACAGTAACAAGAGGGGAGGAGGGCGGGGGATAATGGGGAAAGACGGGGAAGGGTGGTAAAGAAACATGTATGAACGATCCATGGACAAAGCCAAAGAGGGTAGGTTTGAGTGTGGGAGGCGGGGGTGTGTGGGACTGGGGAGAGCAGTGGGGGGAAATGGGGACAACTGTATTTGAACAATACATAAGAAAAAGAAAAGAAAAAAGAAAGGATCCAAGCACAAGTCTGTTAGCCAGATTGCCACCTGTCCCACCGTTTCTGGGTTGCCTAGGAGGAGCTTGTTTGCTTCTAGAAAGTTCCTAGGAGGAAATTTCTCAGCTTCTGAAGAATTACCTATTTGCCCCTTTGATCCCCAAACCCTGTCTGCCATGTTCTCCTTCGTCCAAAATGACATTTATACCTGATTTGCCTCACTGTATTTGGAATTTTCATGCTTATGTGAATTCCCTATGCACACATAGTATAATTTGATTTCCTTTGTTTAAAAAAAGTGAAATATTTTCATTGAATTCTAAAGCTGGCATTTCCACTTTTAAGTTGTTCAGTAGCCATTCAGCAACCAGAACAATTTTAATCAGTACCCTCTGCATGCAAATCATTTTCAAGGGTTCATAAGGTATAATATATATAGTATCTTTCTGTAGGAACCTACACAATGTAAGAACTTTATATTGGAAATTTGAGTCATTAAGTACAAAATACGGTTATAGTGTGATTTTTGAAATAAGACCGTAGGAGCAGAACTGCACTGTTAGATTAATGCCGTGTGTGCATGAGGGCAAATTAACTGTGAATCATGTGTGTGAAAAAAGTCAAATATCAGCTTAAGGATAAGAACCTTCCAAACAATCGTAGTTTCAGGAAGTATAATTAAGGTATTAACTCCACTCGCCCTCTTCCGAATTCTTCTTCACAGAGATGTAAGCACTCCTACAGGTGGTGCGTGTCAAGCTTCTCCGCGGAAACCTATCACTTGCTGCACGGACAAAGGCACAGTTGTGTTGTTTTTGCAGGAAAAAAAATGTGAATCTAATCATGAGGAAACATCGCAAAAAAAGTCACTTATTTTGTTGAAGAACATTCCACAAAATAAGTAACTAGTACACTGCAAGAGTGTAAAGGTCATATAAAAAAAAAGATAAAGGTGGCTAAGAAGAGATAACTAAATGTAATTTGTGATCAGGAATTGGATTGGATCCAGGACTAAGAAGGGATATTCGTTGGACATTGATGCAATTTTATAAGTTAAGTAGATATATTTTACGGTATTTTATCAATGCAGTTTTGCTGATATTGATAACTGGACGTGATTACACAGGATGTTAATCCTTGAGAGAGCTGGGTAAAAGGCTTATGTGAATTATTTGCAATGCTCTTGTAATCTTTGTAAATGTAAAATTATTTCAAAATAAAAAGTTGAATATAAAGGAACACATTAAAATCATGATTAAGACATTTCATTTTATATAAGTTGAAAATCTAAATAAAAAACTTTAAACAAATATTGAACTTTACTTAATACATTACATGCCAAAAGATACAGGAAAACCATACCAGTATCTGCTATTTACCTTGCCATGTATCCAAATAACAAAATAAATGATTTAACAGATGAATAGAGTAATAGACAGATGGGCATTTGGTAATAAATCAAATGCAATAAAATATTAAAAGTAGAATCTACATGATTGGTATAAAGATTTTCACTCAAAATGTTATAAACTTGGTTATTTGTTTTTATTTACCATAATGTAAAGTTGGGGAAAAGGATGTTATAACTCTGAGTAATTTAGTTTCAAGGTTGGTAGATTATTTCTACAAAGAAAATATTTAATTTTTTACCTGCAGTTTTCAAAGACATCTTCTCTTCGTTTTATTCTATTCTTGGCACTTGGTGAACAAATAAATCTATTACAGTCACATGCTGCTTAATGATGAGAATTTATTCTGAAAAAAAGTGTCCTTCAGCGGTTTTGTCACTGTGTGAACATCGTAGAGTGCACTTGAACAAACCTACGTGGTGTAGTGTGCTACATATCTAGGCTACATGGTATACAACTTTATGTATGGTCCATCCTTGACTGAAACATCTTTATGTGGTATGTGGCTATCGTTCACTCACAAACATCTTCATAGAAGGAGCAAATCATTTACTTTGGTCTATATCAACTGTTGAATTTTATTTGCTACATTTATTTTTCCACATGTGGAATTACTTCACCAATATGTTATTATCCCTCCAAATTTGTGTACTACCTGAATATAATACTTGCACAAATATGCTTGCGAAGTAATGGATGCCTGTTTATCTTGAGCAAATCTTTCTTTTCCCATTAAAACAGAATTATACACAAGTAGGAAAGTTTTTAAATATTCTAAGCATATAGATAGCTCTAGGAAACTGGAAGCCTCAAACAGAATAAAGTAGGTTTCTAATATGAGGATATATATATATATATATATATATATCATCTTGACAAATTATTAAAAGGTTCATAAAATGTTTATTATTTCCTGATTGCAAAGTGATATTTAACCATTTTTGAAAATCTGAGGGAAATACACAAGGATATGTAGAGAGCGAAAGAATAAATACCACACTTATGATCACTATCTTGAGAAAAATCACTATATTTAAAATTCCATGATTGTTAAAAATTTGACATTGCCATCTTAAGTGTTCCTCATGTCACAAAACTATTCTTAAAAACACAATTTAATTGGCTACATAGAATCCCACATATTTTATTTACCATATTTCTGTTGATAGAATTTAGTTTTTTTCCTCCCCTCAATTCTTATTTTAAAATATTCTGATGCGAAGATTTATGTTGGTAGATAGTTGAGCACATTTTTAACCTATGAGGTTATGTTTTTGTTAGACTTAAATTGAATTATTTCATATTTTAAAACATTCTAGAACATGTGCATGTATTTATAGGAATCCTTCTTTCTGTAAGATTTAGTACAATTACCTGACCCTCTCTTATACATGGCTTTTACTTGAACATATAATTTTTAAATTGTGAATAAATTTGTAGTTTTCCCTCAAAAGACCCTGAGCAGCTCTTCATCGGCTGTTCTTCAAAAACAAACCTTGTAACTATTTCTTAGGGTTTCCTCAAGATATCAAGGTATTTTGATTTATTTTGCTTTTCTGTGTGGGCTTTAGTTAATGCTATTCTCATTTTGGGTTGAATGTTGAACTTAGCACCACAAAGGGAAACAATGCTTTTTTGTACTGTGAGTTATTCTCAGAAGCATATAATTAAATATTTAAATTATTTTTGCTAATATTTCAAGCAGCAAGATAATACCCATAGTTATTGCATCATCTCTAAACAAAAATTCCTGTTAAAAGCAATTAAGTTCATTTACTTGGATATTAGATTCTTCTTATTACACAATTCAAAAAGTCAACATAAAAATAGTTATAAATTGCAAGTTACTTACAGACTGCACGAAAAAATAATCTGAGGAAAATTACAAAATGTCTTGTAAACAACTTGTTTAAAAGTGATTTTTCAAGTATGCTTGGGATAATGATTCTAAGTTTGTTTTATAAGTTATATATATTTTAATAATTTCGGTTAACATTTACAATCTAAATTTTGTAGCAATGCTAACATGATAAGCCTTCTGGACATGCTTCTTTGCCTAACCATTTCCGAGGCTTGCTAATAACCATACAAGCTTAGGTTTATTTAGGCCCGAAACATACCTGGTCACAGTATAAGAATGTTAATGAATCTTTTCCTTCATTTTACAGCATATGGGTTGGGCCCTATTATTATTCCCATTCTACTGGAATCGGAATTCAAAGAACTTGTCCAAGTTGTTGGAGCCATTCTTAGCAGAAGCAGATTTTTATGCCACGCAGCGTGACCCGTAAACTCTTAACTTCTCTGAAAGATTTCCAGTTCTTTAAAGCAGAACTTATCCTACAACTTCCCCTCATTAGAGTTTCTCAGCTGTGATTCATGTCTTTGCAGGATGATGTTTTCAGACAATCATAACAGGAAGAGCAAATGAGCAATGCGTCTTATACATCCTTTTATATTGGAATACATTGTTCTACTGCTTTTTCATCTGAATAGATGCTTGATCGTTATTATAATAATACTAGGATTGGATCCTATTATTAGTATGATAATAGGCAATTGACCTGTCTGAAATCAGTGTTTCATTGAGAAATCATAAAAGTGATATCCATCTAACACCTAGGATTGTTCTGAGGATTTATTTAGGAGATACAAAATCAACTGTAGATTACAACAATTATTTTTATAATATGTTATTTTCATTAGTATCCATAAAAGTAACACTGCTATTGTTATCATTATTTTCATTAACATCTTGGTAGAAGATGTTATTCTTCACCAGTTATTCCTCAAAACTCTCAAAAATTTCTTTATGTGTTTCTGATAATTTAATTTTGTTTCTTTTGAAGATACCTTTCTTCTCTTTCTGTGTTCCCTGGGTAGTCTCTGTGGCAACGTTTCCCTCTGCTCATACATTGACATATAGCTTATCTATAATTTTTGTATTGCATCTCTTTATAGTACATACGAAGAACTATTAGTTATTAGCAGTTACAAAAATTTAACTATTATAAGTATATCCCATTATGAAAGACAATATCTTGTTCCAATTTGGTAGAAGTTATCATTTATTTTCCAAAAAAATAAACCAGCAATTTAAAACAAAATCTGTTTTGTATAGTGTAATCCCAATGAAAATAGGGACTAGGAGTTTGTTCACTTGAGTATTCCTAGTGCCCAGAATATTGTCTGATGCATGGTGGCTTTTCATGAAATATACTGAGAACTTTTTAAAGAAAATAAATGTGCTTCTTCTCACTACATAACATAGTTTCCACTAATCTGTTTTTCATTCTGAATCTCTAGGAAAATAAACTTAAGCAATGCAGTAGAGTTTTTCAAAAGAGGTTTGTGTTTACTTTTGTTCCCTCTTTAGCAATTAAAATAACTGCTGCTCTTGTATAATGCTTATACATGCCAGGCAGTATTCTAATTGTTTTGTCTCTATCTATCAATTCTGTCATCTTGTAAGAAATTGTAGATAAAAGCCTTATGTTTATCAGCATGCCAGCTATGTGAAATGCCATTGTTCCATTTCAATACCTAGTTCACTTCTGATAAAGTGTGTTACTATGTAGACTTCATAATCAGAAGATAACTAGTAGGCTGTACCTGTAGGCTGAGGGCTGTGTGGACTGATTTAGACTCCTTTCTCCCCTTACAAATCAATTCCCTAAATAAAAAGATAATTTATCATTTTATTTTATTAAATTTGTTCATGTGCAATTAATTTTGATGTAGAAAAGTTGCAAAAATGGTACAGAAATTTCTTGGGTACCCTTATTCACACATTCCCCTAGGATTAACACCTTACATCACTGTACTAAAATGGTCAAGACCAGGAAATAACATTGGTTCAAAACAATTAACTAAAAAACAGATCTTATTGAAATGTAACTAGTGTTTTCAGTAATATTTTTTCTCCTCCATGATCCTATACACTTACTTGTTATATTTTCTTATAAGACTATTTCCATTTTCTCTATAATTGAGCTACCCCTACCCATCCTCCACACTGTAGGTGTGTTGTGAAACCAAAGTCATATTTTCAGAGAGGATGAGGACAGAGTGATTCTGATTGCATGTAGGGGCATAGAAAGAAAAAAATGTTTGTCAATGGTGCTCAGTCATGTTAAACATAAGAATCACTAGGGGAATTTTTGAATCCAAGATCCTGAGCATATTACATGGATATGCAGATTTATTTAATCTGGGCCCAGGTCTAAAAGCTCCTCCACTACATGAAAGTACAGTAGCTTAAGAAAAGTGCCACCACTGTGTATTGAAGAATAACAAGAAGAGGCCTCTGGTTTCCTGGCTAGTCCAAATCCTGCAATTCAAACACAGTGTTAGAAGGTTGCATGTGACTGAGGGAATAAGAGGATTTTTCTCTGTGAACTCTATTTCCTTGATTTTGGAGCTAATCCTTTTCCCCCATTTTAAATAGAGAATTTAATTGGTAACATTCATAGGATTTGAATTATATTTTATGGACCAGAAGGGCAGCATAAAAGATGAAGCAATGCTGTTAGTGAAGATAAAAATCCTCTAGGGGAAGATTCAGCTTTATAAAGCCCATATAAACCACTTGATATTTTTGAAAATAGCAAAAATAAATTTCTTAGAGAATGACAACCTTTTGTATTCCAAATTTGAGTTCATCCTTAGTACAATAACTAATAATCTGAAATCTCATTACAGCAATACAATGTCTTCCTGGATAAAACAAAGTATGGCTTCTTCAAATCTAGGTCAGGAATTCTGTCTGTCTAGGTCATGGGTATATTATTGGAACTAACTGCTGAAAGAGAATAAAAAGTCAAGGAGAGGAGAAAGATCATCAAAACTAAGGGACAGAATTTGTGAGGTGCAGAAAGGTTCAGATTGATAAAATTCAGAAACCTTATATTTCTGAGAATTACAATAGAATGTGATTTTATTAAACTATGTGCAATAATTTTAATGTAAAAATTTATTCTTTCCTTTTTTCACTTACACATATACATACATGAACACCAAAATTCTTCTACTCAGTGTTTCAAAATGAGAGTTTTTTCTGTAATTCTTAGTGTGTTTGGAACTGACATAAACAATGAAAACAAAGTAAAAATGACAATTTATTAATTTTTATTTATAAAATAGAAATTCAAACATTTGTGTTCTAAAAATTCAATAATAAATGATACTCAAATATTTTTATCATCAAGTAAATTATTGATGATTGTAAATACCAATATACAAAAGAGATTACCAGAAAAATATAGTGCTTTAAATTTTATGCAAAGTAGAACTATATAGAATTCATATTTTTCTTATATAGCTGAAACTTAATTTTTGGCTATTTTCTAAATTGTTTTTGCATTTCCAGGTTTGTTTTTTCTCTTTTGAACTAAATAACTTCATTCTTTTATAGGCCTATTAACCATATCTTTGGTATAGAATCAAATTTAGATTTAAGACACTACAAAATGATTTCTTAGTAAAAGTTAAAGTATTATAGTGCATAAAATGCATCTGTCCTCTTCCTTTCCTGTGCTATAATCACACTGTTCTAACCCTAGTGAAACATTTTCCCTAATACAGAGTTATCTTTTCGCTCTTAAGTAGCATAATTTTTTTTCTTGGCCAGTCACTGATAAATATTTTTGTCATTTGCTTCAGTTTTTCCATAAAATATTACTAAATTTTAGTGATTAATGCAAATAAGCTCCTTTTTTTAATAAAGAGCAATCCTGGAAGGTACAATGGAGCACATTTTCTATACCTTTCATCTTGACTGTTTTATAAATTCTTACTTTGGATTCCTCTGAGTGAAAATTTGCTAAAGTGTGGAGAAAATGCCTTAATTCTGACAGAATTAGTTCAACTGTCAGTATAATCACTCATCGTTGTATAATTTGGTACAAAGTAGCTATTTCTCTGACCATGTCTTTCTGCAATTAAAAGATTTATGATAATAAGTTGAGATAAGCCATAGCAAGTGCTCTGTAAGTATTCATGTATTTTCCAGTTCATTTCAGCAGCTAGCTAAAGAGCTAAAAAGTACTGTGAACATGCTGGATACAATGAACAACACGAAAACACAAAGCAGAACCAACATATGTAGTGCCCAATAACCGTGGCATACAAGGAAGCAATGCCAACAAGCCATCCAAAAGTGCATGCAAGTTATGAAACACATGCTGACCAGCTCTGGACATGTGGTGATGATCTATGCAGAGCCAAGAATGGCAGTAAACTTTGCACAGATTGAATACAGGAAAAATCCTAAGAACACAATCGACTAACTTCCAAGTAGATAACTAACTTTTTTCATCATATACTCTTTAGAAGTATAAAATTATAAAGTACAATGTGTAAATGATTTGAACTTATTTCAATGACTGAACTCAAATGTTTCATGATCTCCTAAAATATAAAATGAAAAACACCATCAAACTAGAAACAAACACAGATCTAATATATGCAAAATATCTTTGTGTAATCTAATCTGGATTTATCTGTGACTCTCCTCTATGACATCTATGTTTCGTTTGTTTGATATGCCCTTTAATGCCATGAGCCTATATTTATTTAACTTCTATTTCTTTTGCTTAAACTTTTTAATTTGTCCTCTGTTGGGAGAAATTCTGACAATTTTTAAATTTCAATTCAAATACCTCTTCCTACAACTGGAAATCTCATGATGTTCTGGAAAAAAAAATAGCTTAGTCCATGGTATTCTGCTAGTAATCTCCACATATCTCACCTTCCTATAATAGATTCACACCAGTGTCGGGTATCTGATACAAAGTGAGATTTTTGAGAGCAATGTATGCTGACATTATTCTTTGGATGCCCATACCCCAGAACAGATTACTGAACAGGACTTGATCATAGGAGACACAATATAATATTGTGCATAAGATAAGTCTATTTCCAATAATGGATTTCTACTTTATAATGAATGGTGGAGTAGAGCCCAGTTTGCTATCGGATGTTACTTATTTTGCACACTGTATTGTCTGTGTCTAAGAAGCTTCCTCCTTTCCTCTTTTCATTCTATCACTTTTCTTTCTTCTTTCTTGCTCTTTATATTTTCTATTTTTTAAATATTATATAACACTATGATAAGCTTTTATATAACTACAAGATGTTAGAAAGAATAATTAGTAACCCAAGATAGAGTGGTTCTGAATTTTCAAAGTATGAAACTTGTAATATCCTTCTGGTTCTCTAGACTTCAACAAATGCACCAGATGAGGGAAAAGCAAGGAACAGAAGAGACATGGTTACATAAAAAGGGGGAGATAATGCATGAGTATGTGTACGTGTGTGCACACCTCTGTGTGTATTACAAAAAAAAGTGGGATATTACAAAAAACTATAGTGGTAATAAAAATATACAGAGGCAATTACTTCATATTGAAGTTAATTCCACATTAAAGCATATGTATTGCATGGTTTGCTTTAGGTTCTTAACTTGTGAAAAATAAGAGTGCTTAATATTTATACATCTACAGATTCATAGGAACAGTTTATTTATGGGGATCAAGGAAGTTGATGCTCTCTAAGTAATGAGTGTTATTAAATATCCTAAAAGTCATCATATGTTTCATTTAGAGGATTTTAGAAATGTTCGTTCAGGCAACAACTTCTTTAGATTTAATTCATTTGGTTTAGTGAGACAATTTGTCATAAAAACAGATTATGTTTTGGTCATATTAGCTTATAATGTTAGGGAGACAGAAACAGTAAATTGTATACATTTTGAAATGATATAAATACAGAAAGTGTTGCATGTTCAATAACAAAAATATATGCAGCCCTTAGTTTTTAAAGAAAGATCTTATAACTTAAACTCATTAAACATTTTTCTTCAGTTAGCCATTTCTTTGGATCTTAGTGTATTGCAGTTCTATGTATATATCTATGGGTTTTAAAATTGTTTTTAACAAGGAAATGAACTCATGTTCTGGTGCAGACATTGGATTGCAGAGTCCACGTCATTATGGATGAAATGAGACATTCCCACGGGCTACCGAGTCTGGTGGAGGAAAAGGGACAGCATGGCTTTTCTCTCAAGGGGAGCAAAAAGCCTCAGCCTCCGCCATGACAGGTCTTTATTGGGTTTCTCTGCCTATTACAAGATGGTCCTCATTTACTATGCACAGATTCGCTTTAGGTGGTTACCTTTTACAGAAAACAAAGGAGCCAGTGCTGCTAATCACATCACAGAAGAGGGATATTTGGAAATGAAAAGGCAAAAGTAGTTGGACCAGTTACACGCATCCTTGGAAGGTTTCACATGTTTTCTAGGAAGTTGCTTTGCAGTAAATCTCCTCAATTCAGGGTGAAGGAGTTTTAGCAAAGAGCAAAACTTATAGTGGCCTAGGTACATTGCAGGCCTGATTCCCCACAGGAGAATCTATCTGTGGGTGAGGGTCCTGTGCATCTCCCAGTGGAAGCTGGGCCCACACCATGCAGAGCGGCCTTCCACAATGTTCAATATGGATTATTTTGTGATTTCTGAAAACCTATGTTATTTTCTTTAATCCTGTATTATATCTTTATTTTGCTCATATTAATCTTGTTAAGACTTTTAGTCTTTTTACCTGTTATTTTGCACCCCTCAAAAGTTAATGTGCATAAAGCATTGTATTAGTTTACTTGTCAGGAATATTATTTAGCTAAGGAAGGTATCATATTTTTAGCATTATATCTCAAAAGCTCTATCATAAAAAAATAAACTAAGGTTTAAAAATAATAAAACAGACTTATTAATAATTATCACACTAAAAACTTTTATTAGTAAAACAGTTTCTGAATGCAAAGATGTTTTGTATCAACAAAATTATAAAATGTATTAAACTCATAAAATGAATAGTTTAAAAATACTTAGTTGATTTTAAAGTATTTCATTTTAAGTATTCCATTAAATGTACCTCAAGTCCTACCTTAATTTAGGGACATTTTCTAATCAAAATAATTTACTGTATTTGTTGCTTCACAAATGGCCCTCATATATGGAAGGGAAAGAGATAAAAGTAGGAGTTAGACCAGTTGAAATTTGTGGGGTGGCAAGTTTAATAAGCAAGGGAACTTATATACAAGGCTTGTTTTAGATAGCCAAGGGACAAGTACAACTCTGACCTTATCTGCCAAAATCATTTTTATATTGTGGACATTATTACAGATGTCCCCCATTACACCCTCCTTTGTTCCCTTCAGTTAGGCCCCCAATCCCTGGCCTTCACATTGTTGTCTGTGTCCTTGGGCTATACATACAGGGGTCTGTCCAGAAGGTATCTAGCCATGTAGTATGAAGAAGAGGCGCTTATTGAAAAAGATGCAAGATACAAGAAACATTGCATATAGTGGCTTTATAGTTGACACCTTAGTTCCCTTCAAAGTAGGCACCTTGGGACCTCACACAGTTCTCCCAGTTACCCTCCGCTCCTCATCATATTTTCCTGAATCTCATGGATGGTCTGAAATCCCTTCCCTTTCAAAGGCGATTTTAGTTTTAGCAAACACGAGAAATTGCAAAGTGCAAAATCTGGGCTGTTGTAGGGCTAAGTCACCTGGGTGATTTGATGTTTGGCAAAAAAAATATGCATGGCAGTTTTTAATTTGGGTTCGGTCATGTTTTCAGTCCAGGTGGTCTACACAGTCCCTTACACTCACTCCCAACTCTGTGACCTTGAAACAGCTCCTAGTGTGAGAGTGGGGGGTTCACCATATATTCCACAGACACAGGAGAAAGTGAGGAACCTCTCCGCTTAAGGGTCAACTGTCAGTCATGTCCTCTCAAAGACCTCTTCCAACAATGTTTTAAAAACATGAAATAAAATATGTAGGTTCTCACTAGGTGAACGTGAAGGCATGGATATTCTGGAGAGGAGACTTAGATGTAAAACAGCTCAGCAGACACAATCCACGGACACATCTACCAGTACTTGAGTTTTCTGAGTTCAGTGATGGGAAGTGATGAGAAATGTCACAGGAAAGATATTCTAAACGTAGATTACCAAAGGCCTTTTAGAAGCATGATTGGGTGCTGTATACTATTCAGTAAAAGGTGGAATAATTAAAAAATATTTAAGTGGAAAAGTAGGTATTATTTTATTTGTCTTTTACAAACATTGATGTTAGTTTGCAGGACACAATTGGCAGAGATCTGTAGAAAAAGCTGAGACAAGGTATACAGATTTTGGGGTATAGCTAACAGACATTACTCAGTGTACTTTGAGGTTTTACTTCTACATATCCCTTTTTGGGAGGCACTCCTAAACATAGTCTTCTTTGTCTTTTAAGTTCTAGGAAAGTGATAATGGGCCTTACTTGCACCATGTATGCCCCATGCTATTTATGGCCATATTTTAGGGAACACTGATTCTAGCAAAGCTGGTTATATTCCCAGGACAGGGAAATGAAGACAGCTGTTGGAAAAAAGGTCACATCACATGGGCTACAGGAGAGATAAAAAAGAGATGAAGTAGAATTAGTTTAGATTTTGGTGTCTTTCTCCTAGTCTTTAGCTCCCAGTTCTTAGAGTCCAAAATATATTTTGTGATATAGATAAAGTGCAAAATAGATTCTGTGATATAGTTTTATCTTGCTAATATGCACTGAGCACTATAGTTATAGAACTTGTAGTTATAAGCCATATGATTCTTAGAACCAAGTTTATAGAAACTTGATTTTACACAGAAAGAAACCCAAACTAAGAAAGTATAGATACTGTGACACGTTCTAGAATAAATCAATACATGCCAGGATTTAGGAAATTCAGTTGCTGCTCCCAATCTTAAAACTATTGCTCTAGGCTTCCATTTAGTCTCACACAATCAATGTTTAACTATTGTTTAACAATGTTCAACTATTAAGGCAGCTTGCATATTACCTTGAAGTTAAATAGTTTTAATTAAAACAGAAAAATTGTGAGAAAAAAAGAAAAGAAGTGAAGAGAATGCAACCCTGGGTAATCCCAATATTCTGGTCTTGGGTAGCAGAGGTGTTTTCTGTAAAGGGAAGAACTAAAAGTTGTGTTGATACATCAGGAAAACACCGAGGAAAACACCATCACCGTCAGCACTGTCATGAACCAGTGAGGTGGAGGAGGCAGCCATTTTCTCAGGCTATCTACTCAGCTTTCAGTTGGAATATTACACGACATTCCATTTTAGTACAAAATGATGAAGAAAAAATACCTCTTACATGATCGTTAGCTTGGGCTATTTGGAGGACCAGCTTTACTTTAATGAAAGCACAGAATATGAAAACACAGCAAACATACAAGGAGACGTCACTTGGTCTGTTACAAATTCTAGTTCGGCAGAATTGTAATCACAATTCTGATCTCTTATTTTAACTATGAATTCAGATGTACACCTCTTCCTTTGTCCTCCTTGTCATTTCTGGAATGTCCCTTCTTAGTGTGTCACCCCTTTATTCTCTCCTGGAATCAGGTTAAGTGAAACAAGATCCCATTCATTGAGGGGAGGGTGTTCCAGCCAGAAACTCTCTGAAAAGTTATCAATGTTTTCTCACTCCCTGACTTTTCAGCTGACATGTTTAATCAACACTGCTGACTGCTTTGTGAATGACAGCTTCAAATTCTCCAAAGGAAAGACATCCTTCCAACCAATGTATTCCAAAGTAGCACATGCTCACAGAGCTAATCTTGCCTATCACAGTGAATTCTTTAGGTTACTAAGCTCATAATTAAAAGTCTTCACTAATGGCATGGTAATTGTTTTAATGGATTTCCAATGATGTGTGAAGTTCCCTGCTGATATGTCAACAAAATGTGAAGCATTGTGAGAAAATGATGCAAAACTTCATCGAATTTATAGTTAGAGGAGACCTTAAAATTAACTATGGTAACTATTTTATATTAGAAAAGAGAACAGCAGACCCAGCAAAGTGATGTTTTGCTGAAGGCCATTATGCTGTGTGAATATTACAGGTGCCCTAACTTTTAGTACAATGATTCTTCTATTTGAATGCTTATTAATTGTGATCTGCTTTTTATTTATGTTGTTCCTATAGCAAAAAGCATATGTTGATATGTTTTTATTTTATCAACGAAAATATTTATTCTATCAATAAAAGGGTGCCTATGAAAATAATTTTTATAACATTAGTTTTATGGGAAAATCAGAAAGATGACTTCGGGGATGCAAATCTCTATTGCTGAGAATTTCTTGGCTGGGTCCCTCTAGAATAACTATCTTGTGAATTCAGTGAACCATGAGAATTATGAGGAAATCTTGGGGTGATCTCATCATTAAAAGGACTGTATATGAATTAACTAAAATTGTTTATATTTGTTTAATATTAAAATGTTTTAAATTATTTCCAGTTATTTTAGTCTTAAAACTATGAGAGGAGATAGAGGATGGATATTAGAAATTGCATGGCAAAAAACTGAGCAAAAAATTAAGTAACTTTGAGCAAAACCAAATGTGAATTCCTCAGTCTAAGTGTAAGCCATGTAAAATGACATAGATTGTAGACATTTGCAGACCCACTTTTGACCTAGTTATAATTCATAATCATTTGTGAAAGAATAAGAGATAATTTATTTAATATGGAATTGTATTGTATTCCTTAGAAACCTAGGCAAAGACTACGAGAGTTTGGACGATTTGTTTTTGCTGTGTCTTAAGTTGCCAAAGAATAGTTTTCATTATTGATTCAGAAATGCTTCCACAACATGGAACACTTTTAGTAGTACTTATAAGCCTCTTGGAATTTTACAGTTGTGAAGTCCAGTTACAGGTCTTGCATTCATCTAGTTCCAAAGTAGATTAAAACATACATTCTCAAAATTTATAGATATTGTTAATTTCCCAGAATATCTAACACTAATTGTATGAACTCTAGGAGGTACAAGCCCCAAAGAATTAAAGTTAATAAGTATATTAGCTCTATTAACCTGGTCTGGGTTTCATTTCAAGATAAAGATAATATTCTTCTTACCTACCTTTATTTAAGAATCATTCTAAAAATTATAATTGTCATTGAAAAAAAGGTTTCAGCAAAATAAGCCACATTTAAAAGCCAAATGCTCTCATTACCACTTTGTCAGTACCCTAGCTCATGTGTAGAGTAAGCAATGTCACTGCCTCCTCACTTAGATCTAGCCTTACTGGTGTCTCACACTGTTAACTGTTCCTTGTCCCACTTGATGAGAGAAAGTGATGTTAATTTTAATTGGATTATTGTATTTCATTGCTTTGTCAATTCTACTCTTTCTATTTTTTTTCTGAAAGATGTCATCAGCTATCACCTCCAAAATAGAGCTTACAGTAGAGATAATTTTACAGTTTGCCCAAATGTAATACTCACTTTCTTCAGCTTGGAGCATCTGTTGAGGTGCTCGAATGAAAGAAAAGAATCGCATTGTGTTTGTTTGTATTATGCAACCTAAAGTAGTTTTTTTTTCCCCCCCAAAGGACAAAAATTCTCTGTCCTTCCTTTCACCTCTGTGACTCTGTTTCTTTTAACACTGGTGGACCTAAAATAAGCAGAGGAACCATACAACATTCTGGCCAGTTAGCTGTGTTTAGTGTGTACTGTACCTTTCCTAAGTTATTTATCTTTATTGGGATTATCTCTATTTATCAAGTGAATTTCTGAAACATCGAGGAGGAAATAAAGAACCCACATAACTCATTAGGTTTATAAACACATTGGAGAGTATGAAATGCAATTCAAAATGAATCATAAAACATAGATATATTGTACCACTATATGGTGTCACTCAAATTCAGAGGCCTGGACCTTCATCTTCTACCACCCTGTAACCCTTTCCAAAGAGCACCATGGACCTATGACATTAAGAGTATACGTACTACACAGAAGACCTAAAATAGGGCTCAGGAAGTTTGCAGAGTATGAGCATATGCCACTTCTGTTAGAAGGTCCATAGGCGTATGCAGCCAGCAGTTAACAATCCACCCCTCCCCTATACATAGAGCAGAGGCTCCTACACAAGAAGCCTGACCTTCCTGTGTAGAGCTATGGTCTGTTCCTCGGTTTGATTCCACGAAGGTGCAGCTCTCTGGATCTGCTGACAGAACATGTTTGCGATGACTCTGTTTCTTCTGTTCTGGGTCCTATTGTCCTTGTAAGTTTAAGGTTGACTCTCCTAGATTAATCAAAACCCTTTTAAAACATATTAAAATATCTCATCAACACACCATGATTTTCATAAATGCTTAAAAAAGCTTTCATAACTTCTTCACTGTGTTTCATAAACTTCTTAAAAAATACAGTATTGAAATTCTCAAATGTCTTCTCCTAAAGCATTTTCTCTAGTGAAAAACTCTAGCATGACACTGAAGATGGGGAGAAAGGAAGGTGATTGCAGTATATGGTAAAAACAATTGCAAGTCCTCGTAGTTTATTCCTGGAGACTATTTCTGCATCCATGAAATTTGAATCGGTCTTGTGTTTAGCTGTAGCTAATAGCTGTGTGGTGAAATTGCTGTCATAACAGGTATACATCTAAGTCTCAACAGCTTTTATGTGCTTCCGTTCTCACTCTTGGCAGTCTAAGACAGCCATGTGCAGAGTAGGCCAGCAGAGTAGGCCAGTCTGCTGGAGGATCCTGGGCCCAACTACCAGTTGATTCATAGTTTACTACAGCTTCATGTGCGAGGCCAACCAAGATCAGACAATTTAGCTCAGTGCAGGAAAACACCCAGCTGAATTCAGCACCATTTTACAAGTCACAAAATAGTAGACTAAAATATGGTGGTTGTTTTATGGCAACAAATTCTTGGTATGTTGATGTACAGCAAAACACAGTGAATATAATAAGCAATTCCAGCATTCCTAAAGTAGTCACAGTATAAATACTCAGGCTTCTCAAAGAACTCTAGTGCAAGCAAAGCACAAGGTAAGGATGGCTCTCTCCTCCATGCCAAAATTTGTAGGAATAAGTGATGGGTACCTTTTTGCAGGAACAATATTTTAACAAAAAATTGCTTAAACAGTAATATTTTTAAATAAAAATGATACATCAATTTATAATCTATTGGCACAAGATTATATTAATATCCCAGAGATTTCTGAGAATGTAATTTAAAGGAGGCATATCATTGAACAAAGCTGCAAAGCAAAAACTTCATTATTAAATTGAAACACATTAAGTTAACAACATAGAGTATAACTTAAATTATAGGACTTTATACTAATGTACAAAAGAAAAGATTAAATTATAATGGAATACTATTCAGCAGTAAACAAGAAGGAATTTCTACCTTTTGTGAGAGCATGGATGGAACTGGTGACTATTATGCTAAATTAAATAAGACAGTTGGTGAAAAACAAATATCATAATGATGTCACTTAGAGATATATTGAACAACAGATAAAGTGATGAGCAAAATAGAACCATAGGCATGGAATCAGGGAACTACCTGACAGTTATAAGTGAGGAGGGGGCAGTTTGGTACTGATTAAAAGAAGGTGAAAGGATTAGTCAAAGAACATGCATGAGGAACCCATGGACATGGACAATGGTATGGGCACTGATTATGGAAGGGAAGGTCTTGGAGAAGGTGGGCAAAAGGGATAAAGTGGGATACTGCAATAACATAAACAATAAAATATTTTTTAAATCAATTGAAGTGCAAAAGAAGTTTGGGAGGAACATCATCATTACATAAAATAGAAATTTTCCAGAACAACAGTTGAAGAACTCTGGTTGCAGTGATGATGTATTGGGGGTATTTAATAATGACAAGTGTTTGGAGCTCAGGTCTTGCATTTCCTCTGAACAATGCTCTCTCAGTAACTCTAATTCTTTGAAAGGATATACCAATAATTGCTTGGGCCTTTTATAATACTGAACAATCAATTGGCAAAGCTTTTGTACTAAAATGAAAACCACGAAAAATAGAAAATGATCAGCTCTGTTATAGTGTAGTGCTTAGTTTTTCACTCATTATTGACAGTTCTCTTAGAATATATCTTATTGGCTTTGATGTGTGGAGGCAAATGGACCCTTTAGTCCAGAAACACCTTCCTTCTCTGTTGGGAACCGCCTTGCCTGGTTTCAAAAGCTGTAACCACACCCCCCGTCCCATGGCTAAGGCTGAGTGGGCGACCTTCAGACCAGAAGCCACTAAGGAGACAAAGCTTATCTCCCTGGCAAGGGCACAGCTTCTGCTCCTTTTCCTTCTCCTTGCCTGGCCCCCAATGCTTGATCAGTTAGCCAATGATGGGTACAATTCCCCAAGGGGGGAATGGCCTAAGACAGGCACAATCACACGAAGGCCCCAGGGAAGGACTTGGGAGGCTACAGCAAAAGGGGGTGATGGACCTTCACCCCCTTGGCTTTGACAAAGCCTGAGTCCTCATTCTGTCTGCAAGAATTTGCCTAATCTCTTGACTGCCTTACTTCCCCTGCCTGATTTAAGCCTGAAACAATGACATAGGGTGGTATGGCCCTGTGCTGGAAAGGGCGGGTTCCCTGGGTGATCAGGCCTAAGAAAGGATACATAAACTCCTGTGAAACCTGCTTTGCTAAGAATGCTCTTAATTAAACGATAAGCGTCCAAGCAGGAAATGAGTTTGTTTTCTGAAGTTTTGTAGCCTTTTGGCTAACATACCCTGACTCAGAATAGGCACTTGTAGTTCTTTGTATACCATCTATTGTTTGATCGTTACTGCCTGACAATGATTAATGAGCTTCACCTGTATTCCTATGCAAATTGAAAGCCAATGAAAACCTGTCAAGGCAAGGGTCTGGGCACTCTCCTTTGAGAGAGTAGCTGTGCCCTCCCTTTTCCTTGATGGGACTTGGTAGTCTGTGTGAATGTATCTCACATCCCATGCATAACACCGAGGACACTGCGGGCAAGTATCCACATCACTTCTCCCTCCTATATTTCTTTTCTTCCCCCTTTCTCTTTTTCTTCCTATCTTCCATCCTCCCTCCTTACTCCCTTCCTCTCTGTCTTCTTTAATTGAAAAGTTTTAGATCCTGACACTCAAGAAAGTCTAATACATGGACAAATGGTTGGGGAAAGATATTGGTAGAATTTGGAAACCCAGATAATGTCTTTATCTTATTGATGGTACTTTGATAGAGAACCATTTGTTTATTCTAATAGAATGATTAACAAATTAAGCAGACTTAATATGCTTCCCTGAGACAGAGGTTTTATTGGGGGGTGGACTGATTGAAGAGTATTTTCGAACATGCACAGAGGGCGGCATCCCTCTCTTTCTTACCTCTTCATTTAGGCAAAATGTTTCTAATCAGAATATGAATATTTGAGCTGGTTCACTCTATCTATACCAGTTCTTATGAGTAACAAAGAGAAAAAACACTTAATAGATCCTGTATTCTCTCTTGCAATTCACACAGGCTTTATGTGGGAAAGAAAAGATCTAAATTAATCTTAAGAAAACAACAATGGAAATGATGCCTTTTGTTCCAAATTCACACAACTTGAACCATTGAAAAGGAGAAAGATTATTAATTCAGTGTGGGGTAATTGAATCACTACCTACAGAAAAAAATGTGTGTCACTAAAGTTGTACTTATTTCACATAAAAATAACTTTCACTGATGGAAAATCAGAATAAGAATTGGGCCACTTGCATTAAATCTCATATTTGAAAATGTTTATTCTCTCTTGAGTCCAAGAAGTTTGGGAAGAAAATATGCACAGTGATGTGGCCCAAATCTGAGGAATTGCTCAAACAAGCAGAAGATCAGGAAATATCAAAATGTAAAACCTCTGCCAGTGGGGAGAGTTACAGGTTTTCTTAGGAACATCTATGAGGCAAATGTACTGAAAGGCTTCTATATAGGGATTCAGTGTGGGTGGGAGACACTGAAGGAAAAAGGCAAGGGTCAGGGTTGTGTTATCTATTGAGTGTTCTATCATCACCAAAATATAAGACTAGAGATCCCACTTAGGTTGCAATACAAGGGATTTGACTATGTAATCAATTTATTTATGCCTTGTTTCTAATACATACATTTGTGATGACCTTGCTCTTTCTATAAATCATATTTTTGATAATATATATTCAACCTAATCTGGAGCATAAAGTTCCATGAAATTTGTTGAGTCCAAAAGTGGAAGATGAGATATGTTACCATAAAACAGTCCACCAGAGTGCCAGTGTATCTCCAATAATAGGCAAGATTATGATGGGGGGGGGGTGGTTCTAAGACTGAGTGCATGAAAAGCTAGCAAGATAACTAGGAAGAGAAAAAAGCCCTCCTCACCTCTTGCCAGATTGGGAGTGGAAGCAGGGGAAGGCACTCACTTGTGCCATAGAAGTCAAAAATGTCACAGGGGGAGGGGCTGGACCAAAGAGGCCTGTCAGCCTAACTTGGGGAAAGAAGGGATTGGTTGGGAGGTGGACCCACTCAAAGTGTGTAAAAGTTTGAAAGTTGATTGGTTATTTTGAGAAAGCACCTGTTCCATCCCACACCCAAACTAATATTGGGTTGGCCAAAAAATCCATTTAAGTTTTCTTTCTGTAAAATAAAAGACACATTTTTAATTTTTATCAATAACTCCATTGATATGGATATTTTGGGTATGTCGACTATCTCCAGTGACGCATAATGTTGACTGTTCTCAATTAAAGTGTCATTTTGATTGCTATCAACTTCAACTGGACTATTCAACCATGGAGCAGCATCCTGCGAGAAATCTCCAGCATAAGATTTTGCAAACCACTTTTGACACATTTGATCAGTCACAACACCTTCTCCACAAATCTTTTTCTTCTTTGTGCTTCGGTTGTGTTTTTACCAGTTTTGAAATAATAAACAATAATATGCCCAAAAATGTTGCTTATTTTCTTCCATCTTCAATATTAAAATTGCTACACAAAATTGACCAATTTCATTTGTTTGTTTTTAAATGCACACTGATATGACAGCTGTCACAACACAATCTAACAAAATTGTTTTGAATGAAATTAAAAACAATTAAGTGCTACTAGATCCATCTTATGGAAAACAAAACAAAACAAAGCACTTTTTTTCCCAGCACGATACAATTCCAGAGATAAGGAGCTAGTTCGTGATGCTTGCTCATGACTCACACTCGCAAAGCGCAGTACCCTGTCAGGGCAGCCACGTGGCCCATGGGCTCCATAAAGGAGGCTCTCTTACTCTCTCTTACTCACTTTGTGATGCACTCGTCCGAGCATTTGGGTGTTCTCTCCTGGCAGTAAGCTGCCTTGCAGCCCTAGCTGCTGCATAACTCACAGATGTGCAGGCTCCACACACAGGCTCCAGGAAGAAGCCTGACATGTCCAGCAGCCAGGAGCAAGCTAAGCTACCTGAATGGGGACTAAGACCACTTAGCAGCCACCTGTGTGCTCCAGAGGATTGTACTTTAAAACGGAGCAAAACCTCTGGACACTGGTTTTTGTCTTGGCCTGGTTGAGGACACAGAAGGACTTTTTCCACAGTGAGAAGGGAGAGGAACTTTGTCGTGGGAGTCTGCCGTTCTCCCAGGTCACACAACAGCTGAATGAAACATCTCTCCTTTTACACCAGCCCCAGTCTCACAAGTTTGGCTTTTGTGGCAGCAGTTAGATAAAACTCCCTTTTTGATTAGTTATACTAATATCTCTAATTTCCAGGAAATCTTTGATAGAAATGAAGGAAATAAAATATTTTTAGCTATTTTTATTGAACATGAGTTGGTATATTCCAGTGTTGTTTAGAATGACAAGAATTGACAGTCTGGGTGACTCTCATAAAATCAGTCACTTAGAGTTTGTAAATTTATTGTTAGGCACATTCTGGCCTACTTCAGAATTAACGAAGAAGATCTTTCTGGATAAGAAAAGTAACTTACTGCTGTACAACCAGTTTGTAACAGTGATCCACCACGTATTCAGGGACAGATAGGCAAACAGACCCTGTGCTGCTCCTCCTGGAGAGCCTCCCTTCTCCTCCCACCAGCAAATCCATCTCCAGACGGGTGCACTGGAAAGCAATGGGATTAGTTTCCCTTTCTGGCTCTGGGAAAATAACTCTTATCTTCAAATATAGAAACTCATCACAGATATGTAAAATTATAAACATCGTACTTATTGTTAACAAATGTATTTTTAGCAACATTTTGTCTACTGACGTTTAACACCAGCAAAGGACATCTCACTTTTCAAATTTGACCATTTATCTTGTTCTGTTATTTTAATAGTTCAATTTTAGTTTAAGATATATTATTTATTTCACAGGAAACATTAACATTGTCAGACACAATTTTATGTAAAAATGAGGGATGTCTGTAACAAGTTAGGCTAAATCATATGGATCATAATAGGACAGATTTTACCCTTTGTGACAGGTAATATGTGAGGTTCCTATCCATTACAGAACAGTTCTTGTTAAGAACAACTACGATACGAAGAGGTAAGTCCGGCCTTGGCAATGCTAACAAGAAAGATGAAACGTGTCTCCATTAGCATTGATCTTTATTTTCTAGTTCTTCCTTCAAAGCCTATAATCCTGTTACCCTGTTGTTCTTACTAAGAGACTTACCGTATATTAAATTAAACATTTTAATATTAATTCTATAAATCCTGACTTAATAATGATGCATTTAAATTTACATATTTTATTAGACTAGAGCTTTTATTGGGCACCACTGTACCTTGAAGCACCATCTTTTGAAAGGAGATCTGTGTTATATACCAACTTGGTTGCCCCAGAATTTGATAATTATGAATGATGAATAATTAAATACATGAGGAATGATGAAATACACGAGTCACACAAACTGAGGTCACATGTTAGGTCTGGCTCTAGCCACTGCTGCTGATCGAATTCCCTTCCTGCTAAATATCCGGGTGCTGAGGGTTAGTCTGCACACCATTCATTGGGGACCTAGTGTGCCCCCAGCATAGAGCTGGGCCCAGGGCTCCGAAGGCAAGCAAACGTTCCTGCCATCCACAATTTTCTCTGATGGACAAAAGGGCTGGTGGCATCAGAACAGGATCCCTGGAAAAGTCCGCTTTTGTTTAGACTTCAAAACTCTTCCCAGCAGATGGCTCAGTTGGCTGGGCACATCAGGGTGCTGGTCATGGGAAAATATTTAACTTACACTCCTCCATGTACCATGGGTTTTCATATATCATATTTTAAGTTTTATTAGCATCTAAACTATCTGGTATTAATTTTACATTTCTTTTATAACATAAATTATATTTAGATGCTTATTAAAATGTTTTCAAGTCATTATAGTTCTTATTGATTTGTATTGTTCTGTACTTTTAGTACATTTTTTGCTAGAACAAATTTATATAATTTTACAACTTTTGGCATATAAAATTTTGTCTTGTTAGATAATGCATGCCAGTGTCTGTAAATATTCATGTATTAGGATAACAGTGCTATACATGTGTTCATTTTTGTCCCATGCATCATCTGGCCTGGAATAGACCTCCAAAATAAATGGGACACTTAACAATATTTCTGGGTGAAAATAAAGAATAACCTGACCATAGACTTGATTTTCCTGTATTTGCTAAGAACTGAATTTGGTTGACAGATATGAGAATGGATTACTGCACTAAATGATAACTTACATTTGTAATTAATGTTTGATAATATAACAACTCATGTAGAAAGCCTGCCTTAATAGCAAGTCACATGGTAACAGACAATTGCTGGTAGTGGTTCATCATCCCGGCATTCTCTGGTTCTGCCAGTCGTATGTTTGCTACAGACCCATGTATGCATTCATGCTCAGGCATGCTGAAGGCAGAATCTGTCCCTTTTATTTATTAGGGAGGCTAAAGCTTTCCCAGTAGGCCCACAGTAGAGCTCCACTTGATTTCCTTGGCCAGAGTCGTGATACAGACTTATTCTTATCTTAAAGTATTCACCATTTCAGCCTATATAATAGAATTATCAAGGAAGAGGGGATTAAGAATAGGAATCATAATAACCAATAGGCTGTGAGTTGGGATTTTTTATTGTATTTTGTTTTTAAAGGTTTTATTTATTTGTTTTTAGAGAAGGGAAAGGATGGAAAAGAGAGGGAGGGAATCATCAATGTGTAGCTGCCTCACATGCACCACCACAGTGGGAACCTGGCTTGCAACCCTGGCATGTGCCCTAAACTGGGAATTAAACCAGCCACCTTTTGGTTCGCAGACTGACACTCAATCCACTGAGCCACACCAGCCAGGGCATGGGATTCTTTAAAATTGTGTGCTGCTTTGGAAAAAATTAAATTGATATTCTAGTTACATGTGCTTTTGAAGTGTATTCTATTTTGGAGAAATAAAGGTAAAATGAGAAGAAATTGTCATTTCATGCAATTAATAAAAATTATTTAACATCCACTATACACTATGTACTATAAAAATATTTCTTTCTCTTCAGGCAAAAAGATAGCTAAACCAAGTTTCTCAGTCCTATTCTCCTAGATTCTTTTTCTTTTGCAAATCAATTGCAGGAATGATTCTCTGCAGTGAGTGTAAAGAAAGTTGCTTCACCCTCTTTTGTCTTTAATTCTCTAAAGTGCTTCAGCAAAGTAAAGTTCATGATATAATTATCTGACAGAAATAAGGAGTATGAGATGTTAATGGGACACAAATGCTTAACTTCATTTTGGCTGGAGTATTGCAAATGTATCTCACAACTATTCTGCCTCATTGGTATTTGAAAAGTCTGGAAGAATATGCAATAATATTCTTCACAGCCTGATGATTGCTTAGTTTAATATATTCATCAGACAAGTACACACTTGACTAGCTACCAAATGGCAAATTGAGTTGAAGAGAAGATATTGGAAGGTCTCTTTAAATATATTTAATTATCAGTAGTTCATATGCCTTCTCTTGTTTTCTCTTTTATAATTACGGTGAGTCACTATAAATATACATCCAGGAATCCCCCAAGAACAGTGGGTTAGTTATGTCCTCTATAATTGCATTTGTGTATGTGTGTGTGTGTGTGTGTGTGAGAGAGAGAGAGAGAGAGAGAGAGAGAGAGAGAGAGAGAGAGAGAGAGTAGGAGAGAGAGGAGGGGGAGAGAAAGATACCAGGGTTTTATTTTAAGGAAGTGTTCATTGAATATCTTTTATATCTTCAGAAATATGCTTCCACTTAAAGATGAGGAAGACATTAGCACTATTCTCAGGGACTGATAATTTTTGGAAAACTCAAAAATTGTAGTTTTCAGGTTCCCAGGGTTCAGGGGTACCATGGAACCAAGAGATTGGTTTGATAGGAATGATCCCAGTGATTACTTGATAGGTGTTTTGAAAAGTAGCTGAACTACCCAGTGGTTCAATGACTTAAAGGCAATTCTGTACATTCTTGAAATTAGATACCATGTTTTTTTGGACCATAAGATGCACCTAGATTTTAGAGAAGGAAAACAGGAAAAAGTTGAAGCAAAATATGTGGTAAAATATTTAATGACATAAATAACAAAATATTTCACCAGTGTAAATGTAAACAGAACTCAACAGCAGCATTAACAACCATTATTCCTCCCAAATTTGGGGGGGTGGTGCATCTTATAGTCCGAAAAATACGGTATATTTATAGCAAATACAAAGGAACTAGTGTTTGAATTTTATCCTTTTATCCTTTCCATTTTTCACATATTTAGGGTGTATAGAAATCACAGAAAAATTTTAAAGGATATGGTTTCTTCATTTTTCTTATGTGTAGATGTTTGTAATATCAAAGGAGGTCTCAGTAATGCTACTGAATTGCCAGGTGTTATTTACCAAAACCCTCAAGGTCCCTGCCTGTAAGCTATATTCCAGACTAACCAGTTATTTACACTGTGTTATCTAGTCTGTTTGTGTCACAAACTATATTTGCTGTTATTGTTGAATTAAGTGAAAGTGTTGATCTGAAGTGACTATTGTCATCCATGCTATTCACATTTTACTTAAGAATTGAAATCTATTCAGAAATATAAAATCACTTTTTAATTCTTAGTTTTTTACGAAGGGAGAATAGATGTAAAAATACTAAACAAAATTTGACAGTTTGGGATTTGAAGATTTCATCAAAGGGGTCACCGAATACTGATTTTCATATCATTTCACTTAGCAACATGAAAAGAACAAGGCATGTTTTCGGACTACTTCCTCACAATCTGGTACCAAAGCCATGGAGCTTATTATTCAATTCAAGAAACCTTGGGTAGATACATGATTTCTTTCCAAAAGAAATAACTGTTCCAATAAATGTGTTCAAACTGGTGCATTTACTCAAATTAAAGAGAGGTTTCCAGCTGATACAGGCAATTGTTCTAGCTGATATGTTTGATTGCTCTTGCGTAGGTAACTACAAGGCCACTAGGAGAACTGCGTGGAGTCTGACTTCCGGTTACCACCTGACTGGGGGCTTGCTCACCTGTGACAGTCTTTGATGGACACAAGCTGGAGCGAGAGGCTGCAAAACCAAACCTCAAAAGAAAAGTCTAACAGTGGTATTTAGGAACACATGCACACATGCACACGCACACACAGAAAAGTGAGGAGCAACCGCTGTTTACTGGAACAGGAAACGTTAATTTGATTTTTCTTCCTAGTAACTCAGGTAATCTTTCTACATGTAAATTTCTGCGTTCTCTATCTTCATTTTCTCTTTGTCCTTACTTTTCCACACCTACTTAAAATTTACTTTAAAGTTTGCTGCCTTTACAAAGGAAAAGTATATGAGCTTAAGACATACCTTAAGACAAGTCTGGTATGAAAAAAAAGATTTCTCTTCCAATTGTTTTTTATCACAGTCCATTCAAATAAAAAAATTTGAGCATATTGGGAAGATTTTCTTTTTTACATATATTGTTGGATATTACTTTGAATTTGATAGTTCACAAATTATAACCTGATAGATTATGAAGAAAAACAGAACTAGGCATCTCTCAGTATTTTGTATGCAGTTTGACCTTCAGAAAAATTTCTATCTCTACACATATTATTTATGCCATTTTGCAGAAGAAAATGTTAGCTTAATAGGCTCAATTATATTATAAGTAGCCTATGTTTTCTAATTTTCAGTATAAATTGTTGTGCTTATATGATATCTCTATGTATTTACTTAATGTGATATAATAGTTTCTACTTTTTAGTAGATACCGATATTTCCTGTGATGAATTCAGTAAAAGAAAACTCTTTTCATGAATTTGAAAAAATGAAAGATTACTGATAAAAAGTTAAATATGTAATTAAATCAAATTTACTTTCAGCCTATCACATAACATTTTACTAGAATAAAAATTAGTTATCAAAATCACTTTTTGAAATTGGACTTTCATCCAGTTAAAACTAATTATTAGGGTAAGATAGAAGACAACTATGATCAAATTTTCTATGTCTCTTTTATGCTAGGAAAAGTATTTGAGGTAATTCTGTAAATTTTATTTCTAACTTTCATTTCTACATTGGACCTTAGAAGCCAAATATGAACATCAAAAATAGAATAAGGAACATTTTATATTTGCAATTAATCTTCTGGTTAAAATCAAATATAAAAATGTCAGAATATAAATTAGATTTTGAGATTTTGTAAAAGGCTGAAATTATACTGATCTACCAAACCATGGGGTAAAGTGTTCTCACAAACAAAGATTAAAAGATACCAGCTTCAGCATTTTCCAAAGGCACATTATGTCTAGGCATATATGAAACCATCAAAGTGAGCAAGAGCCATGCGTGTCAGCTTCAATTAGCTGTCCCTGCTATGTATTGGAGTTGCTGCTCATCATGGACTGGCGTTTTTCATCACTTACAACTGACAGAAAATAAACAGAAATGACCTCAATATGTTGGTTTCTAGAACCACATACCATGAAGATGCCCGCTGGAGCTGATTTGAACCACTGAATGCAATAGGGATGAGTGCTTTTATTTCAACTTTAATGAGGTTGTTTTGCCAAGTGTGGAAGAAGTGGTTGTCAAGTGTTCACGCCTTGCTCAGCAGTGTCCTGTAGTGTACCCTCACTTGACGGCATTTTCCATGTGGATTCTAGGGGTGCATTTCCAAATGGGGGACTTAAATAGAAAATATCAGAATTAATAGCACATTTAATAAAGGCTTATAAAAATAGTTACCCCACTGTTGTGAAGATCTACAGTATACCGCTGTTCATTCCAGGGAGATAAATATGTATCTCAGATTCTGAAAATTTCATAGAGATATCTTGTTCTAACATGTCTCTATAACTTATTTTACCACTCGGGAAAGAGACAGAAAGAAATTACTATGCAAAATATACCTGATGAGATAATTATTGATGGTTCAACTGAGACCAATGTCCAAATGTCATAAATTCTCAACAAGAAGTTTTGTTTTGAAACACATTGCTGCTCTTCAGAAAATATACCTGCATAATTTTTACAGGTAGCTGGCAAGTAAGAAGAGTATTTTTAGAGCCACACTTGTGTTTTAAACTGAAGAACATTTAAGTGAATTTATCTACTCACCATTGTAAAACTTAAAATCACAGAAATTTTGTTTGAATTATGTATCACTGAAAATTTCTACACATACTCATTTCCATATAGTAACTATTGTTATGGTTTCTATGTTTATCCACAGAACATTTGGATTTTGATTAGTGTATTTTAGTGCCACATTAATATTATCATGCTTGATTTCAAGGTTTAGTCCATTAATCTTTATTACTCAAATTATTTTTTTCATCTTTGACCTTGATTTTTTTGGTAGGATATTTATAGAGTGGTTTTGAAAATTAAAATATATTTTTGGCATTATTAAGCAACATATCTTTATTTTAAAGCTGTTTAAAATTTCAACAACTTATAAATCTATACCTCCTTACAGTGTAGAAGTTACAACAACTTCTTAAGGACTTTAAGTATATGATGGTAAAATAAAACCTGTCACACTTCATTGTATCATAGATTAAAGGGGAAAGATTTCTGACAACTTTGTATGGAAATTAATGGAAAAAAACCCATTAAATCATTTTAATTAAGAAAAATATCCGACCTTCTTTTCATATTTCTATGCAGTTTTATAAACTGAATACTGAGATTGAATAAGGGATGATAAAAACAAAGAAATCACTTTCACAGTAGCTATTCCAATAAAAATATGTGTTATTTTATTTTGAAATTGCCCTAATAATTTTTCCTTATGGTGATGCCTGGTACACAGGAAGGAATAAATCTTACAAAAAGGTGTGAAGCGAAAACAAAAGCTTAAAAAATAAAGTCGTGAAGCAAACAGACATACTTTTATTCAGATGTTCTCACTATTATTAATTTTGGTTTCAAAAAGTCCCCCTTTGGGGGCAACTGCTGTATCATTTCCACTCAAGGTCTCTTCCTGACACCTTCTCTTGGATATCCTTTCCCGTTTCTTTATCAATAGCAGAATGATGTATTTCCCCCCTTGGCACATTGGTCAATAAACAAATATACCACAAAAAACAAACACTGGAAAACCAATTTGAGCATTGTTCCTGAAAAATCTGAAATTAAGGGTTTCCTCCCAAGTCTTCTAGATTTGCAGTGCTAGGTTAACTATTTCACTGTTTGAGTCTTGATTTCCTCAGCTCTGAAACAGGGGTAAAAATCTCTCTCAGGCAATGTTGCTGTGGGCATACATGCATCGTACTGTGGCTACATATCACTCTATGTAGCAATGGATTGACATGATTCCAAATTCCATACTCTTTCCCTTATACCATGAGTGACACACGTGGAAAATGTCTCTCAACTTCCTCACTGCAAGCATGAGGCACATTACTACGGACACAGTGGTCTTTTTGGTGAACATTGATGTGATGCATAAATCCTTTTTGTAACTGTGAATTAGAGTTGTCATAAAAAAACAAGAAAATATGGTTAATGCATGCATAGTGTCATGTCAGCTTCCTCCAAAGCTTTCTTGTCACTTTCTAACCAGATACACGTTTTTAAATGGAAGAAATGTTGAAGCAAAGACAACCTCTTATTAATTTTTCAATTATTCCCTTCTCTTCCTCAACAAATTTCTTATTCCATATCTCCTAAAGCTCAAGAGTCTTTATTGTCATGTGTTTTGTGTTTAGTGGTATGTATTAGGACTCTTGGTAGAAGTGTCAGGAATCTATTTCCAGCCAGCTGAGGGGAGAAATAAATGCATTTTTTATTACATAATGTTTAGGTAAATGCAGTAGAAGGGGTTTCGTGCAACTCTTACCATGTCCCGCTTATTTCCTTTTGTTCTTATTCCGATGGGTATTCTCCCTTTGTAGCCAAGATGTTTCAAAAGAACTTCAGCTTTTGTAACTTTTATAGTCTGTGACCTCAGTAATGCATTCCTATTTTCTCTAGCATCGTGTGATTGCTTGGCAAGGGGAATTTTCCTGTCATCCTTTATGTCACAAGACCAGACCTGGACAATCCCTGTGTTCTGGGGAGTAATGTGTTTCTGGACCTGCTAGTCGCTCATCTGGCTGATTTCAGGGAGAACATATAAGGCACTTCACAGCTCTAAAGATGGTATGCAATACAAAGAAAAGATGACCACTTCTCTGACTTTTGCTTTAAAATTTCATTACCATTTATTATAAAACAATTAAGAATTTTTATTGAAGAACAACATTGGGAAGATGAAACTTTATAAACCATTCATTTTACTAGTTTATATGTGACCATTTCCCTTTTTAAAATGTGCACATCTCTATTGTGGAATTGTCCTGCCTCATCTATCATACACCTTTTCCTGTATCATTGACAAATTCTGGACAGCACTACGATCAAACCCAACAATTACAGATCAAATATGCAAGTATACAAGTTTAAATTTCCATGTAGTTTAAATAATAAATATGTTTGTGAATAAATAAAAACACATGCAAATATTCAAAGTACACTCCTGTATATCTGAAATGATTGAAAACAAAGAATAATAAGTACCTACAATTCTATTTAGCTATTTCCCCTTGCGATTATAGAGGTCTCATAAATAATATTCCTATGCTTCTCTACAAACCTCAGACCCACATCAGAGGTAGCATGAAGTGTCAATAAAATGGACATTGAATTACCATGCTTATTACCAATACATTGACTGGGGAATGGGACTTAGGTCTAGAGGCAAATGCACCCAAGTCAGAGACACTTCAGCCTCTGGTTACAGGCACTATTGGTCAATAGCAGACCTTCGTTCACTTCAACAAGACCTGCCCTCACCTTTTTGGTACAAGCAGGAGAGAACATGACCTCTCTGCTCCTTCATGACCAGAGTCTTCTCTCAAACCTGCCAGTCAGAGAAATTACTCTTCCTTTCCTGGGGTGGAGTTATTATTCTGTTGAGGGTTTTACAATATGGGAATATACTACTTGGCTATAAAAAAGAGAAAGAAATGTCACCCTTTGCAATAGCATGGATGGACCCAGAGAACATTATTCTAAGTGACATAGAACACTCAGATAAAGACAAACACCACATGATTTCACTCATATGTGGAATCTAGTGAACAAACTGAACAAACAAGGAGATGGGGACAAACTCAGAGACGGAGAGCAGGACGACAGCTGGGAGGCAAGTTTAGGGGGTGGAGGGATTAAGCAAAAAGGAGAAATTACTCAGGCATAGACAACAGTGTGGTGATCGAGGGGAGGAACTGTAAGGGGACTAAATGGTAATGGAAAAAATAATACAATGAAGAATAAATTAAAAAAGTCTAGCCCTGGCTGGTGTGGCTCAGTGGATTGATCACCAGCCTGCAAACCAAAAGACTGCTGGCTTGATTCCCAGTCAGGCCACCACGCCTGGGTTGTGGGCCAGGTCCTCAGTTGGGGATAAGTGAGAGGCAACCAATCAATCTTTCTCTCCCTGTCTTTCCCCATTTCTTACCCTCTCTCTAAAAATAAATAATTTTAAAAAAAGTAAAAAGAAAGTTAAGCAAAAAGTGGTTCCCTCCAAATAATGTCATTTATAATGTCCAAAATTAAAAACCTAAAAACAAAGTTAGTTGCTATCTACTTCAAAACTCTTATTATGTCACTCAGAAGCCCTAACTCCAGAAACTTTCAGGGCTGAGGTTAAAGTGGCAAAGTTAATACGGGACTTGAACCAAGATTTGAGTTTTTTCTCACGTCTCTTAGTCATTTATTTACTTATCAAATACTCGTATAAATGCTAGAAAACTAAACTGAACCCCACTGATAAAATATCGGTGAGGGCAGACAGTGTTGTGAACCTACAAATCTTAGAGTTTAGTAGAGGATACCGTGAAGCAAATAGGCAATTACAGTGCTTTCTTAAAATTTTGTGGTAAAGAAAGTTTATTGTAATTTAAAATTCAGGAAATACTCCTAAAACATCTTTGGGCAAAGGCTGAAAGATGAATTAAGTGAAGCTGGTTGGGACAGGATCAGGGATTGGGGACAGTGGCAATAGAACAAGACACATGGGAAGACAGATGAAGTGAATTTTGCTCATAGTGGAGAGAGACAGGAAAAAGGTAATGCACGGCAAGAACGTGGAGAAGTTAAAAATATGCTTATTATTCATTAACTGTTGAGCCTGTCAAATTTTGTGTCTCTACAGAACTTTTACTGGAAAAACTATGAAACAAAAATATCAACAGGATATAGAAGCAAATATGTAAAATTTCACCCAAGGGGAAAGAAGCAAAATATAAATTGATTTTTGAAAAAGCATTTATAGGGTGATGGTGAGGGGATTTTTATCAGTAAAAGAGATGGATAACAAGTCAATAAGAGAAAGGAAAGAAAGAGTGAGTGAAAGACATTGAGAGAGAGAGACAATCAATAAATTAATATGTTTATAAACCCACATATGATCTCAGATAAATGGCACTAATAGTTTCAAAAGTAATTTCTGACATTAATATTTCTTTGCTGCATGACCTTAGCTGAGAATAAATCCCAGTATATGATTTCCTGGGAAAAGTTGTCATTTTTCTTTGCATTTGAATGAGAGGTCAATCTTTCAATATTTCTATTGTTTAATAATCAAGAGGGTGGATGGAGGCTCACTTTGATTAATGGGTTTTAACAACACAGTAATTATGTTGTCTAACTGGAGACTTCATTCCATCATTCAGCCAGGTATTGTGGCTCAAACCTCTGAAATAGGATCTGAAGGTCAGAATAGGTTAGATGAAGGACAGTGAGAAATAGATTTATATCTTCTTTTTGAATTTGACTCTACTTCTGATTAATGATAGCTAAAGCTAAATTCTAAAGGTTGCAAAGTGACACGTGAATCCTAATCTTTAGTGTGGGGCAGGAAGTACACATGGCACAGGGCCCATCACGGTCTGAGCACAAGAACACTTTAAGAGAAAGTTGCCTCTGAACAGCGTCTGAGGTAGGTGGGAGAAGCAGGGAAATCCGTGCTGCACTCACCGGGCGTCTCAGGCCTTCGGGCAGGGATCCTTCTGCTTCTCCCACTGTCCTGAGACTCAGTTAAGAGACCATATTCTCTTAATATGATCCTTAACCCCTCTATGCTGAGTTTGCTATTTCTTCCTTTCTATTTCCATAGCACACAGAAAATGAGTATTTTATTATCCTTAATACTCTTAACATCTATTTACTTGAAAACCACATACATTATATAAAGCCATTAAGGACATATGCTGTGGTCAAGTATTTTTATATTTTTAGCATCCAAATCGGGGGTTTAGGGAATTCTTACCGTATCACAGAGTTTTGTCCCTTGGAAGTGGAATGAATGAATGAAAAAATCTAAGAAACATCTAGTGAGAGTCAAAAGTGTCAGACTGAAAGGTGGCAGAGTGTGAGGTGATGGTCACAGACTGGAATTCTGTGTGTTGCATGTAGCACTGCAGCCCTGGAGATTCGTGGCTCCCAGAAAGCTGAGCTGAAGGTAATCAGAGTAAAAGAGGTCAAGTGTTTGTGAGGTTAGGATGTCTCCATGGATATTATACTCACGTTTAGTGATAGCAGGAGTTGTGAAAGTGAGGAAAACCAGGAACCAGATTCTATTTTCCTTTGGTTAATCGTACAGAGTAGAAAGTAGTTTAGGAAAAAAAAAAAGTCAACGTCAAAATTAAGAAAAATAGCTTCGGATTTCCTCACTTAAATAAGTGCCTTCCTTCAAGAATAGGACCCCGAGTAGATGTTTATCTTTCCTGCAGAGTACAATCTCCCACAGGTGGCTAATCAATACAGAGGCTCAGCAATCCCTTTATGGAGCTTACACAGGAACACGGCTTAGCTTAAAATCCAACTGACATTTTGGAACCCTGTTAGGGATTTAATAGCAGACTCTCTGGATCCATTTTTCCTTGTAATATAATAATTACTCAAGTCTACCAATGGGCAGAAAAAGTGAAAATACTAAATCTTTTCTCACATGCTGTGCTGTAAATATGCTTCCTTGCATTTTTGTAGGAAAAGAACACATACTTTACGAGGGCAGGGTCAATATAAAACCATAATTTATGAGCTACTCTCCCTGAACCTTATGTCCTCAACATTACTTACAGTGCAGTTAACAGACTTTTCTGCCTGTGCCTAAGAGGCATCGTGACTTAGGTGTTCTACTGAATATCCCTGTGAGTCTCTAAGACCTGTTACTTTATCTACCAGCAAAAACAATCCTAAACATTTATGCATGTTTTTAAAGAATATAGACATTAATCTTTACATGTCATAAAAAATATACAGTATTATTCTAAAAAGTCTTACAAATCCAGAAATTCCCTCTACCTTGAAAGATGATTTCAGTGTCCCTGAGGGTATCATAGGCCTCGGTTTATCCATCTCTTCTAATGTGCCCATCATCTGAGCTCCCCTTAATACTCTAAACGCAGCTACTTTGTTACACCCACATGAACTGCATTTGTTGACCGCAAGTGTATGCATTTTATTATGTACTAAGTATGAAATAAATAGGAACTGTGGCTAGTTATGAATTTACTTCCTTAATTTCTCAGTTCCTCAGTAACTGTAAAAGAAGAAAGGCATTAAGATAATTTTTCATAACAATTGTTGAAATAAGTTTTAATTATTAGAGCAATAATGATTTCCTCCCTTGGGATACATTTATTGGGGTTCACCTTTTGTTTCCCTTTTTTCGTGGAAGTAATTTTGCTCTGACTACTATCCAATGTCTGCAGTCGCATCATACAGTTTATCCAATTATATAGTTGTTCACTGTGAGAGGACTTGGTCTCACTAGTCCATTCCAGCTGGAACCAGGAAAGCCACATGCCAGGTTGTCGCCCCTGCCAGGGATATTGTCTGTCTTTGCACAAAGTATGAATTCAAGTAAAGTCGCCTGTGTGAAAACTTTGAGAATTGTCCCATTGAAATAGCAGCTTTCTCCTCAAATTGCTTTGGTATTTTATTTACTTCCACAAATTTCATATTACATAATCATCAATTTAGTAGTCTATAATTTCTCATTACACTGACTGAGCATGAACAGTGTAAACAGCAATAACCACAAAGTGTCTTCCTTTCCAAGCCTCCTTAGCACATGGTAAATAATAAGCGTAATAAAGAAATGAAGGAATGAGAGTGAATTCTCTCACTCCTCAAGCTACCTACCTTTTTTCCTCTTTTTTTGACATTTTCATTTATTATGAAGTATAAGACCATAAATCCAAGTTGATAAACCCAACAACAAATGTCTATTGTTATACTAGTGTTAAAAATATCGCATTTTACAGAATATCATTAAGTATAACAAGTATATATGTAATAATCATATGCATATTTATATATAAAACATGTATATAATTATGCAAACACATAAATACATATGTGTGTGTGTATATATATATAGAGAGAGAGAGCGGGGGGGAGAGAGAGGAGAAAGACTATTTTATTTTCATCCAGCTTTTTTCTAGGATGGCTTATAGACAGATTGCTCATAGATTTGTAAATGTGCCACATTCTCTATGTTTACAAGCCTTCTTGTCCCCTTTTTAAGATTCAACACGTGTCATTTACTTGGAAACCATGAAACAGACACACATATACACACACATTGTCACTATCACCATTATTATAACATTAACTCTCTGAGAATGCCTTCCGAATCAGTTTAAATTTATATATGATACTTATCATAGTGCATTATCTTTGTTATACTACTTGTCTGTATCACTGGTTTTTGAAATCCTTGGGAAAAGAAATTGTGTCTTGGCACTGTGATTCCAAGACACCACATAGTGCCTGGCATATGGTAGGCAAACAATAAGAAAATGTTTGGTTAATAATGAATCTTTATTAATTTAACATATTTCTTTTTCTGTATCTTTTTTTCTAGTATCTATAGTAATGGATATGCATTCTTTATATCTCTGTTCCATGTCAGTTTTCCAAAAGTTTTAAATTTTATTCAATAATTCTTTACTTTTCATTTTTATAATTATTCCAAAATTATTTACATTTTCCTCTTTCTTTTCCCCTTAAGTATTAATATTCATATGTATTACATGTGACTTAATATTATGTTTTTGAAATAAAATTTTTATTGTCTGCACTGTCCCTTTTCTATTAAATCACCTAGGACATTTTATGCTAGTTTGCCTCATGAAAAATATTTCATAGAATAGAGCATAGAAAATGAGAGTTTATTCCTGAATTTTAATTTTCTAAACCCTAGTCACCTAAAGGATTATAAAACAGCCCTAGCAGACACAAAATATTTATCAGAATACAGAATGAATGAAATCAATACTTTATTTCCTGCTTCCCTACGAGACTGGAAAAAAACTCTTCTAAGCTTGAGAAATCCAATAAATATAGTGGAAAAAAAACAAAGGATTGGGATTCCATGGAAAGAAGGTCTGCAGCTGCTTCTTACAGCATTGAGAAATTTCAAAGATAAAGATAATGTTCCATGACTGTGTAGGTAGATCCTGAAACAGAGAATTGTCTGCATGGTGTGTGTCGGCAGGTTGAGCATTAAACAGTGTTTTCTATTTGTTAGCATGAGATGGGAGTTAAGATGATTCAAATACAGCCACTTGACACATGACCATGGTCTGAGAACCTACAAAATCTAGAGAGATAAAGATGGAAATGGAGAGCATCTCTACAGCATTTTGGGTGAATCAATACCAATGACTAGAGATAATTATGAATATCTTGGTGGAAACATGAGAGTGTGGATATTTGACTTAGAGAACAAAATCTACTGTCTTCTCCTTATGGTCTCGTGACCAAGTCTGTACACCCAAAACTAAGACTAATAGAAAAGACTGATTCCAAGTTACAATTTTATTTCTACTGTGGCAGAAGAATGAGTATTAAAAATGAGTTTGTAGTGAGATTTATGCTCAACACATATGTTAATTATTTCTTTCACAACTTAACTAAATGGGGTGCCAATATGAAAGGATACTTATGCATTGTTTCATTTCAGCATAAATAGGTAAAACCACATATTCAAAACAAAGGTCATGGAGACTCTTGAGAATGGTATGGTTGGCAGTCTGTGTTTAAATCTCTGACATTTGGGCCTCACTACACATATTACAGTCAAATAATTGCTAAAAACTGCGTAGTTAGTTCCATTTTTTCAATATAAGATATAAACTAAAAAGAAATATTTAATTCTGAAGCTATGAGTCTTTCAAAAGAGGTTTTTAAGGAATTCACTGTTTCAGTAAAATAATTTTCTAGCTAAGATTATAAAAGTTACCAGGTTTTCTAAGAACAATTCTGTTGTACTATGTGATTTTAGATATTACCATCTTGCCCTAATCAAACTAACCTACATAAACTTGTCATATACAACTGTTTCAAATGCTCCAAAACATCAGCAAAACTGCAAATGCAACATGGTCAAATAATTTCCAAGATTGTTTGCCTTTTTTCCCCTCTTGCATGACTAAAAGAGTAAGAGATTTTTGTTCAGTTAATTTTGTGTCTAAGAGAGAGTCTTACAGGCACTCTTAAATAAATTTGAATGGTTCCCTAAGTACCACTTCCATTGCTAGACTCTGGCAAACCAAGCTTCTATTTGAGGCAACTGCCATTATTCTGTTGACTCAATATTCAACGATGTACTTTGCCCTTGCTTTTGCTAAAATTAGGTTCTACTATGAGACTTACAGTCTCCTGACTGCCAGGCCCCACTTTTGAGGTCACTGATAAGAACAACTTCTTTTCTCCTTCTTCTTCTTTTCCTTCTCCTCCTTCTCCTCCTTCCCCTTCTTTTCCTTCTTTTTTTGAGAAAGTGTAATTCAAACATTCTCCCTCTGTCTTCATTAGTTTGCCCTATTATCTGATCCTTTAATATACACTGACAATTAGATATTCCTCTGTATGTCTGAACATCATTTATAGGATTGATTTAAATTACTTTTTGTGGAGGCTGTTTAGCTACTATCCATTTTAATTGGTAGAAATATATACTGTAAACATATCAGGAAATAGCAATTGACAGAAACTGGATAATTATGATAATCCTAGCTCTAGCTAAGCTAATGAATGCTATCCTATGATTTAACAGACTTGTGTTATGTTAAAAAATATGTCATTTTAGTTCACCTCCATTAAAAATAACTAATCAGACAATAAATCTTTAAAACTGATATGAGTTGAAAGATTGACAACATAAATAATGAGAATAGATAAGTAGCATGTAATAACATTAAGGTCATTAAAAATAGCTTTATATCTGCATTTTTGAGATGTTTGCTAATCTAAGCAATTCACAGCTTTGGAACTTGTATGTGTTTGAGACTTACAAGAAAGAAAGATTCCTTGAGTATACAATTTATTATCATTCAACAGAATAAAGCCATTTACTGTAATGGATTGTTTACTGGGAATAAGTTAAGCTGATTTTAGAGTGTATAACAAATACACACTCACACACTCAAATGTGTCCTTAAAAACTACTTGAGAATTTTCAGATGTTTTGGGACACGATCTGACATTTGGGTGACCAATTTATTACAAGTTAGCATTGGTTAGCCAAAAACAAGTGGAGATTTGAATTTCCTTAATAAAGGATCCCAAGACTCACACATCCTATTTTTTTTCCCCCTATCTGGACTTTTTTTTCATTATTTTTATTGTTGACACTAATACAGATATCCTCGTTTCCTCCCCACACTCAGTTTACCTCCACTGAGTCCCTACCCTCCTTCCCTCTGGCCATCTTCACCTATTTTCGGGTCTATAAGATGGTTTATATGTTCTTTGGTTTCTTTTAGCCAGTCTCCACCTGCTGCCTGCCCTCTGACAGCTGTCTGTCTCTCCCATGTGTCCATGCCTTGTTTTCTGTTCTGTTCACCAGTTTATTTTGTTCAACAGATCCCACATGTAAGTGAGATCATATGGTATTTATCTTTAACTGACTGGTTTATTTCACTTAGCATAATAATCTCCAGGTCCACCCATGCTGTCACAAAAGCTAAGATTTCCTTCCCTATATGGGTGTATAGTATTCCATTGTATAAATGTTCCATAGTATTTCTGTCCACTCATCTACTGATGGGAACTTGAACTGTTTCCAGATCTTGGCTACTGTAAACAATGCTACCATGGACACATTTGTGCATATTAGTGACTTTTAATGTATATTCTGTGTGATTTCTCCTATAACTTTTTTCCAAAATTCACTTAATCTTAACTGTTTGCCATGATGATATCTTTAGCTTATAACCCCTGAATTTGACCCTTAATTTTGCTAAAGGACCTCAGTGTCCCAACAGTTATGATGACATAGAGTTGACTGTGAGTAAATGTTATATTTTGAAAACCATAAAAGACAATATAAAAATGCTTCCTCCAAAATGAAACTCTTCTAGGATAACAGTATAATATTCATATATGTTATATACAAGCAGTTCAAACAAAGTATCTAGTATTATTTACCTAAGATACACATATACAATAAAAAATTATTATAATTACATTTCAAGTTACACACTACATCGCAACAATTCAATGCTCATTGATCGCATTATAAGCATTAGTTACTGGTTCTAAGAACATTGCAAAATTAAAATGTTATATGTAAAAGATAGTTTTGTACTTTTTCTAGAATTCAAATGACCAGGTTTTGCTTTAACATCTCAAAATCATATTTTCCAGATTCTCAAAACTATTCCCTATGAGCTTTCTATTCCCATAATTTCTTTGAATAAACAATTTAGTATTGAATATGTATGATACTTATTTTCCATTTATAGTAGTTCCCCCATTATACTTGGTTTTACTGTAATCAGTTTCAGTTATTCATGGTTAACTGTTGTCTGACAATATTAAATGGAAAACACCAGAAATAAGCAATTCACAAGTTTTAAATTTTGTGCCATTCTAAGTAGTGTGATGAAATTCTGTACCATTCTGCTTGGTCCTGCCCTGGATGTAAATCATCCTCTGTCCAGTGGGTCTAAGTTATACAGTACAACAAGATATTTCGATAGATCATATGGCACCTTTAACAGGAACCTAATCAATAAAACGAACAAGCAAGCAAAATATAATCAAAGACACTGAAATAGAGAACAGGCTGACAGTGACCAGAGAGGAGAGGGGAGGGAATTACAGAGGAAAAGGGTAAAGGGTCTGCAGGAACAATTATAAAGGACACATGGACAATAACAAGGGCTGGTAGAAACAGGGGAGGGAGGTGGGGAGGGTTAGGGTGGCAGGGAGGGATGGGGGGAAAAGGCAGAAAACTGTACTTGAACAACAATAAAAAAATATTTCGATAGAGACCATATTTACAGAGCATTTATTACAGTATATTGTTATACTTCTTTATATTATTGTTAGTTATTGTTGTTAATCTTTTACTATGCCTAATTTATGAATTGAACTTTATCATGGGTACGTATGTATAGCAAAAACAGCACATGGTTCAGTACTATCCTTGGTTTTAAGCATTCACTGAGACTCTTAGGATGCATCCCTCATGGGTAAGGGGGGAACTACTGTGTCTCCAGACAAATTCGTTTTAAATGTTTTATCTCTTTTGGGTGGTGTGTTTGCTCAGGCACTTTTACTAGCAAAACTATTTTCTAAAATGTGCAGGTATTGTATTCGCCTTTTTTTCTAATCTTCAGATCTAGTCTTCTTTTCTAAACTAATATTCAATTCAAATTAAATGGTATTCTATTTCTCTAAATTAATTATTCTTATTTTGCAGCAGGCATAAAGTAAAATTTTCAGTGTAAAATATAAAAACTATAATTAGAGATATACAGTGGTACCCAATTATTGCAAATTTATATTGTCAAAATTTATTTATTTTTATTTTAATGACTTGAAATTATGTAGTGAAAGACTTAAAATGATGTTTATTCATAAAATAAAGCCAATAGTATTTGTATAAATATCACTGTTATATTTAATACTTCACTATTTTTTTCAGTAGGTTTTTTTTTCACCTCTTCTATTTAGATAATAGATTGTTTATAATCTAAATATTGTTATTTCTTTCTGGTACTAATGAATATAGACACATAAGCCCTCAAATAATTGAATTTTACAACAAAGTTTAAGATTTCATGTGACCAATTACATTCATATAACCCTGGTAATATCTGGCAGAAAAGGGCTGTCTATTTGACTATTTCATGTCCTATATAATAGCCCAAACTGATCATTTGGTAATATCCAAATTACCATTCTGTGACTATGTGGTCACAATTGTGGTGAAAAAGTCCAATCTATTTATTAGCTAGCTTTTTAAAAATGCCCTTATACTATCAGAATGTTTTTTCTTAAATTATTTCAAAAATATGCTATAATTTTATTCCTTTATGATATTTAATAATAAATGCATTCCCTTGTTTTCATATTTCTTTAGACCAATATAAAATACATTTTATTTGCACTTTAATTAGTGAGCAGTTTTGAAAATATTTATTAATTTTCAATTAGGCTTAAATAACATTTATGTAATTATAGTTGTAATATTTAATTAAAAATTTTATTACATACAGTAGACAGTTTTAAAAATGCTAAACCATTTTCCCCCTAGCTTAATTAAGAATCATATTTTCTGGTATAAATGTCTTACTTGCTAACACTTCTCTACAGATTGAATAGCTGATGATCCTAATTAATTAAGTAAATCTACAAGACTAGTTTTGAGCAATACTAGAATTGAAATAGAATATAATGTCAGAGAACTAAAGAGTTAAATTATTAAATCTTTGAAATAATAACGATGAAATTGGCTCCATGATGTGTCCATTCAGTAGTAGACTGAAGAAAAATCCTGGCTTTGTTAAAGTTTTCTTACTTGCAAAATAGTAATAATATCATTTACAACATAATGTTCCAACAGTGTTTTTTAAAGATATCGAACACCCTACAAGGTACTTAGACAGCAGTGAACACAGATCATTTTTTATTTGTATTCCTTAGAATAGCATCATTATACTTAAAACTAACACGTACTCAATGTCTTCACTCTGTTATCCTATCAGCACACTGTGTCATCAATAAATTCATGGTTGTCTAATAATTCAATGTTCCATGCATGGTAGTCAAAAATCTCTATATATTAAAGATATACATGGCAGAATGATGAGTAAAAGTACAATAAATTTCATTTAAAAGTTTTTTCTAATTTTATTTATTTAGTTTTTTGAGAGAGGGGAAGGAAAGGAAAAAGAGAGAGAGAAACATCATTGTGTGGTTGCCTCTCATCAGCCTCCCACTGGGGACCTGGCCCACAACCCAGGCATGTGCCCTGACTAGGAATCAAACCAGTGACCTTTTTGATTCACAGGTCAGCACTCAACCACTCAGCCTCACCAGCCAGGGAACAACTTTCATTTATTCATTCATGCATTTATTCATCTATTTGTGTGACAAATTTTTTTTTTGCAGTCACTGCTATATACTTTGGAAATTAAAACATAGGATTTGGATCCTCTCTGCCCTCACGAAGATTATAAACTATTTTGATTTTAGCATTATTAAAGGTTTAAGATAAATTAAATTAAAAGATTCCTGAAATTTCAAGTATAGAATGAACATCACAGAGGATTGCAGAAATGGGAGGCTTTCTCAGGGCCTGCAAAATCAATTATATTAGTACTTTATACTGTCTATAACTTTATTAAAAATGTAATATGGTTACAAGTCTGCTCAGCTATCAAAATCCATTGACAACAGCGTAGTAACCAGAATTTGCTGTGTTCTTATGTCTACTCACCTACTCATTGAGCGGAGTAAGGAGCAGAGTTACAGGTACTAAGGATATAAAACTGAAGATGATAAAATTGCTGTCCATAAAGAATCTGTTGTTTAGTATATGGGAGTGAGAAGTTAAAAAAAAATAAATCATACTATTGTTTATAAATTTTATGGCCTATTTTTGAAGGTAGATAAAATAAAAAATATAAAGATTATTTAATAAAGTCTATTACAATGAAAGATGTATCTTTTCATTTAGAGATTTTGTGTTTCTTAATGATTTTATTTACTTATTTTCAGAGGGGGGAATGGGGGGTAGAAAGAGAGGGACAGAAACATCAATGTGTGGTTGCCTTTGCTCATCCCCTACTGGGGCCCTGGCCCTCAACCTCGGCATGTGCTGTGCCTGGGAATCCAACTGGCAACCCTTTTTTCACAGGCCAGCACTGAATCTACTGAGCCACACCAGCCAGGGCTCCTTGGAGACTTTTATATCAAATAACTTCCTATATTATTGTTGCCATGTATTTTTTTGTAATAACCAATAGGACTGCATTTCTCTTTGTGTTATTTAATGCTTCAGAGGTAATTGAGTAAATCTAGAAAGAAAAAATAATGAAGAAACACATTTCTATTTTCTATAAACATTGAAAAAATATTCATTGGCTCTTGAGCATTAATAATATTTTCTCTCAGGCTTAACTTTTGTTTATATGATGAAACGACTGAATGTTCAGTTAGCTCTTCTAAAAATTGTGTGTGTGTGAGAGTGTCATTTCAGTAATGACCTGCAATTACTCATGCGTAGGAAGACAATGGGAGCAGGGGAACAATGATTGCCGTGTAGTCTCAGGTGTTGATTAAGGTGCTTAAATCCATGCCTCCTATCCTTAAAGACACACTTAAATTTATGGTATTCTTATAGTAGTAAAGAAAACACTTAGAGTAATGTAGTGAAATATAAAATCATGATTACATACATAATTTATCCATCAGTTGTAAAATATTGACTTTCTCAAGTGCTAAGATGAGGTTAAAGGCTTGAATATCCATGAAGTTAAAAGAAAAAATATGTATTGTTTGAAAAGTTAATATATCTGGCACAAGGACATTTATATATTAAAGTACTTCAGTTGAAATTTTAAAATATGAATTACTATTTTTCTCAGTTTTGCTTAAATTATATATTTGTGCCTGCACATTCAGAAATATTTCAATATTTGCCACTTAAATGTACCATTTTTACATACATGTTTTGTTAAATATGAAGGTATACAGATACCTGCAACTATATGGATGTATAGAATGTATTTTTTACTTACTGCTTACATATCTGCTGTGACATTCCTCTTGCTACTACATTGCATTCAGACTCTTCAGCTACCGAAGTCCTTCATAACTTCGTGTCAACAAACTATTCTGACCTGATTTTCCACTAGTGTCTACATGTGTCCCACCTTATAGCCAGACCAGGCAACAGCTGTTTGGGTGAACTGGTGCTGTCTAAATGCATTTATCACTTTTTATTTCTACTACTGAAAATTCTTCTGCAGTAACTACAAATGAGAAATTTAGGTAGCCCTACACATGATGTCTTTTACGATTTCCTCACATTACTTGGTATCACTTATTCATTTGGATTCTCTGTCCAGGTCTCTATGAAGTCGTAAAAACATTTACATATCTACTGGCATAAAAAAACAAAGTACCATGCTCATGGATTTTGCAGGTCAAGTATTAGGACAAAGCAAAAGTTTTATGGCTTATCTCTGTTTCTTCACATCTGGGGATTCAGGATGGAGACTTGGATGGCTGGAAATGATTTAAAAGCTTTGTGGGGCTGCAGTTAGTTGAATATGATTTGATTTATGTGTCTATAGCCTATTGAAAGGCTCAAAGATTGAGCTCAACTCTGACAGACACTGTTGTCTTAAGCACCACACAGGAGCACTTTGTGTTTCTGGGGCTTCCTCATACACACCATCTTTGGGATAATCAGGCTGTACATTGCAACTCAGGACCCCAAGAGTGGCTGTGAAAGCTGTGTGGTGGGGTCTGCCTAGTTTCATATTCAGCATTGCTTTGCTATGAGTGTTATCTAAGACCAGTCAGGGCTCAAGGGGCAGGCAATAATATCCCCCTCCCACCAAATCTGAACTTCTATATGAAAGGAAGGTCAAAGAATTTGAGGTAATTTTAAAAATCACCACAAACTCCTTTATATTCTAGGCAACATGAATATATTTTCTGAAATTCTTGTTTTACTTGTGGTTATTTTTCAGATCTCTCTGCCTGGAGTAAAACAATTTGAAATCATAGGTCTTTTACAGCCTCCCTAATCTTTGAGTGGCCATCACCCTACTATATATGCTGTGGGGTTGGCCAAAAAGCCCATTTAATTTCTCTGTAAAATAAAAGACATGCTTTTCATTTTCACCAATACTTTCCTGATTTAGATATTTTTAGTATATCGACTATGTCCCGCTATTGACTTCTAGTGGGCAGAGTTCAGGGATGCTGGTAAACATCTTCCAATGCATAAAATGGCCCCACAGCAAAGAATTATTTGGCTAAAACGTCATTAATACCAAGAAACTTTGCAAACACCTTTTGATGTGTTCCATTAGTTACAGCACCTTCTCCATACACTACGCAAATCTTTTGTGTGTATGTTTCAGTTTCATTTTTAGCTTTTCTTGAAATAACAATGCATAATATTCTGAAAATGTTGCATATCTTTTTCCATCTACAATATTAAGATGGCTACAAAAAACTCACCAATTTTTATCTTTTTAAAAAATGCACACTTTTATAACATCTCAAATCACCAAATACGATATAACAAAATTGTTTCGAATGAAGTTAAAAACAAGTAAGCACTACTGGAGCTATTGTACGGCAAAAATCCATGAACTTTTTGGCCAACCCAATATTTCAGTTTCATGAAACCTATTGCCTAGTGATGGTGATTAATATTCAAATAAACCAAGGATATTTACTGAATGATGGAATAGAGAATAAACAGAGAATATACATAGGGTCACATAACAATTCAATTAGAATGATTTATATCTCATGATTAAAGGAAAATGATAATCCATAAACACTCTATAAGTAAATACTTAGTGTAACATAACTAAAGGTATTGAAATTGCATATACGAAGGAGGCAAAGAACTGGAATTATATTCTAGAGGGAGGACCCTTTGTAGTGCAGGCTTCCTTCACTAAGTGAGTGTTTCTAGGAACACATCTGTATCAGCATACCAGTTGGTGTTGTTGTGCGAGGCAGCATTTGGCTTCAGTTAATTTTCTGAGGCCTCTTTCAACTTGTTCACCCATTTCATGGTGGGTGATTTACAAGCGCACCTGCACACACCGCCCTGAGTGTTCAGCAGTTTTTGACTAAAATAGCATGTCCCCCATGCCCCATCCTTCCTATTCACCTGATCTTTCTCTGGGCAACTTTTTCTTTTTGTTTGTTTGTTTCCTTGGATGAAAACAACCTCAAAAGGAAACATTTACCCATGTGGAAGAGGTGAAACCTAAATTGTCAGAAAACTAAAAGGTATCAAAATCAATGAGTTCAAAAACTGTTTTGAGCAGTGGAGAAAACATCTCAATAGGTGTATTCCATCAAATGGAGAGTACTCTGAAGGTGCCTGAAGTGTAAACGTGTAAGAATAAATATACAATGTTTTAACAAATAAATTCTGTTTTGGGGGCTCCCCCTTTATATATGACATTGAGGATAAGCAAGGATGCCAAAAATCATTTTTAATGCTGGAATTATATTAACTAATTACATTGTCTTAGTTAATTATTTCTATAAGATAACTTCTACTTAACATGAATGAGAAATTTGGAAATTATATGGGTTTTACAATTATGTTCTGAAATTAAATATGTGTCCCGAAATTATAGTTTATTTTTTGAGCAATGATATTATTATTTATCAACACTTTTATTTATATAGTTCTGAATTGAAGTCATGAATTTTTTGTTGTTATTTACTATGGTAAGCTAGAGTATTATTCTTATCATGTGCACTGAAAGAAACATTGGGTAAAATCCTAGGCATGTGTTCTTTTGGTTAATACATTCTTGAATTTTTGGCAGATAGTTTGTCTGCGTGTATCCTTATGTCTAGGCTACACATGGGCCAACATCACTGGTGCAAATAGGTGACGGTTTTCTCATATGCAATGCATATACATCAACATGCAGTGATTTCAAATCATCTACTTAATTTTTTTCAGTGTAGAAATAAATCTTAGTGCTAATACTATGTTTGTTTAAACAATATCAATTTTTTCCTTTTTAATTTTTGTTCAATTACTGTTGTCCCCATTTTCCTATTACTCTCCCCTGCACTACCCACTGAACTTCCCACCTTCAATCCTCCAAGCCCCCACCCCGGATTATCTTTGTCTTTGAGTCCTTTATATATGTTCTTTGATCACCTTTCCCTTCCTTTCTCCTGTTATTTCCCTTCCCCTTCCTTCTGGTTACTATTAGTTTATTCTTTATTTCAATGTCTCTGGTTATATTTTGCTTGCTTGTTTGTTTTGTTGATTAGGTCCCACTTATAGGTGAGATCAAATGGTATTTATCTTTCACTACCTGGCTTATCTCACTTAGTATAATGCTCTCCAGTTCCATCCATGTGCAAGAGGAAAAGAAGCAACTAATTGATGTTTCTTTCCCTCTCCTTCTCCCTCCTTTCCCCTCTCCCTAAAAATAAATATGAAAATCTTTAAAAATATTTGTTGAGCTTGTGCAACACATAAATGGGTAATGACAGATACTAGAATATTTGCTGGGTGTATAATAGTACAAAAAGATATAGACCTTTCCTAAAGAAAAAACTGAAAATGAAATAAAGGTTTTCTATCATTAAATCCCTTGAACATGTATTTCACATCTCAAATCTAGAAAATAGTTAGAAATTTTATATTTTAGTAGTAAAATTTTAAGATATCTTTTATATTTCCATTCTAATTATAAAATTAATGCTTATAAGATATATACTAGTAACTAGTTTTGCCCTGCATTAGCCTCCCTGAGCCAATACTTACTAGAAGTGTGACTTCAAGAAATGTAGTTAGTCTTCTTTAAGCTTCCATTTTCTATTTTGCAAATAATGATGGTCGACATTTGTAAAATGCTTAATATGTGACAGGAATTCTGCTAAGCATTCAATCATTTGATTTTCTTAATTAAAAGACGTGTGCATATGTGTATAAACTAAAATACAGAAGAGGTTAAATCACAACATACCACAACTAAAAAATAATGGAGTTGAAATTTAAACCTATTATCTAGATTCACTACTTGTAATAATTCATTAGTGGTTCCCATTGAAAAATATTTATTACAATTCAATGAAAGAACAAAAATAAAGTGTTTAACACAGTGTCTAGCACGTACACAATTTTCAGTTGTTATTAGTTGCACTTATATTTGTTACATGTCATAAATTTTATAAATATAAAAACAGCAATAATTGAACTCATTATTTTTATATAGACTCCCATAAATATTTAACAATTTGTCATGAAAATTAAAGCCATTCAATATAATACCTGTACCAGAATTGTAGTAAGTGTGAGTTACCAAACAAAGAGGCATTCAAAACAATTCATTTAAGTGCAAAGAATTAGAAAACCCTGAGGTCCAGAGTCCAAAGATGTGCAGTGATGGGAAAGGTGGGAGCCTGCAGATAGTAGATAGGGATATTATTTTCATTGAACAGATATATAAATCGATTGAACAAAATAATTAAATGTGTCACAGATAATTGAAGCTAATTTTCTCACTGCCAGAAAAGGTATTTTAATACATGACAAGGATCCCATTGTGTAAATGTACCACAGTTTTTTGATCCACTCATTTGATGGACAGCAGAAAGAAGGAGCTCCTACCCTTGGTGAGAGCATGGGTGGAAATGGAGAGCATTATACTAAGTGAGATAAGCCGGACTGTGAAAGACAAATACCAGATGACCTCACCTATGAGTGAACCTAATCAACAAAACAAACACGCAAGCAAAATATAACTAGAGACACTGAAATAAAGAACAAACTGACAGTAACCAGAAGGAAGGAGGGTAATGAAGCAAAGAACGGTCATCAAGAAACATGTATAAAGGACACATGGACAAAGACAAGGTGTGGGCAGAGGATTAAATGTATGAGGTGGGGGTTGAGAGGGCAGGAAATGGTGGTGGGAAAAAAATGGGGACAACTGTAGTAAAACAACAATAAAAAATTTTAAAAAATAAGAATCTTAAAAAACATGGCAAGGAGAAAATTAGAATGAAATCCGAAGTATTGAATTAAAATTACAGGCATTACTACATTATAGATAGATAAATAGAAAGAGATACATGCAGTGGTATAAGAGTGTATGTGAATATATACACAGATGCATTTTCTAGCTCTGTTCACTAATAGAATCTAAAGACCATGACATTCAATAACAATGTGTGTATTGAGAGCCTCTTAGTTTCACTATGACATCCTCTATTAAATGGAACCAAGGTTACTTGCTTAGATGGTTAATTCTAGAGCTGGATGAGAGAAACTGCAAGATACTCTTGGAAAATTAGTTGTGCTAGAAAGTAGGAAGAGTATCAATGTTTTGTGGGGAAGTATTGAAACACCAGGTCTTTGGACTATAATATTAGAGTTATTGGACCCCAACCTCTGCCCACTGCACTAAGCCAATGACAATTATTTTAGACACTTCTGTGTCTCATGGAGCATTCCAATAATAAATTCTTTTTTTAAATATATTTTATTGATTATGCAATTGCAGTTGTCCCATTTCCCCCCTTCACTCCCCTCCACCTTGTATACCCTCTCCCACCCACATTCACCCCCTTTAGTTCATGTGTCATAAGTTCTTTAGCTTCTACATTTCCCATACTATTCTTGCCCTCCCCCTGTCTATTTTCTACCTACTATCTATGCTACTTATTCTCTGTACCTTTACCCCCTCTCTCCCCACCCCATTCCCCTGTTGCTAACCCTCCATGTGATCTCCCTTTCTGTGGTTCTGTTCTTGTTCAAGTTGTTTGCTTAGTTTCTTTTGGTTTTGTTTTAGGTGTGGTTGTTAATAATTGTGAGTTTGCTGTCATTTTACTATACATGTTTTTTTTTTTTATCTTCTTAGATAATTCCCTTTAACATTTCACAAAATAAGGGCTTGGTGATGATGAACTCCTTTAACTTGACCTTATCTGAGAAGCACTTTATCTGCCCTTCCATTCTAAATAAATTCTTTTATTAATATGATAGTCTTTGCTGACTAATCGCAACATGCCCATAGTTTAGGCCAAAAGAACTTTGCTTGTCTCCTATGTAAATGTCTAGAAATAGGCAGTCCAGTGCTGGTACATGGTTCCGTGGTGTTAAGACACAGACTCTTTGATTATATTACTCTGCTGTGTGAAGCCTACATTTACAGTTAGTTTACATTACAAGATATCCAGTCATCATATCTCTATTTCAGCAGACTAAATAAATACATAAATAAATAAGAAGGAAGGAAGAACAGCTGACTCTTCTTTTAATGGCATTTTCCACAAATTACACAATCCTACATGAATATTATTTTCAACCTCTTGCCATATAGCCACACAAACCTGATAGTGAGAGTAAGAACCGCATATAATTCACACAACCCTATGCTGACCTTAACTAAGGATTTTGTTACTATAGAACAGTGATGGGAATTGATATTTAAGGAGTGCAAATATCAATATCTACTCTAATAATTATTCTTAATTCACTCTCACAATCTCCTCCAATCATCTAAATCACCTCCAATACATTCCAGTCTAAAAGGTGGTGCTAAATTTCCTTTTCTTGCAGATAGTTCAGCTGTCCATTCTGTTTTAATTTTTTCTCTCTGTATACCTCTCCCAGACTCCTTTCTGGGATCTTATTCTGATTATCCTATCGATTTTATTTGATCAGGTTGGTGGTTTTGTAGGGAAATATCTGTTGTATGTATTATTGTAAATTTTCTCAGAGACTAATAAAATTCTTAAGAGAAATACAACTTTTCTAATTAAGAGACCTATTTTTATTTTTTATATCATTCAGAGTATAATAGATTTTCCTGTTTTTTGACACAGTACAGACGGGACACAATAACAACATATTTGGGGTTTCAACTCTTTATAATGAAATTTTCAATGAATCCCTTTTTTCCCTTCAGCAGTTCTCTTCACTTTTATTTCCATACCATCAAAATATCATTAGTTCCTGGGCCATATAAGTGTTATGTTGTTCATTTTGGATTCCTTCTCAGTTTTCATCATTTTGAGTTTAGAATTTAACTTTCCTGAGACTGCTAAATCAGTTATAATGTAGACTGCCTTCCACCTCCCAAACTATTTTTGCAATTATATTTTCTGTTATGTTTTTCCTTGGAGATATGTCTTTGAAAACGTTCTCACTCCAAATAATTGAAAATTTGTTGCCCTGGTCTGTGTGGCTCAGTTTATTGGAGAATCATTCCATAGCCAAAGGCTGAGGGTTTGATTCGCAGTCAGGGCACATGCCTAGATTGTGGTTTAATCCCCAGTCCAGGTGCCTGCGAACCCTGGTCCGCGCGCGTTAATCCCTGACCAGTGTGTGTAGGGAGGGTGATGCTGCTCTGTTTAATTGATGTTTCTTTTTTCCCCTTTTATTCTTTAAAAAGCAATGAAAAAATGTCCTCATGTAAGGATTAAAAAAATAAATTTTAATTAGTTTAGAGAATTCATAGAGCTTTAAGAAATTCAAGAATTGCTTTCAATCCACTCTTTTTGAACTGAATTTAGTTTTAATTTACTGTTTTTAACTAAAGTACAAAAGAAACAAAAACTTATTTGTATTTAGTATATTTATTAGCACAACGACTCTTGTTAAGCTTGAATGTCTTAGTTACATATTACATACCTTACTTGAATCATCTGAATGGAAAATGTGCTCCAGTTTACATAAAGTAGAAGAACACAATTTTTATTTCTTATTTCATCCCAGATGATTTTTTGATTGTTGTTCAAGTACAGCTGTCTGCCTTTTCCTCCCATCCCAGCCATCTCCACCTTCCTCCCCTGACCCCACCCCTCCTTGGTTTTGTCCATGATCTTGAAAAAACTTCCTTTTTCTACTGCCATTATCCCCTCCCACCCCCCCTCTGGTTACAGTCAGTTTGTTCTTAATTTTAATGTCTCTGGTTATATTTTGCTTGCTTGTTCGTTTTGTTAATTAGGTTCCACTTAAAGGTGAGATTATATGGTAATTGTCTTTCATTCCCTGGCTTATTTCACTTAGCATAATTTTTTAAATATATCTCTTTTTACTCATGTCCTATTGAGTGATCAATTATATTATCATAGATGGAAAACATATTACTATTTATAATTTTTGTGGGATCAAGAATTGCCAAAATTTTTTTAAACGCCTTTTAAGATTTATTAATAATCTCCTGGCAATCCTACTTTAAAAAATTATCAAAGTTGAAGAGGAGTCATTACAATTGTCCTTTGTAAAACATTAGTGTACCAAATGCAGTGATTTCCTCTATAATGACAAGTGTTCTTTAGTGTAACATTTTTCCATTGTTAGAAATTATTTTAAAATGCTTTAAGACTCTGTTGATTCCCTGGCACTAAAATTGGACTTACAATTATATAAATGAAATAGGGCTTCTGGGGACATGTGTGTGTTTGTCCTGCTTTAACTGCTCCAGGAGGTCACCTGTGATACCAACATTGTCCATTTCTCTGCTTTTCTGTCATTAATGAGGAGGTCCTTGTCCTCCTTTTCTTGTTAAGCATCACAGTCTCAAGATATGTGTCATGCCCTTCGTCATTCAAATCTGTTTCCAGGCATAAAGAATGAATAAAAACAAGTTGATTTTTTTTCCTTCAGGAAACTTTGATTTGTTTGATTTCTTTCTCTGTCTGTACTTACCTATGTATTTGTTTATATTTTTGAATCAGGGGAAACAAACAAAAGAAGCCATTAGCATATCTCAATATAAGGGTTAGAATTTGTCACATATCTAACTTAAGATCAATAAAAACCAAAATAAACGAGACAGCCACTCTATTATTGAACAATCATGGTTTATCCACTGTAGGACAGGAGTCTGAACCCCCTAAAATCAGCTAAACGCTACGCACTGCCTTAGCAAACTGTGATTATATAAAAAGAAAATGTGAAGATTGATAATTAGTAAGATGAAAGGTAATGCATGTTATGACTATCTAACATTGCTTTGGAAAATAAATACACTTTAATCTATTTATGCAAACAAGATAAAATTAATGGTGACTTAAAATGCTTTGAAAATAGATGTTTTAAACAATTTTTCATTATGAGATTTTATTACCAAAAATTTCATGCCTCCCTCATATCAGCATTTCATAAAAACATTAAAAGGAAACAAAATACAGTCAAACCTCTGTTCTCAAGTGCCTTGGTTTTTGAAAATTTTGTTCTTGACCAAGCCGTTCATGGAAAACAGTGTTTCAGTTGTCTAACAAAACTCCGGGTCTTGATTCCACACCCGACACTGTTTTCATGCAGACACCTGTGTGATCCACCACTCTCTCCAGCGATGAAGATTCAGTTTTGGAACAAGTTGCTTCTCAAACAGATTTCTGGAATACATTAAGTTCAAGAATTGAAGTTCCATTGCATTACAATTAAACTATACCTCAGCATAGACAAAGTCAGTAGCATTAAAATGTATTAGCAGTCATTGTATTTTATAATGCTATGAACTGAGAGGAAAAATAAACCAGTTAGCATTTGATAATGACTTTGCTGACTGTAATACTTAAATTTTATATGTCAACTTTGCTAGCCTATGATGCTAAAGGCATATACCTTGGTCGAACACTAGTCTAGATGTTAATATGAAGATATCTTGTAGATGTGATTAACATCTACAATCAATTGACTTTGAATAAAGGAGATTACCACAATAACAACAGCAACAACAAAACAATGAACCTTATTTATCAGATAAAGGCCATATGAAAAAAACTGGGGTTTCCCACAGAAGAAGGGACATTGAATTAGTACTATAACAGAAATTCTGTGAGTGTCTAGCCTGCGGGATTGCCTTTATGGATTTTTTTTAAAAAGTGGAAACATCAGTTCTTGCCTTAGTTTTCTGCCTCTCAGCCTTCTGTACATATTTCAGACTAGTTAGCCCCAATAAATGTGGGGACCCGTTTCTATAGATAAATAAGTAGATGGATAGATAGATAGATAAGTAAAATAAACATTTTGTTTTCAGGAGAGCATTGACTATTACAGATTTTGGTACTGAGAGTGATTCTGGGGGAACAGAAGCTTAAGGATAAGTATTCTAAATTCATTTTGGGATTTATGGAATTGCCTCAATTACCTGGTTCTAATTAGAAGAACTAATTATTTCTCATAGAAAAGAGGACACTGATTATCTGTGACATGATGTGGCAATGTGATACACAGATTTGCACTGTTGGATAATCATAATCAAACACTTAGAAGAGGCAAAGCTTTGACTTACCACGTATTTGTTATCTTAGAACAGTTTTGTCAAATTAATAACTCTAATGAGATTGGCTTATTGCTGCTAACTGTGCTGGACAAAGTACAAAATCGGTTTTAATTTTAAAAAAAGTTTGAGCTTAAAGCTATGCATTTCCTGCTTAAATGACATGAAAGCATCTATATCTGTCCTGGATGGAATCTTTATCTCTCATATCTATAGGTATAACGTTTCTAAAACAAAGAGTCTCATCCTGTGAGTGTTTCAATTACAATACAAATTGAATTTCCACTCTTACAGGCTGCTGTGGAAGGGACTGCATTTATTGGGAAAGGACAGTACCCTGAAAATTGGAAAGGGGACATATGAGTAGACGTTGTTATAGCTGGGGAACTGAACCCACAAATTCTGCCAAGTTCTCTGAGGGGGTGGTTATAGCTAGTCCAAGGAATGTGGAGTAGCCACCTTTCATACTTAGTTTTCAAGACACTTTTGATTCTTATTGGCACCCCCTATTTCTAGTTCACTTGTAGACCTGTAACTAGACTCAAGTTCCATTAGGGCCCAAAAGATGCAGTACAAAGTGGGACCCATGAGTAGGTGAGTAGATGTACAACACTCCAAAATAATTTCATAAACTTTCCAATTCACATAGACAGAAATTCTAGAAATAAATGTGATAATGTACACTAAAACTTTAAGATACCAAAATGCCCATCAGTAAACTAATGAATCAAAACACTGTGGTATATTTATACAATGGAATACTACACAGAGAGAGAAAGGAGCTTCTACCATTCATGACAACATAGATGGAAATGGAGAAATATTATGCTAAGTAAAATAAGCCAGGTGGTAAAAGACAAATATCATATGATCTCACCTATAAGTGGAACCTAATCAACAAAATAAACATGTGAGCAAAATAGAAACAGAGATATGGAAAAAAGTACAAACTGAGAGCAACCAGAGCGGGGGTAGGAGGGGACAATGGGAGAAATAAAGGGAAGCGTCAAGGAACGTGTATAAAGGACCCATGGACAAAGACAGATAACAAGACAACAGCAGGGGGGGGATTGAGCATGGAAGATGGGGGTTGGGAAGAGTAATGGGGGAAATGAGGACAACAATAAATGAACAACAATTAATAAAAATTATTCTAAGATTAAAAATAAATACTTGTTAAATAAATAAAAACTGAAAGATAATAGTGGAAGGAACATAAATTTGAATCTAACCAAATTCATTGATATGCTTCCACTAAGAAGAGATTCTGAATTCAGTTTTGCATCCTGAAGTGTTCAAAAGTTTCTAATAGTTTGCCTTATTAACATGCTGAAACTTAGACCGAAAGGTGTCCTACATTAAATTCTGTTGAAAAGCAATAACTACCATGGTTTACCATAGAAGAAGGTATCCAAAGGTTTAGGGGGATTCAAATATTAGAGTGGTCTTATTAGTAAGATTTGTCCACCCAATCTGAGAACACAGCTTTATCACGCCTGCGAGAAACTCATTTGTGGGGGCAGGCCCAGCAACCTTGAAGAGCAGCTCTGCGGCTCTCCGGTTGCTTTCACTAAAGGTCAGAAATGACAGCAGAAACTGTTGTCACTGAACTGAAATCCTTAAATGACATGAGAACAATTAGAGGCCAAGGTGAAAGGAGACAAGTGGCAGCTCTTTCATTGGAAGCACTTAATTGCAAAAGACAAGGTGGGCATGGTCACTGTCATGAACAGGAAGCCAGATCAAAGAAACGATCAGGAGAGTCTGACTTCAGAAACTTATGGTAGTGGCCAGGTGATCACGGCATCCCTAGGAGAAACACAGGAGGACAGTATAACAAATTCTTACTTGATCTGTATGAGAGAAAGGATTCTAGGTCAATTAAGCTGAAGTCTAACTCGAATCACCAAAACAGAGTCATGTTCCCTCAATTTCCAGACTTAAGCCTGTTTATAGACCTAGAATACCTTGAATAAAGGAGAACTTTGTCCTTCAGAGGAAGAACCCCGGTATACAGCAAAAATGGATATCATTATTCTTTCTCTCCATCTTCCCCAGAGAGACTTACATCCTTTTTCCAGGGTAGTTTTGCTTTGGAGAAAAGTAATTAGTCTTTCTGGGGAAGACTGGACACCTACTCTGACACTTACTCCATGACATTAAAAATATTACTACGGTTCACCTGTCAGAGAAAAAGTTTAAGGTGCTCAGATGATCATTCGGGTTTTAGCTCAGGTTCATTTCGCAGCAGCTTCATTGGGCCCCAAACCTGCCTGTTGGTTATTTCCCCAGTTCTAAAATGCATAAATAGAATATACATACTCAGAGACTGTCAGAATCCCACAATTGGTTCCTTGACCTGTGAAGTGAGGATTCTTAAGGGTGGGGGAAGCCCCAGCAGAAGCCACGAGAATTTCCTTTAGATAGAAAAACAATAAACCAAAAGCAATATCACATTCTTGGAGGGACTGCACGTTAGTGCTGCCACCAAAAACTTGAGAATGGGGGGTGGTGATATCTATCATTTCTCCATTCAGTGTATCTATTTGGCCTGTGCAATGGATAGTTGTATAAAGGAAAATAAGGTTTTTTGGGCAAATACTACGAGTGTATAGTTTTCTATTGCTGCATATAAAATTACCACCAATTTAACAACTTAAAACAATATATTTTATTATCTCACAGTTTTCATGTACCAGACATCTGATACATTTTCACTGGATCTTCTCTTCAGGGTGTCACTATGCTGAAATTAAGGTATAACCAGGTTTGTGATGTCACCTGAGGCTCAAAGTCCTTTCCGATTTTCACTGGTTTTTGACAGAATTAAATTACTCTCAGATGTAGAACTGAAGGCTGTGCCTTCTTGCAACTGTCAGCTGCAGTACCTCCCTCTCCAATATCATGGCGGGCTGCTCCTGTGAGGCTTACTTCAATCATCTCTGACCCTTTCTAAGGACTCACCCAGGATGATGTCCATTTTAAATACACTCTAAGTTAATTGATTAGGCGTGTTAATTGCTTCTGCACAATCTCTCTGCCATATAAAGTGATACAATTATGCTAGTGATGCCCCATCATATTCACAAGCCAAATTTATAACTAATAGGAGAGCATTTGCAAAAGGAGATATAACTTTCAGGGTCTCCAGAATACTGTCTATAACAGAGACTTTGAGTTCTGGGTTGAGAATTTAAAATAATATGTGTAACTGATAAAACCAATTTACCTTTTAGAAGTAGGTAGTAATAGAATAAAAAGAAAGAGTGAGTACATAGAAATTTCTTTTTTATTACAATTTATCAGATTCTATTTTACTCAGAAGTTAAAAATGACAATATTCTTAGTACTATTTGAAGTAACTGTGAAATAAGTTGTTTTTTCTTTTTTCTTATTTATTTATTCATTTATTTTTATATTGTTGTTCAAATGTCGTTGTCTCCATTTTCACCCTACCATTTCCCTCCACCCTATCCACCCCCACCTTCCACCCTTGGCCCTACTCTCTTTGGTTTTGTCCATGTGTCCTTTATACATGTTCCTTAATGGTCCTTCCCGTATTTTCCCCCGTTATCCCTCTTCCCCCTCTCCTCTGGTCACTGTCAGTTTGTTCTTTATTTCCATGTTTCTAGTTCTATTTTGCTTATTTTTTTGTTTCATTGATTAGATTCCACTCATAGGTGAGATCATATGGTGTTTGTCTTTCACTGCCTGGTTTATTTCACCTAGCATAATGCTCTCCAGATCCATCATTCTGTTATGAAGGGTAGGAGTTCTTTTTTCCTTTCTGCTGCATAGTATTCCATTGTGTAAATGTACCACAGGTTTTTGATCCACTCATTTACTGATGGGCACTAGGCTATTTCACACATTTGGCTATTGTAAATAATGCTGCTATGAACACTGGGGTGCATAAGTTCTTTTGAATTGGTTTTTCAGGATTCTTAAGGTATAATAAAAGCAGTGGTTTGGCTGGGTCAAAAGGAAGTTCTACAATTCCTTAAAGACATATTTGGAAGTGTGGGATAACTATGGCATTCAGATAGATAAATTAATAAATTATTATTTAGAAAATCATTTAAAAGTGAAGTGATTGTGACTTGAATTGAGATTCCTTACTTCAGAAATGATGTAGTTTAATTAAGGAATTTGAATAGTTTAGATAATGGGTGTGATTAAAGAAAAATAATGAAATATAAATAAGTTATCCAAACCTGAGTGTCTGGGAAAAGGCAATACCGAAGAGGATTCTAGTTTTGAAGGATGAATAGTTTTATATAGGGGATGTAAAAATTACCATAAAAGTATGAATTAAAACAAAACATTTCTCATTTCATAGTTTTTGAAGGACAAAAATCTAAAATTGGTCTCATTAGGTTAATATCAAGACCTCGACATGGATATATTCTTTCTGGAGCCTCAAGGGGAAAATCTGTGTATCTCTGCTTTGTGCCTTCTATAGGTACCAACATTCCTTTGTTTAAGACTCTCTTCATCCGTCTTCAAAGACAATGGTAGTGTCCATTTCTACCACATGTGTTTATTCTTACCTCTTTCACTTCCCTCTTTCAATTTAAAGAATCTTTGAAAGTACATTGAACCACCTGAATATTTACGTAAAATCTCATTATAAACTTAGCCATTTAGCAATCTTAATATCATCTGCAACCTTAAATATTTTTTGCGATAAAAAAATAACATTAAGAGCTTCATAAGATTAGGATGTGGAAATTTTTCTGGATCCATTATTCTGCTTACCACATATGAATAGAAGAAAAGCCACTCAAATTATAAATGTTTTGATTTATTACATTTTATTTTAGTCAGTCTATTGTATCCCAATAACACAATGAACTTTATTGCTACTTATCTGAATCTGTATTAGTCTGCCTGACTTGTTTCGCTTTATTTTAATAGGTCCAACACATTTATCCTACGTAAACCTTTATAATATCAATTTCAGGGTCTAATTATTGATTTCTGAAAAGATAAAAATTCAACTAAAGTATTAAATGTCTTTCATCATATGTTCTGTTTCTTGTAGTCATTTTTACAGAATACTTACATTAATCAGAAAAATATGTGATAAATTTTATACCAAACTTAGAATTTTCTCATTAACTTTTCTAAATAAATGAACCGCTAGAGCTACAAGCTTATATTTTGTCAACATAGGAATATTTTTGTACATCATTGAGAATAAAGCTTTGAACTCTTATGTAAGGTCTATGGGCACCACAGATGTTAGCAGGTAAATTTTTAATGTTTTTTGCATGTGAACAGCTCCACACAAAAAATAGAGTGCCTCATTAACATTTATTGTTTCTGTAAGGTTAAAAGGAGAAAACAGTCAACTCTAATTATAACATTAAAAGTAATGTGTTACTAAAGAACTTCTAACATCCTCAACTTTATTTTCAGTCTTTTTATTGGAAATTAGATATATGCATATATCTCCAAAAGTATCAATTTTAAAAATTTGAAATATCTATGGGTTGCATTCATTTTAAAGAAAAAATAAGAATACCTTTGTTTGCTGTCAAAATGACCTTATTATTATCATTGTGTCTATTATTATTGAACTTGAGACAAAAATTTGCTTTTTATTTACTGGTTTTTAGAAAGAGGGAGAGGAAAGGAGAGACAGAGACAGAGTGAGATTTTCCCCACTTATGTATGCATTTATTGGTTGTTTTCTTGTATGTGCTCTTACTAGGGATCAAATCCACAGCTTGGTGTATTGAGATGATGCTCTAACCAGTTGAGCTACTCAGACAGGGATTAGAGAAAAAAATATTTTATAGATTTCAGGGGACTCATTTTTTTCATCGGGTGCCTTTGAGAGTATGGGTCAATTTAATTTTTAAATTTCTGGGGAATAGGCGCTTTAGTGTAGTTGTATATAGGGGTCTCTTAGAGATTTCATCAGGGATCCATGAAGATGAACAACCAACGATGATAAGGACAAGAACTAAAAGAGCTCTAAAGATGACTTAATCTTATGCTCTTCTTCTTTTTTTTTTTTACTTTTCCACCCTTTTCTCCTCCTCCTCATTTCCACAAGCTATTATTTCCTCTCCCCTGTTCTCTTTTTTCTTTCAACTCTTCTTGCTTCTCTATCCCTTTTTTCTTCTACAAGTCATACATGTACAACTTCTTAGCTCCATCCAGAACACTCAGAGTTTTATTTTGTATATACTCTATAGTAGTTCCAGTTCCAGACTGACTCATAACTGGCTTTGAGAACATTCATTAATTTAATACATTTGTTCACCTATTATAGTCTTGTCATTATTGAGAGGTTTAAGTATAAATCAAAGAAACAAGAATAGATTCTTATGTTTATAAATCTTATATTCTTACATTCCAATGAAAAGAAATAGGTAGTAAACAACACAAAATGAACAGTCAATTTTATACTATGTAAGAAAGAAATAGACCCTGAAAAAAACCTTTAAAAATCATTCTTTATTTTCAAATTATTTTTCTCCTGTTGACATTGAGTATATTTTTATATTAATCATTTCATTTAGACCAAGAAAAATGTCATGTCTGTGACCACGGATGTGTAGCCTAAGCACCACATGCCAAGTGATTTCATAAATCTTGGTAACATTTCAGTATCTGGAATGTACAATACATACATACATACGTATATACATATATACATATATATGTAAAATTTTTTCTACTTTTTATTGATATATATGTTAACTTTTATTTTTCTTCTTTTTTATTAATTTTTGCGAGGTCATCCTCCAAACTCACTTTATTTCTTCCTTTAAATATTCAAAAATTCTCATTAAATAAGTACCCTCTATTTGGTTCATTTTTTCCCAATCATCAAGGCTTATTTGTATGATAATATAGCAAATCCAATGGCTCGAACCCAAGAGTCTGTAAAAATTCAAATGATCCCCTAAAAATGGGATCCTACTTTTATTCCATTTTTAAATAAACAGCTTGATCTCTGCCCAATGCACAGACTTGCCTTAACATTCTTTCATCAAGTTTTATTGCATGCAGTCATAATGGTGTTGATTTCACAAGAAAAACCTGGTCTTCAATCTGGACACTCCCATCTGTGAGCCAGGCAGACTATTTCGTCTTGGATGGAACACACATGTAATTCTGACTACAGAGCAATGACAGTGGGGATGCACTTGGAAGGCTCTATGGTTGACATCTATGGGAAGTAAAGCTACCTTCTCATGTATGCAGTACACTACTCCCTGAAATTCATTCTTTAGCATGCTCTTGAATATACCATTTCAACATTATAGATGAGTTTTGATGTGCAGTACTCCCTTACTATTTGAATGCTCCTCTTGTTACAGAGCAACAAGGGGGTGGCTCAAAGGGCAATATACTATTCCCCAAAGGAACCCCCCAGGTTCGTTATGTCCACTGCCAAAGGAAAGATATCTCTCAATGCCCGAGATTCAGTGAAAAGGAAAGGAATGTATTATTCATTTGAAATAACACAAACTAAAGTTCCCCACAAATGCACACAGTCCTCCCAGCACCCTCCACGTGGCAAAAGGGAGCACTTCCAAAGTGTCATGGTCCTGACTCTCACCTAAGCCGCATGGTCCCAACCAAGACACCAAAGGCGCGTGGTCCTAAAAAGACACATGGTCCGGAAAAAGAGAAACGAGGTCCCAAAAGAGAGATGCCCAGTCCCTAAGAGAGAAGTCAAATGGCTGTCTTGCTGGGTTTAAATCCCAGCGCCAGTCTTCTTCTGCAGCCCTATTTCCGACTCCTCCCACGATTGGCTACAGCTGCCAGCATTCTGGGCCGGTGTGCCCTGTGGTGTGGAGCCAATTTTCTCCAAGCTCTTCTGGATCCTATTACAAATCCCTATTTGGGGCTTCCCTCTTGGCTGCACCCTGTTACACTCTGAAATTACCCAAGATACGATTTAGTATGTCTGGGCTCAGAATTATATGATGCCTTTCATAATTGTGGATAATTTTGACCAACACCCCATTGTAAGCTAGATATTATCTTTTAAATGGGCAATTCCAAGTCCAAAATCCAACATTAGTATTATTTTAAAAATATTTCTGTTTGCATATGTTCTGAATACAGATTATTTTTAATACTATCTAAACTTTTGGACCACAAAGTCCCAGTGGGATTGCCTGTACCACCACTCACTAAATTATTTAATGCTTGCCTCTTCCCAACTCAAATTCAGATTACTTCCTGGCTACTCTATGGATGGAATTCAACAGGGTTTCTCTTTGAGAGGAACATGGTTTTACCAAAAAACAAAGAAACTGGCTAGCCTCTGAGTTTCTTAATTATTAACAGAGTCTGTCCAAAATAGTAACATATTCCTCACAATTTAAGAACTATCTCTGATTGATTACTCAAAACCAACTAATTCCCAGAGATTTCATAAATTGAGCTGGGCATTGAATTTATGTAAAGTCTTCAGCAGACCTGTATTTGTCATAGAGTAATTAAGGTAGTTAACTTTTCCTGACCTTCTTCCTCTAAGATGGCAACTCTCATGATATCACCAATGTAGTGCAATAACATGTTAATGATCATCATGTCCAAGTTCTGCCTCCATAGATTATGACAGTATGCTGATGGATTAAAGTATCTCTGGGGCAAAACAATTAATATATAATAATTTTAATTCCATGGCATTGCAATCTCTGAATAGTTAATTGCAAGATTGAGATTTTTTTAAATTACAGTTTACAGTCAATATCATTTTGCATTTGCTTCAAGTGTACACCATAGTGGTTAGATAACCATACACACTACAAATTGTTGCTCCTGAGGTTTCTTAAACATGCAATGGATCCAAGTTTATGATACTTGCAATTATCTGAATTTTAACTTCAACATGCCTTATTTTAAAGAGATTGATAAGATTTTCAACAGCAGAACAAGGGTTTCAGAGACTATTTCCTAAAATAGAGAAGTCAAACAAAAGCCTCTATAGGAATACATAAAAAAAAATAAAGTTTATTCACTCCATTAGTATATAATCCAAGAATATTTTTAAGAAAACATGTATCTTTAATGAAAAGTGTATATATTTCTGCAAATCTAGGAACAAGCATGATATCTTACGTATATTTAGTGTTTATAAAAATAATTATTGTCTGAATAAAAATATATATTTAATAAGTTAATTTAGGAATTACCACTTGGCTGTTGTGGAAGAAAGAGAAAAGGAAATCACAAAATGTATGCCACTTTAACAGTCTACATTTTATATAGTCTTTCTACTTAAATACTCTACCTCTCACAAGTACCTAAGCATGGCTCTTCTGAGCAATGATGCTGGGTGATTGATGGATGAGTAAAGATGTACTGAGTTGTATAGAGCCTATGATGAGTTGTTGAACTGAAGAGCACACACCAAATTCTGTTTCCTGTGTACTCAGGATTTAAACTATATTTTGTGCAAAACAGTCTTCATAAAGTGTATTACCATACCGGATGAAACATTACATTTCTTGCATGTTTCTGCCTTTTATTATGGAGACAAAAGTCTCCATTTTTCTTTTTGAAGATAAATTAATATTTTAAAGAAAACTGAAATGGTGTAGGGTAATTTTGAAAATCTTCTCTAAACTTTGCAGAGATCCATAATTCTAGTAGTCATAAATCTAATGTTAAACTATGTGAGTTTACTAGTGGTGTCTAAGAAATATTAAATGAAATTTATTCTATGGTATATTAAATATAATATAAGGAATTTCAACTGGCACTAAATTAATTGACAACATCATCTTAGGCTAGTATAAATAATACCCAGTTTTTATATACTGGCCAAATATACAACATAAATTTTTATTCTGTAAGTGGTTTTCCATTATTTCAAATTAATTTCTTTCTTCTTTTATGACCTCTAAATATCAGAATTTTACTTCTACTATATCTTTTGGTTGTTACTGTTTCTACCTCTGGAAAGCAACAGAAGTAAAGCAAATTTCATGAAAGAGTAAGGAGATAAAGAACGGTAAGATTTCCACTTGCTTGGGAAGGTAAGAAGTTTAATATTGATTTAGAAAATTAAGCTTTGATATTACACTTCTCAGTAACTTAGTTTTGTTTCTCTCTTTTATTATTTTTTACTGTTTATCAAGGACAGTTTTTTCAATTTTCTTCCCACCACTCTTCCCAACCCCACAGACCCCCAACTCCCACCCTCAATTGCCCCTTTGGTTTTGTCCATGGGTCCTTTATACATGTTCCTTGATGACCCTTCTCCATCTTCCCCTGTTATCTCCCCACTGTTCTGGTTATTGTTTGTTCTTTATTTCCATGTCTCTGGTTATATTTTGTTTGCTTGTGTTTTGTTGGTTAGGTTCTAATTACAGGTGAGATCTTATGGTATTTGTCTATCACCACCTGGCTTATGTCACCTAGCATAATGCCTTCCAGTTCCATAGATGCTGTCGTGAAGGGTAGGAGCTCCTTCTTTCTGCTGCATAGCATTCTGCTGTGTAAATGTACTATAGTTTTTTGATCCACTCATTTACTGATGGGCACTTGGGTTATTTTCAACAGTTGGCTATTGTAAATTGTGCTGCTTTGAACATTGGGGTGAATAGGTTCTTTTGAATTGGTGTTTCAGGGTTTTTAGAGTATAATTCCAGCAGTAGAATTGCTGGATCAAAAGGTGTTTCTATTTTTAGTTTTTTGAGGAAATTTCATACTGTTTTCCACAGTGGCTATATCAGTCTGCATTCCCACCAACAGTGTACTAGGGTTCCTTTTTCTCCACAACCTCACCAGCACCTGTTTGCTGATTTGTTTATGATGGCCTTTCTGACCAGTGTGAAGTGGTATCTCATTGTGGTTTTAATTTGCATCTCAAGATGGACAAAAGACTTAAATATATGTTGCTGTACCATAAAACCTAGAGGAGATATAAGCAGGAAAATCTGATATTTCACACAGCAATATTTTTTACCAATCTGTCCCCTAGAGCAAGGGACATAAAGGAGAGAATAAACAAATGGGACTTCATCCAAATAAAAAAATTCTGCATAGCTAAAGAAAACATTAGCAAAATTAAAGGGTTATGAACCCTATGGGAAAATATATTTGCCAATGATATTTTGGACAAGGCTTTGATCTCCAAAATACATAAAGAACTCTCATGATTCTACTCCAGGAAGACAAAAAATCTAATTTAAAAAAATGGGTAAAGGACCTGAACAGACAGTTCTCCAACGAGAACATAGAGAGGGCCCAGAGACATATAAAAGAATGTTCAGCATCTCTAGCCACCAGAGAGATGCAAATTAAAACCACAATAAGACTCCAGTTTTTAAATTTTTAAATGACTATTTTATACAGTTTATAACAGTTTTAGATTTACTTAAAAATAAGAAAATAGTAGAGAGATCTCCCATATCTCTCACACAAAGTATATGCTATTATTAAAATCTAATTAGTATGATACAGTTGTTGAATCAATGAACCAATATTGATAAATGATTAACAACTAAAGTTTATACTTTATAGAAATTTCCTTGTTTTCACATTATTTCTCCCCCCCCTTGTAATACCATCATGTCTTTTTAGAGACATTTGTCATATATTCTTTCCTTTTTGATGACCTTCACATTTTTGAGAAATACTGTACACTTTTGGTTGCTTTTATTTTTTTGTGCAATGCCCCTTCATAATCATATTTTTAATGTTTTTTGGCATGGTTACACTTTGTTTATGTGTTTTGGAGAGGAAATCTACAAAGGTGAAGCGCCATTTTAATCAATCATATATACGATAAATACTGCCACCATGGTTGATCTCATTTGATGTTGACCTTGGTCCCTTGACTGATGTAGTGTTTATCAGCTTTATTTTGTCACATTCTCTGCACTGAACTCTTTGGAAGGAAGTCACTATGCACAGCCCACACTTAAGAACAGGGAATTATGCTCTCCCTCTTTGAGAGCAGAGTATTTACCTACAGTGTTCAGAAAGCTTCTGAATGGAAGATTCTTTCTCCTCTCAATCCTTTATTTATTAAGTCATTCATTTATATAAATATAGACATGGATATTTATTTTATATTATGGCATATAATCTAATGCAACTTTTTGTATTTTCTGCTCAAATATTTCCAGTTTTAACCATTGAGATTTTCCCCCCCTTCATTTAGGCCCTGTGTCCCTTTGAAATACTTCCATCTTCATGGTGTTTTTCTTCTGTACTTTTCTTTCTACCTTAGCTCTTCTTTGCTTTCTTACATTACAAGATGCTCCAGTCTCTTATATATCACATAACCCAGTCCTAGAATCATTTATTTCTTTAAAGGTCTCTGACTCCTTTTATTGAAGAATGATAGTAGAAACCTAGGTCTGAGTGCTGTGTGTCCTTGTTGCTACCGGGGTGTCTTTGTTTTTAGACATTCTCAGCTGGTACAGCAAGGCAATAAGTTAGTATAAACAAACCTGTTGATATATACACAGCTATAAATATTTTAATGTAACCATCTGTACCTTTAAACTAAGCATGAGTTTATACTGATGTCTCTGCCTCTAATGAATTACCACAAGGATCATGGTAGCCTCTTTCCCTTGCTTATCTGTAATTTCCAGTTCAACAGTGAGAAAATTGTCTACTACCAAGCACTCTCCACTTCATTTTCTAATTTTAGTATACATTTATAGCTGCATTAGAAGCATTAATCTCTCTCTCATGGAAAAAATTTTATGGGTTAGAATACAGTGTTTATGTGCACATTGGTTTGCCTTCAGTTGTACACATTTCTAATAGTATATCTTAGCACCGTTTCCCCCTATCAGCTTCAGCAAAGTCATTGCATATGTTTGCAGTACAGCTAGATTTTGTGTCATGGTCTGCATTCTTTCCTACATTTCCCAAGATCCTATAAGAATTTTGGTAAACCGCAATTTTTAAAAAAAACTTTAAGGTTGCCTTCGCTGGCGTAGCTCAGTGGATTGAGCGTGGGCTGCGAACCAAAGCATCGCAGGTTCAATTCTCAGTCAGGGCACATGCCTGGGTAGCAAGCCATGGCCCCCAGCAACCACACATTTATGTCTCTCTCTCTCTCTCTCTCTTTTTCCCTCCCTCCCCTCTCTAAAAATAATAAATAAATAAATAAATAAATCTTTAAAAAAAAGAAAGAGATTTGTGAGTTTTCAAAGAAAAATGACTAAAAAAAAAACTTTAAGGTTTACTTCCTGTGTGATAAATTTCTCTGGGTTTTGATAAATGCTTATCGTTATGTATACACCATTACAGTATCATTTAAACTACTTTCACCAACCTAAATAAAATTTCCTGTACTTGATTTCACCTTACCCATGTTCACACCATCTGTGATAACTAATCACTGATCTGGTATTTATGGCTTTGATGTTTGCAAAATGTCTTATAATTGAACTTATATTGGCTTTTTTACTTACCAATATTTGTTTAAGGTCCATTCAAGTCTATTCATGTTTTAATAGCTTATTTGTTTTTACTGTTGAAAACATTCCATTGTGTAAATGTAACAGTCATCTTATTAACTCACGTATTGGATGGCTTCTCATTTGCCTTCAGTTATGGGCAGATTTTTGTGTGAGCATAGATTTTAGAATCTGTCGGGTAAATACTCAGCACTATTATTGGATCATATGGTAAGACTATATTTAGGTTGCTAAAAATCTAGCAAATTATCTTCTGAAGTGGACTGTGCCATTTTTTTATCCTCACCAGCAAGGAATGAGAGTTCCTGTCACTCTGCATCCTTGCTAGCAGTTGGTATTGTCATTGTCAGTTCTTTTTGTTTAAATTTCATTGCATCCATTCTAATAAGTTTGCAGTGGTAGTTCATTGTCCATCGAATGGATCTCTCAGAGGTCTTAACTTTCCGAGATGTCAGCCCAGACCCTGCAGCAATTCATAAATTACAGTTCTGGGTTCCCAGACCACTCTCACTGGTCCCCACAGCAGTTCCCATTTGGGACTCGACTGTGTCGTTCTCCATCTCTTTCACTAATTTTGGGGGCAGCGGGTTGCCTTGTGTACTCACCTCTCCTGAGGATCCAAGAAGAGTTTATTTTAAATACTGGTCAGCTATTTTTAGGATGGACTGGGGACTTTCAAGCTCCTTACATGTGAAGCTGGGAGCCAGATTTTTTTTTTTTTTTCACTGTTAAAAACAAGTTTTGTGAAGTATAGCTACGGAGTTTTGGAAAGATAATTTTGTGTTCATTTGATTATCAACAGATGTTGGTCTTATTCAAGTATTTTATTTTCTTTTTCCTTAATTTATTTTAAATATGTTGATTTAGGTGACCCAGTGATTGTTTTCAATTCAAGTTGGTATTAGTATTCTTAATAAATTGTCCCCAAATGTCCTTCTAATTATTCAACTATAAATATGTTGTCCCTTGGATTCTTTTGTGGCTTGTCCCCTCTCCCTCTTCCTTTATTCACTCCTCTCTCATGATCATTTAAACTGTGTCATCTCTTCTTAAACTCCATAATGCTTTCTTCAGTGTTTCTTTATGCGATACCGTAATTGACTATTTTTAGTACATTGTTATCTTTTTATATTATCTTTAGATAATGTCAATATATTTGCAAGTTTTACCTTGGCATTCATTTTCACTATACTTCTCTCATATAATTCAAAAATAGATTTTTTCCCTCATGTAGTAATTTTAATCTAGTAGATTTTGTCTATAAGACTGCATGTTCTCATTTTGTATATTCTATGCTTATGTTGGTTAAGTAATTTATACAATAAGGAGATTTTTATTCTTACTCCTCTGTGTGGCTCATTATTTTGAATCATATTATGTCTTCATACTTCTTCTGAAGTTTCATTGTTTCTTCAGTTGGTCTTCTTTTTTACTGTTTTCTCATCTCTGTAGCACAAGTCAGCGTGTAATTTTCTCCTTCTAGTGGATATCCATGCGGGTTTAACAATGGTTTCCTGAGTGTCTTCTATGCCTACTTGAAAAGAAAAGTAAAGATTTATATTTATTTTTGAACCCACCTGAAATAATTTTTAGTTAAGATATATTAGAAATCTAATAATCAAAGTGAGTATAATGATAAAAATATATGAATAAGAAAAATATTTTTGCAAGTTATAATATATATGATTTAATACTTAGGACATATCTAATACTTAGATCTAACATTTCAAAAATAAATTGGATGTTTATATGAAAAGATTTTGGTGTCTTCCCAAATTTATTGACATATATGAAAGAAAAATTTTAGAAGTACAATGGAGGTGTGGTGTGTATTTTCTATGGAATTAAAAGGTATAATCAATATATAATAACCTTTATCAAAAAGCACAGTACTGAATTAATAGTATGTAATTGATAAAATATAAGGTATTGGCTCTTAAATAAATATCAGTTGAATATATGCTAAATAAGATTTTCACATAAGTGGGAATTATTCTGTAAGTTAATGCTTATTTAAAATGAAACTGATAATCATATGAACACCCAAAATATATATTAATTGAATAAAAGAACTGACTGTAAAACTAAGAGGAAAAAAACAAGAATGAACTTATAATTATAATTTATCATGTTCATTTGGAAAAGTATGCATAAGTATGAAAGGCATAAAAAGTCCTACCATAAAATGTAGACATGTTATTACCATTTACAAATATTAACAATAAATGTAAATAAATGAGAACAAAGTATTTTGAAATTTAAGAAGTCAAAATATTAATTTTGTATTTGAAAACTTTAAGTGAGTGCTAACATTGGTTGAAAAACTGGAAATTAAATAAATAAGGATTTCACAAAGAAAACTACAAACAGAAAAATAATATTAGTAATTAAAAATGGATATATAAATAATATTTTCACAAGAAATTCACAATACATTTAAAAAATAATTGATAAATAATAAAATTGGTAGATAGTGATTAGATGAATCACTTTATTGAAAAAATATCTATGAGGCTATTTTAAATTTTCATAGGAAAATTACAGATATTATTTCTGTTTAAATACAAATGTAACAACTGGAAACAATATAACACAGAAATATGATTATTTTATGTGTCTTTTAAAAAACAAGCCACTCTGATCATAAGCAAAATGAGAACACGAAGTTACTGAAGTGGTGTTTCCATTATTTTTAGGAATTTTGAGGGCACAAAAAAAAATGCTAATTAATCATTCCATATTTTACAGTGCCACTAATCAATATAATGCAGATAAGAATAATTACATATTTCATCAACTTAGCAAGGTTTTCAAAAATAGCATACATCAGCTAGATAAGGATATTGAACACAGAATCACTACAAATGTTATATAAGTTGTAATGTAAAATTATTGTGTACTACTTATCAAGAATCTCACAAATCCTCATGCTTCATAATATAGTAAACTTCTTCTGGAAGTAGGATATACATAATTACTCATTCATATAATAAACAATTTTTAAATTTTAACAGATTTAGAGTAATTGAACATTAAAACCCATAAATATATAAAAATAAATGTATAAATATATTGTGATGTTAGTTGTTTTTAGAAGCTTAATAAGTAACTTATCTTCATCCTCAATAGAATTTGTAATCAATTGAAAAATTAAAAAAAGAGACATATGGATATCAAAATGATCTTTTTATTAAAATAAAGTTGTCTGGACAATAAAACTTAGACTAGGAAAATTAAACTAGACAAATTTACCCACTTAGGCAGTGTTTTAGTTTTTTTTTTTTTTTTTTGCTTCTACAGCAAAGGGGTTGGCCTTTTTCTTGTATGCGAATTAGAATGTTACAGAATTTGTCAGAGCAATGATTCATCTTGTTGAGGAACATGAAACCAGGTGATAACAGGATACCCCTTAAATAAAAAGTCATCATAAAATGGAACCTGCTATGACTTATAATTAAATATATGAAACATGTTAATCTGATATTAATATAACACACAGTAAGTATTAAGGGTATTAATTTGAAACTGCAATTTGAATTTAGTTTTGCAAACAGTATTTACAGAGAAATTATTTTTATTTATTTTGTTATTGTTGTTCAGTTACAGTTGTCCTGCCCTTTCCCCCTGTTTACCAAAACCCCATCCCCTTCACTACCACAGTCCATCCCCCGCCTTTGTCCGAGCCCATGAGTCCTCTGTTCAAGTTCCCTGACTTGCCTCCCCCCTTCCTTCCCCCATTACCCTCCTTCCCTTTCCAACTGGTCACTGACAGTTTGTTTTTTTTCCAAGTATCTGGCTCTATTTTGCTCCTTTTTTGTTTTGTTGATTAGTTTCCACTTATAGGTAAGATCATATGGTATTTGTCTTTCACTGCCTGCTTATTTCACTTAACATAATAAAAATAAATTTTTAAATACTCACAACACTGACAATTATTTCTGTTTGTGAAGGAGTTGACTTGAATTTTGCTCATCTTTAAATTTTAATTATTAAAAAATATATGTACATCTGAAAGCCAAACACTGTTCTGGATAAAGTAACAAAACATAGTACATATGAGTCACCTATTTTTTTCTAAGAGATTTTCTATGCTTATAATACTATATTTGTTAATCATTTGATTAAGTTTATATAGTAGTGTTTTTAAATTAGTAAATTGTGTTATAAAATTTTTCATTTATGTTGTGCTGACAAGAACTCAAAGTGAAATTAAAAAGTATTTACTTCTTAACCAAAACATTTATGAGTCCTCTATAAGTCTAAACCCCAGTGAATCATCAAAGAGGGGAGTAGTTACATGATTCTTTGTAAAGCACACCCAAATACCAAATAATCTCAATAATTCTAGTACATAATGCAAAATAAAAAATGTGTATAAAGCAAGACTTTTCTAGAAAAAATAATTCTAATTTTCTAGAATATTGGGGATAGTAGAAAACTTGTAGCCCAACAAGAAAGACTGCTCGGACACTTCAGTGTAGAAGAAAAGAAGTGGAAAAGAATTAATTCAATGTAAATTGACACTATATGGGTAAATTGATTTTAGACTAAATCCACGATCAGCCCAGAGCCAGCTCAGAAAAATTGAATTAGCCATGTCCACAGATCTTAATATTCTGTGTTGTAGAACAGTGTTTTAACCTGATAGCATCTAAACTCTCATCCCCATTTAAAATTCTATTTCTGGCATTTTGTCGCAACCAAGAAAAGATTTCTCATTTATTTACTTTCTTTTTCTCCCTTTGCCTTGTATAGATTGTGAAATAATTGCTCAACAAATCTAGAGTGATATAATATGTAAATTCACATATTAGTTTAACACATTCCAGACAACCAGAATCAGCTACTGAGGCTCGAAAAGCCATACAAATAAATGAAAAAGAAGTGATTTCCTAAGCAGAAATTTAATTGAAAGACAATATAATTGCCTTCTGTGTAATAAACACATAAGAAGTTAATTTTTGTAAAAAACCAGCAGACTTTTTAAAATAATTTATACATAAGAGATAAAGAGTAATATCAAGGAGGTCAGCTCTGATATTCAAAATCCTGTTCATTAATATATGCAACCATTCAACTAACAGTTGGCATTCATTTTTTGATAGACTATAAACTAAATCCTGAAGAAATATTCATTGCTTTAAGGAAGTTTCCTGTTTAGGTGACATTAATCAGAGGCATTCTTGTCTGAGATTCTTGTTTCTAAATTATTTTGAGTTATTTGAATTATTTTCTTACATACTTTAAACATAGCTTTCACAATTAAACTGCATTGAAAACCCTTCAACTCATTAAAAATTATCCCATTATCAATGAAAGTTGAAGTAGAATGCTTAAGAAATTGGGTATCAGTTTATGCTAGAATTGTGATTACTTTCTATGATGGCAATAGAAGATGATTATAATAGAAACTTTCAATTCTCTGGGGAAGCTGTAAATATTATAGAACAAAAGGTAATAAAATCTTCAGTATTTTAATTATTGTAAATATTTTTAAATAATCACCTATAGTTAACTATGGAGACAACAATCATTGAACAAGACTGTACTTTTACTATATGTAATAATGTAAAGATAGACATGTGTTACCCTATTATCAGGATAATATAAATCTCTCTTCATATATTCAGTATAGCAAAAATCTTTGGTGATTTCAGAAGTAAAAAATACCATAAATTATGATTAACAAGAAAGTAAATATAAGAGAATACTAGTCCTTAAAGAAAAGTTTGGTCAGATATTATTTGGTTTTCCTTTTTAAGAATGTATTCAGGCAGAAAATTGAATTTTTGTAAATGTACAGAAGATTTACAGTTAGAGAAAATACCAAACATACTGTGTTTTAAATTTTCAGTTAAAGGAAATATACTGATGTGAGCTGTCCAACAAAAGTAAAGGTGTCCTTATAAGCTGTGATATGAAAGATGAGATGGTATCATTTCCTTGTAGCACTGATAACACCAGCAATAATGATTTTTTTGTGATTTTAAATGACTTGCTAATGTAATACCTAGAAGTGACATATTGATTTTTTAAAATCACTGAAATCTACTATTTCAGAGTCAAGTTATCATGAATTTCAATGCTCAGAATAAGATTTCTTAGAAATATAGAAGCTCTTAAAAGTGTCTTTTTGCCACACATAACTTGATTGCTTGGAGTTTGACACTTCCCAAAATTTTAATTTCTTTACTTTTTTAGACAAAGAAATCAAAGACATGCTATAAGACACATTTAAAAATCACATCCAAGTTCTTCAGCAGAACAGAAAAAAGTACTTGACCAAGTTTGATGCTGCCTAAGACTGCATTAAGAATCTATTTCTGGATGCTCCTAAGCTAAAATATCCAGTTTTCTAACTTTTGATTACAATGTGCTTCCACTGATGTAGCATCAGCCAAACTGTGGACAAAACTTCTCAATCCATGTTCAATGTGAACACATCAAATGCTTACTGTTACCATTGAATTGAGCATTAAACTTTTCTAATTTAGCAGGAGGGAGGACATTGATTGCATGTAGAACCTGACCTGTAAGTGAAGTTAGCTGTAATTAAATTACCACGTTTTTGTACACATTATACAAGGGATTAGGATACCTTTTATCATACCCATGGTATGTAATCATCATATCCATGTATAATGTGCATCCTTATTTTCCCCTCAAAAATTTGGGCAATAAACTGCGTATTATACATGGCAAAATATGGTAAACCTAAATACTTTGACAGTTTGAGTGATATGGGAAGGAATTAGAAATGTAAATGATTTTGAAGGGGGCACACTTGTGACTGGTAATGGGGGCAGGTGAGGAGTGGGCAAGGAAGGTTTTTAGAGCAAGGCACAGGTATGCAATTTACCAACCTATGTGGAAGAAAAGAAAATTTAGTACAAAGAACCAGGAACTGCAGTTCATCTAGAGAATTTCTCAGGTAGGTCAGTGGAGGACCTCAGGGAAGAGATTGCCCTTGAGAAGAGCCCACACCCTGCTTGGATGGGAATGACCTGGACTCTGGTACCACTGACATGCTTCATTGGTGAATACCTCACACTCACAGCCTTGGTGTGAATCCTGCAGTTAGCGGCCAGTTCTTTTTGAAGGAAGATTTAGGGACACACTTCCAGGACTGCCACAGATACCTGGTTTTATTTGTGAGGAGGGGCTGGTTGTTATGTTGTGGTCAAAGGAAAGGCTAAGAAGGCAGAGTCATTTCAAAAATTAATAGCTGTGTAACTTTGAACAAACTAGTTAATTCCTGAGCCTCAGTTTACTCATTTCTGAAATGCAAGAAATGATACCTGCATCATGAGAAAGTTAATATTAGTTAGATAATTTTTACTACGTAAAGCCTTTAGGCTTGCATTTGGCTTATTATGAGAATTAAATAGCTGGTAGTTACTATAATAATATGACTATGCTCGGTAAAGACTTTCTTTTACAGGAATAAGGCTTTTATCAATTTCAAGACTACATGTAATAGTTTATACAGTAACTATCCTTACCCTATATTAAGCAAATGAGTTAGGAAATTATTAAAAATTAAACTGTTAGATTTGTGTGGAAGAATTATATTTTCTTCCCCAGTGTCAACTAGAATGTTATTATAAATACTTAAAAATGTGAAATTGGCTATAGATTTGGGTAGTGAATACATTTTTTTGAGGTGCAAAATAAGAAAACTGAATTTTTAAGAGATTATTATAGAAATATTTATGTCAAAGATCTTGGTGAGGTTGCGTCATAGAAGGCAATGCCAAACATACTATTGGATACTGTGGGAAAGAAAATTTTTGGCAGAGAACTTGGCTGGATTATGTTCTAGTTTTGAATGAAAAGCAGCACTTGTAAGTAATGAACTTGTAATAGAATTTCAGTCACCCAGGAAGAATCAGAAGAATGCCCTCTTTGCTTAGACTGTCATGAATTCCACAAGAAAAAGACAAAGTTTTTAGACTTTTATGCCGATAGAAACATGATGATTCTGGCCTGGAAGAGACAGAGATTGAGTGAAGGAAGAAAGAATGACTGTGAGGGCAGAGCCATGGGCATAATTGCCCTAGCCCATGTAAGAACCCAGGGAGTAGGACCACCACCCTGAGAAGTCCAGGGGCATGTCTGCCTTCCCAGTAGTTCCAGAGGACAGAGTGCCCAGCCACAGAGGATTATTCTATGGCCCCCGCATCTAATGGAAATTATTTGAGTTGTCATCTCACTTTGGACCTACAAACTCTTCATTCTTTTTATTTATCCCCTTTGGGATGAAGCTGTCTTTCCTGTGGGTGCTCTGGCACTGTATTTTGGAAGCAAATATCTTATTTTCCATTGACAAAGATAAATCTATGCCCTGAGTCTCACCCACAACTGATATAGATAATGTAGGCAATATTATTTGCTAATTTTTGAATTGATTTTGTTGAAATTTATGGCTTTTGGGGGTATTGTGATTACGTGAATGTGTTTGCACACATGAAGGGCACACATTTGTGGACCACAGTGTTACTGGCAGTAGTTAGCTAATAACTAAAAAAGGGTAGCAAAAGGGATTAGAAATTAAGCTTAATAAACTGGAGAGCATAAGCCTGTTTGCTTCACCAGGAAGCTAGATCTCCATACCCCAGGGATTGCAGCATTTATCTGCCAAGGGATTAATACTTCTCCCTTCCCCTCTCCAGCACCAGATTGTTGTGGGGCACCAGAAGAGATGCTTTACCAAAGAGGCTTGTCAGTCTAGCCTAGAGAAATAGGGGATTGGTTGGGAGGTGGACCTATCAAAAGCCCATGAAAGTGGGTAAGCCAATAGGTTAAAAAACCCCTGCTCTCTACCAAACCCAAGCTTATATCATACCAGGGGAACAAAGAGCTCTATCTATCCGTCATCTGTCTGTCTATCTATCTATCTATCTATCTATCTATCTATCTATCTATCTATCTATCATCTATCATCATCTATCCATCCATCTAATCTATCATCTATCATCTTATTACCTGTGCTTTCCCCATGCATTCACATGCTCTCTCTTGTGACCATGTGGGTCTAGCAGCTATTGATGCTGGCAACAGCTAGCATGGGGTCCTAAAGACAGAGGGGTAAAATGAAGCAGAAACTCTGGACACTGGCTTTTGCTTGTCCTTGCCAAGGACAAGGGTGGACTTTTTCCATGGCAGGACAGAGGGAAAGGGAACACTCAAAACCCAGGGAACAGCTTCTATTTCCACCCAAATACATCATCATGCCATACCACAGCTTCCCTCACATGGGCTTTTGGAATGCTTTCCTCAAAATCCCGTGGAAAAGCCTGCTTTCTGCTGACAACATTAGGATGGCTGTGATGGATTGAAATGTGTCCCCCTAAAATGATATGTTGAAATCTAAATACTCATCACTGATTAATTTGACCTTATTTGGAAATAATGTCTTTGTGATATTATCAATCAAAGAAATTATATAGAATTGAAGTGGACAAAAGAGGTGAACCCAGCATGTGATGACAGAAGCAGAGATTAAAGTGGGTTCCTTGAAAGACGAAAGACACCAAAGATTGCTGGCAAAGCACTGAGAACTAAGAAGCAAGAAAGGATCCACCCCTCTGGGTTTCAGAGGGAGCACAACTCTGTTGGCACCTGAATTTTGGAATTTTAGCTTCCAGAACAGTGATGGAATAGATTTCTGTTTTTTAAGCCACCTAGTTTGTGACACTTTGCTATAGTAGCTAAGAAACAAATACAAATATTTATTAGAAAGTAGATAAAAAAATATGCTGAATAAATGAAGAAATTACTGAAAGACACAAATACTCTTTTTAAAAAAGTGGTTATATACCTGTAAACTGAACATTTTATTGCAGGAAATAAACAGTAGGTATTTATTTATTAAAGAGAGAATGATTATTTACTAAATACTGTGATGTTGTAAATATCTCTCTTGGTGAATGGCTTTCCTGCAACTTATTTTGATAAACTACTGAATCTTTATGTCTACCAAAAGTTGTTTCCAACCCAAATGACTGCTCTTCCAAGTGAATAGGTTATAGAATAAATGTTATACAAAATTCATTTTTACTAATAAAATATATATCAAATATTAATGTGTTAATAGTAAGCTCATTGTGTATTTATTTTATAAATACTGAAAATGGTCCTCTCCATTTTGCTTTTACTTTCAATATGGGTGTACCAGCATGAAGAAACTGAGAGTCACTGACACCAGAGGCCTCAAGATGACACATGGGCTGCAAAGTGACAAGTATTATGATTTGACTCTCTTTACCGTATGAAAATCTCTTTTACCATATATAAAGAGATTTTATCTCTAAAGAGAAAAGATGTGTACCATTCTGTTTATGGTACACACCTGAAATTCTTAAGCTAGCATATCTTTTTGACTGAAGTAATACCTGCAAAAATGCACCCACCTGTAGTTGTTTAAAAATAATGTATTTAGATAAGACTATTTACACTATTATATTTAAACACTTTTGAACCTTATTCCAAAACAGGAATAATTTTAGTTGCATCTTAAGCATACCCAAGTTCATAATAATAAAGTATACTATCAACAAAAAAAATGAATATGCTTTGCCATTTGCCACAGTAAGTAAATAAATAATACATCTAAATTACTAAATTTTCAAATAAAATTTGGGTATATGATCAGCTATAAGTTAACTTGCATAGAAGATTAAGGGACACCATTATTTTGAACAGGTCAGTTCTTTTTATATACAGCCTTTCAGGATAATAAATAGTCTGAGATCCATAGATTTATTTTATATTAACAATGTGAGATTAAATGCTACAAAATGTTCTCTATAGTGTTGGAAATCTTACCAATTTTTAATGACAGTATATATAAAAGAGTAACCCAATGCAAAATGTTTTAAATAGAATTGAGGATAAAAATAGCAACCTGTGGTCCAAGTAATGGACCTAAGTGTGTTTTATTTTGGCTGTACATTTGTCAAAGTTTTTTTCAACCCCTTCTGGAGACATTCTACCCACCCCCACCCCCAGGATAATAAAAGCTCCATCAATCTTTATTTTACAAATTGTGTAGTCCCTGAATATATGAGTTTCTGATTCACATACAAAACATTTCTTGTTTAGCATTCAGAAAGAAATAAGACTGAGATACCCTCACCTGCTTTCAGTCATGCGACCATATCTTTCTTCAGACTTGGCAAGGGTGTTCATGGCAGTAACAGCATTGGAATCTGGGAAGTGAAGATTATATTTTTGAAAGATACACTATATGTCCCAGCTGAAGAAATTCACACTTGAAGAGCACCTCATTGAGCTGATTTTTTTAAATAATCAAGAATTAGAAGTTATTACTTTTGTCAAAATTTACAATACGTTTGAATCTTTTATAGATTTTGCTATTGAATAATTCAAAAATGGATGATAATACTGAAGTGCAGTTGGAGACATCTCTAAAATTTACCAAAAACATATGTATAATATTCAAAGTTTAAATTTGTTAATCTAAATAGGTGTATGATTGAAAAATTTCTTTCTGTAGATATTTTATTTTTGAAATAATATGCTGAAAATTGCCTTTGAATTTTATTTCAAACACAAAATTGAAGCTCAAAGAAATCTGTTTCAACAGTATGTTGTTTAAATATATTGTTTAGCCCTGGCTGGTATAGCTCAGTGGATTGAGCATGGGCTGTGAACCAAAGGGTCACCAGTTCAATTCCCAGTCAGGACACATACCTACGTTGCAGGCCAGGTCCCCAGTGGGGGCCACGTGAGAGGCAACCACACATTGATGTTTCTCTCTCTCTTTTTCCTTCCCTTCCCCTCTCTCTGAAAATAAATAAATAAAATCTTAAAAATATATATTGTTTATAAAATTGTTTAATCTGAAAATATTGAGTACTTTTCTTTGAAGCAATCTTAAAATTTTATCTCTTGAACATTGCCAGATTAGTTTATTATTATTTGTTTACAATTTCCAGACAGTCTTGTTCAAACTAAGACAAAGAAGGTGAGTTCTCCAGTACAGGACCAACCGGTTTCAAATTTTCTGCTCTAAAGAATGTGTTTAAACTGTTGTAGTCTTATGGATACTTTCTTGAAATACACAGCTTTAAATGGGACAACATAAGGGATAAGACCACTGAACACAAACAACAGTGGTGGAAGCAGCCATGTGGAATAACAGAACCATAACACAGAATCTACTGCGGTTATGTTGGCCCTACTGATAGACTGCAATGCGTCACTGATGAGGGACATTAGATATCATGAGCCCATATTTCATGTCCAAAGGTGACCAGAGAACAATGTTGGCCACTGCACTATTAATGTATAGAGATTTTAAACATATTATTTGTCCCCACTTATTTCTATAGCGTATCCTTAATGGGCTTTGAGATATCAGACATTTGTTGCTATTGTGGCTCTCTCTTGACCTTGCAGCAGATCATCCCAGGTGCTGCCTCAGGCTTGTTTGTTCTCCTGACACCCAAACATCTCTATATTTCAAGTGCCATTTGGCTTCTGACTCATCTCCTATAGCTTGCTGCTGAACATAAACATTAACGTATGTATTTAATGTCCACCTCATGGTTTTCCCATAGGAACTCATGATTTCCATTTGAAATTCACATTAAGTGATTTACAGCTGAAGTGTTCTTACATTTTCTTTCTTTGATACATCCTTTCTGTTATAAATATATACAATGATAGAAAAATGTGAAACCAAAAAATAACTCAGCAATACTGAGAACACTGGCTAACGCATTTGTGAGCTGAAGACGAAACAGCACTGTAATGAGGAAAGCAGGGCTGAAGCCTGAGGAACTGCTAGGTTCGGGTCAAAGAGCAGGTGGTGGTAGCTCATAATTTGGTATTTGCAAGATAAAAAAACACACAAAAAACTAAAGCCCTATTTAAAGGTGGAAGTGAGCCAGAGAACATATTACAAGGTCTATATGTTCCCATTATGAAAAAGGAGTCAGATGAAAAACAAAACAGAACAACTGTGTCCAATTACCTGATACTACAACTGTAGCAAGCTGCTGGCCCTGGGAAGCTGGCAGACCGATGCTCAGCCACACTCAGAAAGTAAACCAAGCTGCCCACTGGCTTTGTGATTGGGTTTATGTTATCCCTGATCCCACTGTAGTCAGGTGTCATGAAGTGCCTTCTGGAATGACAGGGAAGAGCACAGGAGTGATGGGAGTGTCCATAAAACTATTGTCAATGAAAAGGTGATTATAGCAGAAGAAAAAAAAAACAAAGAAGCAAAGGAAACACAAGGAATAAATAAAAATATGTTAAAACATTCATGAAGGTTTAGTGAGTTCCCAATTACTGGAACAATATGAAGGTGGTGATAGAATTATTGGGTGGCTAAGATGTTGAAAATGGGCCCCAAGCATTAAAAAAGCGGCCAGATTAAATGATGTTTGGCTTCAAACTATAGCAACAAACATTATCCCAGAAAGTAATTTCACTATATGAAGTATTGTATGATTTAGGAAAAGAGCCAATACTCTTGAAAATTTGAACATAAAATCATTTTTCATAAATGACATTCATGGGACATTTTCAAAGTCTTTGGAAAATATATATTTAAGACACTCAAGAAAATAAATGAGAAGATAATTCCACCAATGAAAGAGCAACAAATTATAAAACAAACAAAATGGGCAGACATTTATTTAAAACAATGAAGCATCAATTAGAAATATAGTTGTTGGAATAAAAGATCATTTAGAAGGAATCTTGTCTAGACCAAAGACAAACTAAAAGAGAATTTGTGAGAGAATATTACTGAAAAATTTACCAGAATATCAGTACATAGAAAGGAGACACAAAAGTGTGAATGAGTACTTAACCACCACCAATGAATACGAAGTGCACTAATGCCCATTCCTTTTTAGAAGTTTATCTAAATGTCACATAAACATTATTTTTTAGTCATTGATGATATATTTACCACAGTAATGAAACACTATACATAAAGAAGTTTATATTTCCAAGAAGGACAGGATAAAGACTTTCTTTCCTTTAATTCTGACCTGTCTCCTGAAAGTGGAAAGTGGCCACAATGGGAGAAATGTGATTTTTCTATAGAGATGAGGGGAGCCAAGATTTTACATTCCATAGTTACCACATTTTATTTCTTAATGGGAACATTTATGTGCTTGAATATCCTTGAATCTAACATCACATTTAATATTGGCAGCATTAATGCAGGTTTTAAATGGGTGAATATAGACCAAACTTAGAGGACTATATTTTACATGAATGTTTTAAATTATGCCATGGTTCAGAATCAACTGGGGATGGGGGTCCTTCCTCAAACCCAGTGGGGGCCCCACAATGAAAGTTGATGATCAATTCCATTGCTGAGAGCCTGAGATTCTGTTTTCCCCACGTCACCAGATAGTGTTAATACTGCTGTTCCAGGGACCACACTTTTAAAACCACTGCTCTACACAATCACATATACTTCATAAACTCGGTATACAGCCCATTGCACATAATGTATGTGTACACATTCTCCTGTAATCAAATCATTAGCTGGTGCTTTCTTTACTCCATTTCTATTGTACATACTGGTGTAGCAATCATTTGAGAGTTTTTGTGTATGTAGTTGGCAATTTAGTTAGTTGTTTAGTTCAAAGCATTTTAGTAAGAGCAGTTCTATTTATTTTCTATCTTTCTCCAAATTTATTCATTTTGCACAGAACTTAAATGATTGTGCACTTCCTTTAAAAAACTTTGTAAAAAGTTTAAGATTTATTTGGGGGAAATGGTATAAAATACCTTAAAGAAACTTGAAAACACTTAAAATTTTTATGTCATAATTTCTTACGTTTTAGTTGGGATTTTTTTTTTGTTAATTTGACTTTCTTTAAATATTTGGAGAGTTCACAAATAAAATATTAAAATTGTTTGTCTAAATAAATAGAAGTCACAAGGAGCTAAGTAATTTTTTAAGAAAGAAAGGTTAAAATGTATCACTTAGGATTTAGTGAATTCCTCATCACTGATATGTATGAAGTTAGAAATAATCTTGAACATCAAAGGAGTAGCTACGTGAAATAAGATTTACCCTAAAAAAATCTTCTAATGTAAGTTTTAGGAGACCCAAGATGGCAGAGGATTAAGTGGGAGCTGCACTGACTTCTTCTCAGGACCAAAGTGGTATTGCAACTGAGTTATACAAAAATCATCCTCAAGAACCAACTAAACACTATCTGGAGAAAAGCCTTATAACCAAGGACAGACAGAGGAAGCCACTTCACCACAAGACTGTTAAGGAGTGCGTAGGAGGTGTGAGAGGGCTGACTGGGCTCCCATGGTGACAGCTGAAGTCGTGGATGGATATTTCAGTGGCTGGGAGGTTCCCTTGAGCAGTGTGGGGTCTAAAACACAAGTTGGGCTCCCAAGGCTGTAGCACCTGAACCGTGAAAGGAATCCAAATAACATATGGCTGTGAAAAGCAGCAGGATTTCTATTTGCCAGGGAGAGATGGCTACAGATGCAGAGAGCCTCTTAAAGGGCCAATGCACAAAATTTCATTTGTAACCACTTACCCTGGGCTTCAGCAGAGGAAGGGCAAAGTGGATTAGAGATGCATGAGGAGAATTTGGAGTTGGTGGCTAAGGGAAAAGAACTGAGGGAACAGTAGCCAGGATTCCAATGAAGAGTCATTTCCCATACTGTAGAAGCCATATTTCTCTGACAGAACAATCCTCTCCAAGAGGTATCAGCCTGAGGGGAAGCAATAATATCACCTGCAGAAATTACTCTGCCCCATGTTGTGGCGCTTAAGTCCTGCTCAGGAGTACAGCTCAGGAGTACAGCTGGAAGATTTCACTCTTTAAGCCTAACAAAAAGTCTGAAGGCAGAGGCACATCTCTGGGAGCTCTGAGACTTTAGCTGACCCTTCCCCAGTCCCAGCATTGGTAAAAGCCAGCTTTGGTGTGCAGCCTGATTCTTTTGCACACATTCAGGCCTAACAGAGGGATCCACAAACTGTGGATCACTGATAGCTCCAAACAAGTTTCCCAAGGCCAGCCACATGCAGTGTTTGACATAGGGCTGCACCAGAGTCTTTGCAAATCCAATTAGTACATACACAAACATAAAGAAGTAGCCAAAATGGGAAGACAAAGAAACAGACCACAAAAGAAAGAACGAGAGACTCCTTTAGAAGAAGAACTAGATGAAATAGAGGCAAGCAATGTATCAGATACAGTTTTAGAGAAATGATTATAAGGATACTCAACAACATGAAAAAAGACATAGGAACCACAAGAAAGGACCAGTCAGAAATAAATAATGCAGTAAATATCTAAAAAAAAAATGCACTGGAAGGAAAAAACAGTGGGTTAGATGAAGCAGAGGACTGAACCAGTGATTTGGAAGACAAGGTAGAAAACAAAACCCAAACAGAGAAGTTAAATTAATCAATAAATACATAAGTAGGAGAGCTTAAGAAAGCTTTGGAACAAATAAAGCATGACAACATCCACATCATGGGGTTACAAGGAGGAGAAGAGAGCAAGCAAAGGATTGAAATTCTATTTGAAGAAATAATGACCAAAAATTCCCTAATCAGGTGAAGGAAAAAGACACACAAATCCAGGAAGCTCAGAGAGTTCCAAACTAAGTGGACCCAAAGTAGCCTAGTCCAAGAAACATCATAATTAAAATGGCAAGGCTTAAAGACAAGGAAAAAACTCTGAGAGTTGCAACAGAAAATCAAGTAGATACATACAAGAGAGCATCATTCAGACTTCCTTCTGATTTCTCAAAAGAAACATTTCAGTTCAGAAGGGAGTGCTGTGAAATATTCAATGTGGTGAAAAGCAAGGATCTATAACCAAGGCTACTTTACTCAGCAAGGGTATCATTTAAAATAAGGAGAAATAAAGAACTTCCAAGGCAAGAAAAAGCTAAAGCTGTTTGTTAACACCAAACCCATACTACAATAAATGTTAAAGGGCTTGCTTGAAGAAGAAGAAGGAGAAAAAGAAGAAGAAAAAGGAGAAGAAGAAGGAAAATAGTCTAACAATAAAATGGCACTAAATACATATCTATCAATAATCACCTTATATAAATAAAAGTAGTAAGAGACAAAGAAGGACACCACATAATGATAAAAGGAGCAGCCTGAGTAAACACTGACACACCCAACATAGGAGCACCTAAAAATGTAAAGCAAATATTGATGGACATAAAGGGAAAGATTGACAGAAATACAGCCATAGTTGTGGATTTAATACCCCATTGACTTCAATGGATAGATCTTCTAGACATAAAATCAATAAGGAGGCAGTAGCCTTAAACAGCACACTAGAATAAAATGGATTTAATTGATATATTCAAGAGTATTTTGCCCCAAAACAGCAGAATATATATACTTTCCAAGTGCACATGGAACATTTTCTAGGACTGACTACATGTTAGTGCACAAAACATCTCAATAAATTTAAGAAGATTGAGATATCTTCTCATACTGAAGATTTTCTCTGACTACAATGATATGAAATTAGAAATCAGTCACAAGAGGAACAATGAAAAACACACAAGTATGGAAGCTAAATAATATATTATTAAACATGAGTGGGTCAACAACTAGATCAAGAAATAAATAAAAATAAAAACAAATGGAAATGAGAATACGACAACTCAAAATCTGTGAGGAACAGGGAAAGGAATCCTAAGAGGAAAATTCATAGCATTACAGGGCTATCTAAAAAAAAACTTAAACAAACATTAATATTAATTTTAATGCAATGTACATAAATATTAATATTAAAATATTAACATTGTATTATATATTTCAGGTTTCTAACATTACATGTAAAGAAATTTGAAAAAAACAAAAATAAAAACAAATTTTGTAGAAGGAAGGAAATAGCAAATATCAGAGCAGAAATAAATGAAATTGATTCTTTAAAAAAAAGATACAAGAGATCAATGAATCCAAAGCTTGTTCTTGAAAAAATAAACAAGATTGATAAACCTTTAATCACACTCACCAAGAACAAAAGAGAGAGGACCCAAATAAATTAAATCAGAAGTGAAAGAGGAGAAATAACAACTGACACCAAAGTAATACAAAGGATTATAAGAAAATATTATGAACAACTATATGCCAATGAACTGGACAAACAGGATGAAATAGATAAATTCCTCGAAACATGCAATCTTCCAAAGTGAATCAGGAATAATCAGAGAATTGAATACACATATTTGAAATTGAAGTAGTAATAAAGAAATTCTCAACAACAACAAAAAAGCTATGGACTGGTTGTTTTTACAGGTGAATTTTACTATTTATTCCAAGAAGAAATAACACCTCTCCTTCTCAAACTGTTTCAAAAATTCAAGAGTGGGGTTTGGCTCCCAAGCTTTTCTATGCAGCTATCATTATCTTAATTTAAAAACCAGATAAGGATACTACAAAAATTTATAGACTAATATCCCTGAAGAACATAGATACTAAAATCATATGTATACACATATATATTTTAATGTTTGCTTACTGTCATATAGCAAAGATTTTCTTCACATGATTATAAACGTATTCTACACTCTGAGCCTGCATTTCTGCAAATATTTTTTTCTTCTAACCTGAAGAAGAATGCTTCCTTGACTGAATTATTGGATCAAGTGGGCTCCTAGAGCATTTCAAATGGCCATGGGTCTGGAAATAAACTATTTGACAGACAACATTACGATAAGATTCTGCTCTCTCTCTTTAAAAAATATGATGACTAACCTTTCCTACTGTTATTATGTCATTCTTTTGTCAAAAACCTGGAACTCAATACTTGTTTTGCTAAGCTCTGTTCATAGACCCATTGTCTGTCTTGTAGTGCAGAAAGAAAAAATGTGGACCCTTTCACATCCATAGTGAAAAAAGATTATCTGACACTACATAGGAAGCAGAGCAGGAAATGTGATGGTATTAGTAAGGAGCAGAGGATTCAGGGAAGACAAACCATTGTAAATGTTGAACTCACATACACACACAAAATGAGATACCGCACTCTTACATGTAGAACTTTAATATGGACTTGGGGATGGAAAATAGAAATGTGAACAGAAAGACTAACAAGAACAATAAAAGAAGACTGTTAATGGTAAGCAGTGAGAAATGTCTGATGATGCTGTAGCTAAAAGAAGGATGTCAGTACAAAATTTATGTTTGGAAAGAAAACATCTAAATATATTTTTATATTTTTTCTCTATTTTTATATCTTCTGTAAGTTTATATTATTGTTTTGGTGGTTTGGAAGGAATGAAGAAATAAAGGAGATGTTTGACGTAACTACTGGAGAAAAGGAGAATTGAAAACATAAAGTAAATGTTCCACAAACTGAACAAATAAAACAGAAATAATTTGGAGTCAGAGATAACTTGAAGAAATATAAGCATTACCAGTGACAAATTCTGAGTTATTGGAAAGAAATTTGTGTCTCCTAATCTATTCAAAATTGGGTTTTGTTCACATTTTATTTATTTTTTAAAGGCAGAAGAATCTCAATGATATATTTATATTTTTATCTGCCATTATATATGAATATATATTTGTTTATAAAGAAATATATTTCCAGATATTTTTAGTATTTGACACAAATATTCAATATACATTTCAAATATTTTAAATTTCAGCATCAGTGATGAAACTAGTTTAAATCATAGTAAATACAATTGATAATCAGAATCTTAGCAGTACTTAGAATTAAAACAGACTCATACAAATTGTTGAAAATTACTTTTCATGGTCCTAGTTACAACAGTTGAAGAACTAGAATATGACTAGCTAATCTATATGAGTCCCCTCTTAGAAAATTATTATTTTACAGTTTCATTTCTCTTTATGAATTTTATTTTGCATGATGTATTAAACCATTATTCCAATCAATGTGTATTAGTTTGAATTAAATAAAGAGGAAAAAAAGGAAAGACTTCCACCAAACTTAATGAAAAAGACTAAGAATTATATATTTATATGCTATAATTATCTACCTTAAACTTATCTTAATTGTCATACTACAAAGAACAGAATCTTAGGAACTAGTGAAACAGAGTCCATTGAAAAATATGTAATAGCTTAAGAGCATTACAATCCCAGAAATGTTTATTTTCAATTGAAGGAATGGACTATGGTACATCTTCTTATTGATCAGCACCCTTAGAAAATAAAGCTAATCCTCTGCTGACACAGTCATCCCTCTTAGAATATTTTGATACTGCTCATGTATTACCCTCTGACGAGACATCAAAGGATCATATTATCTGAAAATAAGTATAAAAAACAAGAGTTGAGTAGTTTCCCTTGTTTCAAAAAATGTGGAAAATGTGTGAAATATAAATACATAAAAGATTAAAGGAACATCTCATAAACAATTAATCAAATAAAATCGAGTAACCATAGTCAAATACAAAAAAAATACATGAGAGGAAAATGCATAAAAGCTTATTATGGGAATTAATGTTACAATCAGTTGTTGGGTTCAGGATATAGTGAATGAAAATTGAAAAATTCTTTCAATTCTAGGAAAATACTAGTTGCCTTGGAGATGTAAAGACAGTTGGGTTGGTAACTCTGTGGGAGATAGCTGATCACACATTCTTTAGGTTTATAAAAATGCAGAATTAATTATCCCTTGGTTTTCGTGGCCTTAGACAAAGCAGGATAATTTTCCACGTGAGTGTGCCTATCTTAATGATGCTGTACTTCTTTTGATGCTGTATTTTAGAGTGAGCCACGTTCAACACTAGGTCCTCTATGACCAGCAGAGTTAACACGTGGAAAACTCTCAGTTAATACTGAATGAATGCCTACAAAAAGGAATGGCTTGAGAAAAAGGTGAATAAAGGCAAAAAATGGGTATAATTTTTTTGAGAGGGGGAACATTGGGAATAAAGAAATGAATGTTCCTTTATTCTATGAAATTCATATTTTAATCTACATAAAATTATTGACTGTATTTTATTGTGTTTCCGATTGAGTAGATGAGTACAGATATGAGGTCATAATGATTATGAGAAAAATATAAACTGAAAAATTTTATTTGAAATCAATGTGAGTTGAATAGGTATTTACTTCTTTTTATTAAATTTACTTGGTAGCATTGGTTAATAAGATCATATAGGATTCAAGTGTACATTTCTATGATACATGATCTGTGTATTGCATTGTGTGCTCACCACCCAAACTCAAGTCATCTTTCATCACCATATACTTGACCCCCTTTACCTTTTACTACCCTCTGTTAACCACCACACTTTTGTCTGCATCTATAAGTTTTCGTTTGTTTGTTTTCTCATTTGTTGCCTTCAGTGTCATGCCCCACATACATGTAAGATCATATGGTTCTTAACTTTTTCTGTCTGATTTATTTTGTTTTGCATGATATTTCCAAGGACAATCTATATTGTCACAAATGGCAGTATTTCATCTTTTCTTATGTCTGAGTAGTATCCCATTATGTTTATATCTCACATCTTTTTTTAGTCAACCATCTAACAAAGGACACTTCAGTTCTTTCTGTCTTATCCACCATGAATAATGCTGCAATGAACACAGGGGTAAATATATTTTTGCAAGTAAATGTTTTCAAATTTTGAGGATAGATACCTGGAAGAGGTGTTGCTGGCTCATATGGTTAATATATTATTATATTTTCGAGGAATCTCCATATTGTTTTTCATAATGATTGTAACAGTCCTATCAACAGTGAATTAGAGTTCCTTTTTCTCCACAACCTCTCCAAAGCTTATTATTACTTGTCTTGTTGATAATAACCTTTCTAACTGGTGTGAAGTGGTATTTCATGGTAGTTTGAATTTGTATTGCCCTAATAACTAGTCAAGTTGAATATGTTTTCTTTTATCTGTTGGTCATTTGTATGTATGAAGTAAATTGTTTTAAGTGAAATAGCATAATATTAAAAAACTGGACTAGACTAATACAATCTTATACATAATTTCATTTATGATTAAACATTCTAAAAGGTTTTGATTTTGTTTTCTTGAATTGTTCTATAATTGTTCTCTTATTCAGAGGGGGAATTCCATCTATGAGGGTGGTGGTTAAAGAGAGTGGACTTGTCTTGGAGGAACCAATTGTGGCCTAGCAAATAAGTGTGGTGATGTCTCTCTTAAAGTACAGGAAGTAAGTAATATCTTGTCTCCTGAGGACATCTGACAACTGGGCCTAAATAGAAGTTGAGATGTTTTTGCACTCTCCTTGTGGTGGACAAGAGCTTGGTCCTTCTATGAATGGATGCCTCAGGACCTGAATTCAACATACTAGACCTTTGGTTATGAACACACACACACACACACACACACACACACACACACACACACACAATCCTAGAAGTTCAATTATAATGTCCATATATTATTCATGAATATTTAATAAAATCTTGTTAAAAGCTGCAATCTACTCTCAACTCTGCTGTAGAGACACGTGGTAAGGGCTACCTTCATGTAAACTGATATGCTGAAAAAGAATGTGGAGATAAGTGAAGCCAGCCGGAAAGTAGCATCAGCCTGAATAATCCATTAGCAAGACTTGATCACCACCAGATAGGATCCAGATATCTCAGAAACTGTGACACATACACATAGACCAAGCAGGAAAGATTCAGCTCTGTGGAATCATTGCTAATATATGCAGAAAGAAATCATGCAGGATTCAGAGCATTCTAATCAATTGGTGCCAGGGAAACTCAGACTGTAGAAGACACCTCAAAGATAATTTGGATATTGTCTGTTTTGCCCAGCACTGTAACTAGGTAACTAAAGTGATGCCTGATGTGTAAGAGAGACTAAATCCATATTTGTGAATGAATTTTCAAGAGAATACAAAATAATTGAGCTGTGAATAGAAATTTTAGCCACATGCTGGTGAGAGATAATAGACATAATACTATATAAGGAAATTGCAGTTTTTATAGAGTTCTTTGTTTCCTCAGCAGCTAAACACAATTCCACATGAATAATATTGGATTCTGGTAAAGATTGCTTTAGCTAAATGCATGGATAATGTAGTCTGTTGGAGATATTGGCATACAAATAGAGTCATTTCTATTTTAATGGAAATGTTTTATAGTAGTAAACTCTACCATTATACCTTTTGCAAAGTTATGTGTATTATTCTGGATTTAAATATTATGATATGTCTCAGAAGATTTAAACTAATGTCTCAGTCTAAATTTTAGTTTGATACCCTATCAAAAGGATGCCTACTAAAGATTGTGTTTATATTTCTCTTTTTCTGTGACAGTGCCAAAATTCACTTCTAAGGATAGATGGGGACCAACATGGATGAATAAACATAGGGTTCCCCAAGTTCAGGTTGGCAGTTATACAAGGAATCTAATTAGCCTTGAAAATAAATATAGCCCACAAATATCTTATATAGATTTAAAACAGAAACTGATTATTTTTCAACCTCTGACCTCAGGGAAGACTGGTGTACTTAATGGTGCTGGGATCCTATGTTTGATGATTCTGGAGCCAATTCCAATTCAGTGCTCTTCTATTTGAGGCTTCTAAAAGGAGCTAAACAGCAACTGATTTAAATACTAAGTTCCATGAAGTATAAGCTTGGCAACTCATGGGATAGATAGTCTTGTTCAAGGTCGTCATTAAAGAAGCTGGTATTCTGCTTGAAGAAATACAGTAGTTTGGACAAGAGCTTTACAATGATAAGTGTTATCTGTAGAACTGTTTGAGTTTTTGCTTTGGTACTGAGAACATGTGTCCAGTGGTCAATGGCATGCACAGCAGTGTTATACTCTACTGTCAATCAAATTCACTCCATGTGGAGTGGGAAAGAGAATAATAACACATTTGGACCTTTTTCAAAAACCAATCCACTCCCAAGTTTTCATAGGCTAGAAGCCCATGCCCTAGTTAGATTGGCAGGACTCTGTGGTCAAGCACCACCCCTCTTTGCCTCACCACCCAACTCTCTGGTACCAAAACAGGAAAAGGAAGAGTGTGGAGATTGGTGGAGACATGGTGAAATCTCTCAGAGTGTGAAACTACATCCTCCTGGTGAAACAAACAGGCTCATGCTCCTCAGTTTATTAAGCTCCATATCTATTTTCCTTTGCTCCCTTTCTTATTAACATCTAGTTAACTTCCTATGATAACATTACACTTGTAAAAGTGCAAAATAGTAGTAACAGTGAATTGTAGTTGATTATTGTTATCATATATGCTTTAAGAAGTATTGAAGTTTAGAATTTAAGCAGTCTAGACAGTCACTGCCTGAAACTTCATAACTCTTGGTAGCACAGTAGCATATCTTACACATGGGGGGAACCTCTCAAAAATGGAGTTTATGTATAAAAAGTTATCTATTCTCACATATTTAAACTTCAATAATGTCCAAAGTACTATCCATTTGATGCAATACACCTATTGTGATGTTTGTGCACTGCTCAAAACAATTTTTGAATTTGTCCATTTGATGCCTTTTAGCACTTCTGCCATTTTTTGTTTCAGCTTTTCTACATCAGCAAAATGTTTCCCTTTGAAGACTTTCTTTCATCTGGGGAAACAAAACACAATTTCTCAGAGAGATCAGATGAATAGGGAGGGTAGGGCATGAGGATCATGCTGGTTTTGCTCAAAACCTGCTGAGCACACAGCGCAGTGTGGACACTTGCACTCATAAGTCATCCATCATGAAATTGTAAACATGTTGAGTCTTCCAAAAAATCACTGAGGCCGAACTCAACGTCTCACGACACCACTAGTTGGTGCTCTGTTACAGATGGGTTCCCAGAACACTCCCGTGGCAGGGGAAGCCTGTACTACAAGGGGTCCACCCACCAGAAGATAATTTCAGTTTTTTATGCGTCCCCCCTCTTCTATTCAGTAAATTTGTGTAGAATTATGTTTATATACATAAGCTTGAGTCATTATTGACATATAATGTCCATAAGTTCCAAATTCCTCAAAGTGTGAATATTTTAAGAAATATTTACATCCATAATTTTAACATTTAACAAATTATTAATTCAAAATGTGGCCTCTTCGAAATTAAAAACAGTAAAAACATCAATGATTCTTTTATGATGATTTTTCTGGGTATTACCTTTGCTGTTTATGATGCTTAATATGTGACTTTCCCATTGTTGACATTCCTCAAATTTCTGCAGTATTTGACTGACTAATCCTACCTCCAAACGAGACCCTGAAAAGTTGACCAAGTCCCTTTTGCAGGGGCAGGGCGTTTGCACTAAGCTGCTAGTCTATCACATTATCTGGCAGGACTGATTCATTAGTAGATCCTTAAAAATTATTTTTGTATATCTCTTTTTGACTGGTGGCTTAAACACAGTGCCAATGTTCTTGGAGCAAAATTGGAGAATTAGCCCGGATGGAGCATCTCTTGTTATTGTTTTTTAATGCAGACATGTTCACTTCTCCTTTTGTTGGTTTTGTATTCCTGCTTTGTTCTGGAGTCCAAAGTCCTTTATTTCTACCTCTCTGAAGAGTCATATTAGTCCTTTTACTTCTACAGTCAGCTTGCCTATCATCAATATTCCTAAAATGCAGTCTGTGTCCTGCAGGGGTCACCAATGTTTCCTAAAAGCTTTTAGGTAAAAGCAGAGAATGAAGTAGTAAGAGAATTTGAGGGCTGTTTGGACCTAAGTTCAACATGGAATAACCACAATTTTCTTCCCTAGTCTTTTTGTTGTTATTGTTATAGTCTTTGCAGAATTACAAATTATATAATGGTAGACTGGAAGTGCTCGATAATTAATGCTTTTGAAAGCATCCCAAACTTATGACCGACAGGAAAATGTGCACAACAACCCAGTTTTGTTGGGCAAATCAGGGGTGAATTTTTGTTACACTGGCCTCCAGGTGAGTATTCCCTGCTGGGTTTAGTTAAACTTTATACATAATGGTAGCTACCTTGGTTACGCAAAATTCATTTACTGCCCCCCCCCATCATTTTGTAGCTCCTACTCATGCTCTGTTACTTATCTCCCCAATCGTTTTGCCTGGTATTTTTTATCTTAGGCTAGCTTTTGGAGAATCCTAATGTAAAGCATTAGTCTATCTTGTCCCCTTCCAATCCATTATTTCCAACTTCTGTAACAAGTAGAAATATCTTTGACTTTCTAAAATATCAAATCTATAGTTTTAACTTAAACCAAGTTGCTAAAGCATCTGGTGTATATATATTAATAGACACTTTATGGTAGACTCAAAAATTTTCAGCATATGTAATTAAGTTGATGGATTTCAGTGTATATTAAAATATGTTATCTACATGCTAGCATATTACTAGATTAACTTGCTTCTTTGTGAGAACATAGTTTGTGGGTTTTCTCCTTTGGTGGGGAAGGCACTTAAATACATAAAGTCGGGAAAACAATTGTATGCTTCCTTAAAAGTTTGTTATTCTGTAAATAAAATGTAGCACTTCATAAATTAACAAAGGTGTTTCCTCAACTTGAAAGAGTAGCTGTTGGGTCCTCATATAACTTTGTAGAAGTGAGCATGAATATACCATTTTAAAGTGTGCTTTATTCTTACATCTCAAAGAATATTTTTGAAATTTTATTATGTCATTATAAAGATGAGAGCCAAAATGATATGTCAAAGATGTATAATATGTTAATAACTTATCTTACAAAATAACCAATATATAACAGGATGAAAACTTTTAAAAATTATTTCATAAGTATTTCCTTGATATTGATAATAGTATATTTTAAATCCAACAAGATTAATACCAAGATAGTTTAATTTATTTAATCTTTATTATTCAACAATTCACTTTGAAGTGACTAAGGATTATTAGGAGATGCAACAATTTATATTTTATGTCTTTGAAGCTGTAGAATTCACTCAACATATATTTATCAAGTTATTTCTCTGAATCAAACACTTATCTGAGTATGAGAATATTTATTCAGTTTTTATAACTGCTATAATAAACTGGGCACTTTTGAATTTCATTATGTGAAGTAAAATAGACATTTGTCTATCAAACATTCAAGAATAATTCTTGGTGTTACCATGGGTGCAGGAAAAATTTTTCATAGCATGTTGGAAGTATTATAAGTTGGTTCAAGATTTGAGAGTGAAATATGACAACATACATCCAAAATTTGATAAATTGTTCATAATGTTTAGATAGAACTTCCTTTATGACATATTCATCTAAATACTCATAAATGTGTATACATTCATATACAAAAGACATTCTGAATCATTATTTATAATATTGAAAAATATAAGTAGTCCAGAAGTCTCACAATTGACTATGGTAAAAATAATACTGATAATAATAAGATATTCTGTAGCTTATTAACAGAATAATAAGATATTTTGTTAAAAATCTACATTTGGAATATTTCCACTGAGAACATCAAAGCATATGGAGAAAAAAATATTCCTGATTATTAAGAAAATGTATGTCCTCAAATAAAAATATACTTTTAAGTGTAAAGTTAACATCAAATCATTAACATTTCTGAGTACTATTTGAACTTTCATTTCTTAAAATGCACTTTGAATATTTTTGTACAAATTGAATTCCCTATAATGTGTTTCCATTCATTTTGAAATCAAATTTAATGTTATGTGAAATAATTTATAGGCAATATAAATTGTTATTTAAGTTTAAATACAATTTGATTATTGAACTTTAGCTAATAGCTAAAATATTATGAGTCCCCTGGGGACAAATATCTTCATTAATAAATTTCTCATATTATATCATTAATCTTCACAATAATACCATGAAGAAGTACAAATTATACAAATGAGAAATCTGAGGCTTAGAGAAGTTGATTGCTTAAGTATATTTGACTTCAAAAGTTATTACTTTGGTCTCAAACAAATATATTTGCATAGCTGTGGTTTTACTTAACACAACTCAACTTTTGTTCAACTATAGTTCTAGAATAACCATACGCATCTACTTTAAATTTTCACCTCAATTGTTCTTTCTGTATACATCCAATCTGCATCTTAAGCCATTATAATTTCAGTATATGAAGTTCTTTGAAATCTATTTCTGCCTACCAACTTTTGTTCATGGTGGAGTATCTCCTGGTCTGTTGTCTTGTTTTAGATTCTGAGCCCATATTTCATGAATCCTTTTCTATGAGAATACTGAGGTGTCTGTGTTGAGGATTGTTGTGGAAACTAGACTACGTATGGAAAGTTATTTTTAAAAAAATATGTTACAAATATGATTCCACTTGTTTACTAAAATTCTGTCTGCAGGAAGAAATGAGAATAGCATCCACCAACCACAAGTCAAGTTTGTACTTCACCTTGGTTTTTGACACACTGGTTTGTGGGTCCTCTTTGCTTCATGATTATAACCTGAGGTTTTTATCTGTCTACCCCTACACAGCACATACTTCACATTTCCAGATTCGGGCGTATTCAAAGATTCTTAGACTCGTAAGTAAACAGCCTTCTAAAGTTTATTTGAATAGCAGTTCAACACCTATATAGAAACTGAGTAAACTTATAAATTCAAATATATTTTAGAAAGAAAAATATATACATGTGTTCAATAGTTAATGTAGAATTATGTTCATGGGGGAAATTATTGTTAGCTTGCTTTTTTCAATAGTTGTGCATAAGTTTAGGTTGGAACTTACTAATTTTCTTCATTATTCCTTCTGTATGTATGTATGCATGTATGTAAATTTATAATATCCAGGTTCCAGCATAAATAACACCCCCTTTTCATTATAAAATATTCTATTACAAAATCATAAGCATGTAATTCTGTAACATAACAATATCACATTTAATCACACCATATGACATTTCAGGTGAAATGTTCAAATTGCTGTTCACCTCATATGAGATACTCATGTCCCCTTACCAACCACACTCAAGCAAGCCTTACTGCTGCTGGGCCCTGTATGTATTAGGCCATAATAATGCCTGTACAGGGACTAAAAGAGACAACTGAAAAAAGGTACAAAAGTTGTCTGGTAGGCAAAAGAGGATCTTTCCACCAGCTTTTAGCAAAATACAATTCTAAATAATGCAAGGGAGAAGGGTTTTCAGGAACATGTATAAAAGACACATGGGCAAAACCAAAGCGCAGTAGGATCAAGGGTGGGAAGTGGGGATGGCTGGGGTGGGGGCGAGTGATGGAGGGAAAGTGGCAACAACTGTACTTAACAATAAAAAAGTGAAAAAATTTAAAAAGAGAAAAAATAACAAAACAAAACAAAAAGAACAAAGGCACACTATAGTTAATGCTAGCTAGTCCAGTGAATCATTGGTTTGTAACACTAATCTTGAAAATGTGTTTCCACATAGCTCTTCAGACTTTATTGTGGTTTTCATTAGTACGTTGTAAATGCTGTGAGGTTTTCCTCTTCCACTTTCCAGTTTAGCTGCCAGGGAGCCATGAAAAATATTGTTTCCTTCAGGCTCCAGAGATAAACGTGCCCTCTGGGATTTGCAGAAGAAACAGGTTCACCTTGCTTGGATTATGGTGTCAACATGGTTATTCTAGGCAGTTCCTTCTCTATAATTTTTTTATACAGATGAATCTCCTCCAGCACTGGCAGTCTGGCAGCTCCCATTTAAGGAAATGTTCAGTGAAGAGAGCACCTATGATCTTAGCTATTGGTGGTAATAAACTGAAATGGGCTAATCCATCATGGGGCTTGTTTCCCTCATGTTTGTGTTCACAGCCTATGTTTATTGTGACAATTCAAGAGGCCGTCAGCTAATATACAGCCTGCTTTCTGGTTCCCTGTTTTGGCAATTGCCTTTTCCTACTATTCATAAGAAAGTTATTTACATCTTGAAGGATATGGGATCCACAGAATCTTGAATTTTATTATTGTCGATTCCCTAATTTCAATAGGAGAATGATCAATGTGTTGGACCATTTCCTCAGATTCAAGTCATAAAAAGTACCCATTTATCTAATAAAGTATTGTTCTCTGCCCACATTGGCTAGTTCTTAAGTAAAGGTCTTTATCCTTCTGATGATACAACTTGATGAGATTCTATGAAAAAAACATTTTTAAAAGCATTGGAATTTGTTTAAAAAACTGCTTATGGAATTTGTTTAAAAAACTGCATATGGAATGACCATATAACTTCATAAAAATTATGTCCAACTTAAATTTTGCTATTTTTATTGCCTTGAGATCACCACACATAAGGTCATTCTATTAAATATTTATTGACTGTAGAAATGCCAGATATAATTATATTTAGTTTATTTTTTCCTCATTGATATAATAAATGAGCTTAGGATATTAGAATGATTGAGTAACTCAACAAAAATACATTTAATTTCTTACCTTCTTTTAGAAAAAAATTCTTGTGTGTTTTCACGTAGTTTTGATTTTTCATGTATATTATGTGTCAATCAACTTCTCCCAGTAGTGTTTGGATGTTCAAAAATGGTCTCAACTTTGGCCACTGGGGGCGTTCTTTTTATTGATACCTGTGTCCTTTAAACATGATCCCATTAATCTTTAAAAGTTTCATTGCTTTATGGTACAATAAGTTACAGTAGACTTACCTTATACTTTTCAGACTCAGAGACTAAATTAAACATCTTTTATTTCAAGGAAGTCTAATTTCTTGTCATGCGAAAATAGGATTAGAGAAGAGAATCTATACACTAGGGTGCATTGTATGAGTGTACTTACTATTAGGACATTTCTATAAACAAAGATAGAAAAACATATAATTTTATTTGACATATTTTCTAAATGTATGCATTCATGTTTCCAACTCAGTTCTAATAGTACTCTACATGTATAAATCCTTACATATAAATGTTTTTTTGGCTTTATATAAAAAATCTAGCTTCCTAAAAATAAATACACTTATTTTTTTAATAAATCAAGAAAACAGTAAATTTTATAGGATATTAAATCAAAAAGTATAATTACTAAATAATGTTCAACATTTTCTGGTATTTTTTTTTATTTATACTGTATTTGAATAAGATCTATACTCTGATAGTTTGTTTTTAATCTATGTAGGTATGTGCAGAATTAGCTGCTGGATAATTTGGTCAGTTAATTCAGTGTGATTACACCTGATCCACAGTGTATATACTACCTGCCCATTGGTCACTTAGGTGTCATCTCAGTTTTCAGATTGACTGTCACAGAATCACAGTGCTTGTGTTCAAGTAACCTTTATTTTACTTAATAATGGCCCCAAAGTACAAAAGTAGTGATGCTGGAAATTTGGATATGGCACAGAGAAGCTGTAACATTTCTTTTAAATGAAAAGGTAGGAAAAAATCATAATAATTTTATGGTTTGTCACTATCTCTGGTTTCAGGCATTCATTAAGGGTCTTGGAATGTATCTGCTGAGGTTAAGGGGGTACTTCTGTAGTTGGAAATTTTGTTCATGATAGGCTTTTCATTGTGAGAATTTGATTAAAATGAATGAGAATGGCATGATATTTCAGGAGTGAGGACAACAGTGGGACAAAGATTTGAAGTGAATAACTCAAAGACTCTTATGGTACAACTCTTTTGATGTGTTCCATTGAAGAGTTGATGGGTCTTTCAGGTCCTGTAATGAACAACCAAGCCATTTGCCTGCATAGAGGAGTCCTGAAAAAGCAAAAGTATGCTAATGAAAAGAACTCAGTAACAACTCATGTCACCGTAGATGACAAGGGGTTCTGGGCATCCTCAGTGGCCAGGCTAGGTATGGGGCTGCATGGTTTTGGTTATCAAAATAATTTTGCTGTAGCACAAAAGCAGGCACAGGCACTATATTATCCAATGAGAGAAAAATGTGTGCTATTAGTACTGAAATTTGAATTTCATAGTCAAATAACTTTTAAGTCACAAATATCTTTCTTCCTTTGATTATTTTGAAAAAAATAGAAACTTAAAAACCATTCTTAGTTTGTATACTGTACAACAGATAACTGGATAGAAGGCCATATGTTGACGAAACCTGATTGAGAAGGTCATAGATGTGGTATATATGGAGTAGAATAGTTAAAGTTATTTTTTTCAAGTTCAGTTCTGACATAAAATTCTTCTGATTTGGAGGGAGGAGAAGTTTCATCTTTCAGTTAATGGGGAAGAAAGGTTCTATCTTTCCAGAGATAGCCTTTGATTTGTCCAGGCAGTTCCACTCAATATGAACATAAGACCACTGACAGATTATTGCTCAATTTGGTAATCCTCAGACCAACCACATAGTATAAATTTGCACATATAAATGTAAGCTTCTGCTGCTAAAGTCCTAAGAAAGTTATTTACATTATGAACTGGCATAAATCCTGAGACCAGGTACATTACAAATATTTGTGTGGCAGGGATGAGAACAGAGATGTAGAACTGGCCTGCAGCATACTCTTCTGAACCCCAGCTATGTTCTGTACAGAGAGGACTGTGTACATCGTTATATGGTCAGTAAAACAGTGTAGAGCATATCTCTAAAGTTCCACAAACACCAGCCCACCTACAGGCCTGGTGAACAGCTCAGCTAGTCTCCCCTTGGCCAAACTGCAAGTCTACATAGTGTGTTCTCTGCCTAAGAGAATAGGACCACAGAGAGGCTCAGGAAAGACCCTGAATATAGCCTATTACTGCTGGGCAGGGGATTCTGTGATCCTGACACCAGAATGCTATCTAGAAGCAGCATGGATTATGGATGATTCAGTCCCCTGACATACAGACCCCAGTTTACGTGATCAGTTCCCTGGTCATGTAAACTTCTTGCCCAGAGAGCTAAAATTTTACATTCTCAAGTGTGGGCCCAGGATAGGAGACGGGGATTTAAGCAGGTATAGTGATTACTGGATGACAATATACCAGGCGTTCTCATTTTGCTGTGAAGCAAATTACACCTAGCTTGCCTTCAAAATGAGGTATAACTTTTGAGTGTCTTGTTTATGAAATGGTGCAGTCCCCCCATAAATAGAATTTAAGCATTTCTTCCCTCTCCGATATCTGCATCTAAACTTGAGGACCAAGATTTCAGGTATTGGTAAATGTTACTGGGGTTTGAATACACAGTTACCATTTATTTAAAACCATTATTTTTTGCAAATGAATTTCTGTGCACTTTTTTTTTAAGGTATGCATTTAATAGAATATAAGTTGTAATCTATTCAGAAAATATAGGTATCTTCAGAGTGATTTTAAAGTCTTGGTTTTCCAATATATCAAGTTTATCAGATAGCAAAAAGTGGGATTCTCAATGTCTTTTTCAAACCACTTTTGATATCTGTGAAGTAAAATGTATACACTCGTTCCTTTGTTGTGCATTCTTACATTGCATTTTCTCTTTCCCATCTGATTTTCAAGTAAGGAGATATTGTTTTGGAGGCAACATAATAATAGGACTAACTCAACATTTTTATTCTTGTTTGGCAGAAAATTATTTTTAATATTGATTATATTTATAAATAATTTAATACAATAACATTTCCTACTTCCACGTCTGCTTTTAGTTTAATAATATTTATCTTCAGTGTTTTCGCTCTAGTCAAGTCTTCCTGCTAGAGGAAATTAGATTGCAGTACAATTTTTTATAAGAGTAAATTGGCTTTTTATAACTTCCAGTTTGCAAGGATTAATGTTTTATTTTTCTCATAAAGATTGAAATTCTAAGTTTGTCTGGTTTGTGTAGCAAAGGTAATTATACCAAATATATTGCTTAGAAAAAAATAGCTTTACAATAACTCTCAGTTAATGTATTTTTATGTCTCTATTGCATAGCAAGGAACTCTTTTTTTTTTTAGGGTCTATAGTGGCTATGAAAAAAGCATGTGAATTTCACTGTTACAAAGAATTCATATTAGTGTGTATTGATAATAAACACATGCTCTATAAAATAGCTGGAAAGACACAGCTATATGTGCTGACACCCTTTATTCACACTCTCTACACATATTTTAAAAACTAAACAAAAGGCTAATGAACTTGAAGTCCAAGAGAAAATGTATAGAATTTTTCATTTGAAATCAGTTTTAAATCATAGATATAAAATTTAAAATAAAGTGAACTGTATAGTTTTAGGAGATAATATTTTTTATTCTTATACTTATATTTGTTGAATTTATTGGGCTGACTTTGGTTAATAAAATTATATAGGTTTCAAAGGTATAATTCTATAACACATCATCTGAATAGTGTATTGTGTGTTTGCCATGCCAGGTTAGCAAGTCTCCTTTCCTCATCACTTATCTGACCTATACTCCCTTGTACATCTCCTTTGCCCCTTTGTCACTGATAACCACCCCGCGGTTGTCTGTGTCTGAGAGGGTTTTCTTTGTTTATTTGTTTGTGTTTTTGCTTAATCCCTTCACCCTTTTCACTGAGCCCCATGGTCCCCTCCCTTTGGGAGCTCTCAGACTGTTCTCTATCCACGTGTCCGTTTCTGAAATCATTAGTTACATTGACAACTTAATAACGAAACTCACAGTAGCAAGAAAAAGGAAGACTTTTTAGTTTTAGAAAAACTTGAACTCACCTATTCTGTGTTCCTATATTACCTGAAAAATTAAGTATTTTATGAAAACTAATTTACTATAAGATATTCTAAACAAGATACTTTATTAGTGAATTGACTCTGTATGGCTTGCAATTAAGAGGATTTAAATGCATAATTGTGGTTCATTCTTTAATCACATTTAGATCTCTTTTCATGGAATCTATTTGATATAGATCAAATGATACAGTAATATTTGAGCAAAATTTGTTCAATCAATTCCTATTGTGTTATTTTTTGAACCATGAACAACACTATGTGGCCTTATCATTTTTGACTCTCTATCATGCTCTGTAGGCTCCGGTGTACAAAAAATCTTCACCTTCTGATTGGTTCCTGCCCAAGGGCCAGTGCTCTCTCCATCTCTTTTGCCTGGATCGCTTGTTTCTTTCTCATACTCATTCCCTGTTTATGTCACATTTTCTGCTCCCAAGTATTTTGATTCATGTTTAGTTGCATCACATAGTAATATTAAAATAAGCTACTATTTGAAAGTGAGGTGATATTTGATTCAATGATTTTTGGTTGTGGATGGAAGGACAATGGCTGGAGAAATTTTGGAGACACCATGGGTTATGGTTATGATAACAAAAATATTAATTTTGCTCCCCAAAATCTGACTTCCAAATGTAGAAGATAATCATCAGACACCAGAGAAAGAAAACAAGGAGGTGAAAAGAGAAATAGAAGAATTTCTGAGATATGTTTCAATAATAACATGAAAAATTCTATTTTACTGAGGCTATTTTATCTGAACCAAAATTCCTTTAGTAACTAATTTTAAACCATTATTTGCTAGCATAGTGCAAGTTAAATTATAATATTGAATATAATATTTGATAGAATAAATTATATATATATATTAAAACCTACATAATAAAAAGCCATCGTGTTGTTTCCAAGATATAATCATTAAACCAACATTTGCCAGCATGTGAGTTTGCGGGTAAGCATTTCAGAAACAACACTATAATGATAAAGGAAGTACAGAAGAGCATCAGATCTAGAACTGACTACTTTCTAAAACTTCTATCATTGAATAATAATTCTAACATCACCTAGGTCATGTCTCTTTGCCCAATCTTCTTTTAATATAGCACAGAGCAGAAGAAACCCTGTCCCTATATATGATGCAGCCAATGAAAATATAGTATGTACTCCCTTCTCCCCTTGTATTTATTCCCTCTAATTAATTCAGTTGCTTGTTTATTTGTACCAGATAAATAAATCACATGTTGGAAACAAATTTTTTAAATTTCTAATTTGTGATGATGACTGTTTAGGATTCAGATTTGGTGGAAAAATAACTAGTAAGATTTTCTTGTAGATATCCTTTTTATTCAGGTTTATAAAAAGTAAACAAATATTTTCATGATGTAATTATTAATATGATTTTTAGAATCAAGCACTAAATGAAATGAAAGGAAACACACAAAATGAAATCAGTATGTCTAACATTAATGGAAAGAAATAACTTAGCTTTCTTTACAATAGTCAATGCAAACAGAAAGATAGTGACTGAAAATGGAGTTGTATGAAAAAAGTAGAGACTAAAACACCCTTTAAAAATTAGATTTAAGTACATCATATATGCATGTTGAGGAAGAACCTAAAGTTCATTCTTAAAAATCCAATAAATGAAAACACTGAAGGTGAGACCAATTTATGGGTTTAGAGGCAGCAAGTGAGTGTAGTGCCCATCTTACTTGTCAAGCCTGCAGTTCATTCACTTTACTGAGGACCTCACTGGACTATTGGACCAAGAATATTTCACCAAATACTGAACACTAAATTGTGTCACACTTTACCCAAAAATTCATAGGTGAAGTCTAATTTTTAGTGTGCCCATGTTTGTCACATTGCCTTCAATAATACCTTTAAAGAAAGTAATTAAAGTCAAATGTGGTGATAAGGGCAGGGCTCTAATTCAGAAGGACCAGTCTTCCCCTAAAGGAAAGAGAAAGACACCAGGGATGAGAACATGTAGAGGAAAGTCTATGTGGAAACACAGGGAGAAAGTTGCCATCTGCAAGCCAAGAAGAGAGGTCTTACCAGAAACTAATTCTGCCAGCATCCTGACATTGGACTTCCAGCCTTGAGAACTGAGAGCAAATATACATGTATTTATGTTAACTTATTCAGTCTGGAGTATTCCTCTATGGCAGCCCAAGCAGACTAACACATCAAGCAATGTTGGTCCATTGATTTGCACACTCTGCGCCTTCGGAAGAAAATAGATATTAGCTTCAGATAGCTCCTTGAAACTTTATTCACTTCTCTTTCTCCTCCTCTTCCTCTCCTTCTCCTTTCTCCTTCTTCTCCTTCTCCTCCTCCTTCTTCTTTCTTCTTTCTCCTTCTTTTTCTTCTTCTTCTTTCTCCTTCTTCTATCTTCTTCGTCTTCCTTCTTCTTCTTCCTCCTCCTCTTCTTCTTTTTCTTCTTCTTTTTTTTTAAAACAGAATTTTTTTTAAGATTTTATTTATTTACTTTTAGAGAGGGAAGGGAAGGAGAGAGAGAGAGAGAGAGAAACATCAGTGTGCGGTTGCTGGGGGACACAGCCTGCAACCTAGGCATGTGCGCTGACTGGGAATTGAACCTGCGATGCCTGGTTCACAACCCGCACTCAATCCACTGAGCTACACCAGCCAGGGCTTCTTTTTCTTCTTCTTCTCCTTCTTCTGATAGATGATATAGATATAAATTAGATATTGATACAGATCTAGATATATGGAGATATACATAAATCTTCCAGCATATACCACTCTGTGTTAAGCACACTTTTTACTTTTACAAAATATAACTACATTTCATTTTATCCATTAAAGTAAATTTTGTCTTATGTTTTGAAAATAATGACAGATATTTAAAAATAATTTCTTGTTCTTCAACATCACTTTATCCAATAAGTATTATTTATACTAAGTAGATAAGTTTTTAAAAAACTAAAGGAATTTTGAAAAGCCACAGCATGAAATGTGTTCATTTTTGATTACTCAAATATTAGAGAGTATGTTTAAATTAACTCAGTAAAAATTCTCACCTTAATAAAATGTAGAAAATCATTTGATTTTACTTTAATGTAAATGTTGTCTCTACTGTGGTTACAAGTAAAAAAAATGTCTTTTGAATCTATTACACTTTGCCTTTTATAAGGAGAGAAAGAAATTAAGATCATTCTGCCCATGGTTTTCCATATGCTTCTTGCTTTCATTAATAATAGCTAATTTAATAAGGTTTATTTTAGTATTAAATAGAGAATGGGAGATGCTGAATCCCAAGTCATATAACTGCTGGGAGGATTCTTCTTTAATATTACTTTATCAATATGAGTTTATATAGTTGTATGACTTCAGTGAACAATTGCCTGTTCTCCAGAACATTTAAATGAAAGTGGGTCTTTCTCTTTTCAGTTCACTGGGTTCTGGGTCAAAGTCAATGAACTGATCTTCCTGTGTCTAGAACTTACAGCCCAAGGAATTCCTAGAAAATGTTTTCTGTTACTGAAGACATAGTGACAACTGTAAGATTTTCTCCAAGCTACCCCCAAAAAAACCTTCCTCAAGAGTGTAGTTTTTCCTTAGAGACCATATGCCCGTTATGTTCTCTTAAAAATTCAGCATATCATGAACTCTTTATTGTAACTGGCCTTATTATTGCTGATACTTTTAGAAAATAGTAAAAGGAACTTGCACATGGAGTGATAATATCCTTTTCAAATAAAGGACTTTAGAAAATTATAGAGAAAATTAGTATGAGCTTTTAAACGATTATATAAATTGATGTAGCTAGATTGCAAATTAAACTGAGCTTCCATAAATCAAACTATAACTTGCAAAAAATGGATATTTTGATTTGAACTTAAAAAACATGAGTAAATTTAAAAAGCACAAAAACCACAAAAAGTTAAAGGTCAAATATAGTTAAACATTTGTGACAAGGATGCTTACTAAAATTAATCTGCAAATTAACTTTTTGGTTTAATACTCTTATTGAGATTGAATCCTCTGTAATCTCCTATGCAGCATAAGAATAATATATGAAAAATGCAGAGCTGAATTTACTGAAGTTATAAATTTGGATACTATCCTAAGGAAGTGGTAAACTCTACTTTTCAACACCTTGATGCACGAGGGTTATGTGAGAACACCCCAATGCAATATGATCCCACCTCTTCCTTCACTCTGTCACGTTGTTGCTCCGTCTGTTAACAATGGCTGACTACCTCTTATTTATTCCTTGAAAGTAGATAGGCAATCACCTCTTCTAAGCATAGTTCAGTCTTGAACAGTACACGTTTGAAATGTGCAGCTAGACTTACACGTGAGTTTTTTTTCAGCACACACCCGGACTGTTTTCAATCCATGATCGGGGATCTGCTGATGCGGAAGGCCAACCTTACACACAGTTCTTCTGACAGTTTATATTGCTGACTTCAGCATTTGTTGTGTTTGGTGCGTGGTGGGTGCTGAAACCAAGCCCTGCAGACACCAAGGGACAACTAAGTTTTGGGGAATTAAAAGTTTTACAGGGATCTTGGCTGCCCATGGGTCGTATCCATTAGCTCCCACATTGTTGTTCAAGGTCAAGTGTAGTCCTCACTGATTCTCTGGCTTCTTCTCCCTAGTTTTTATATCCCTGATACAACTTCACTCAAGTATCCAGTATTTGCCAATTCATAGGCGAATTCACAACAAATTTCCAATATAAATTTGCATTTTTAGATTAATACTGCAACTTTCTTCTACCATTGTTTCTGGTGTCTTCTACCCCAAGTCAAAACAAGCATATTTGTTCTTCAGATAATGCACTTGTGTAATAATCTTCCTCTGACATTTGGGAGCAGATGACATAGTTAATGCTCCTTAATATCTTGAACCACTTTTATCTCGTAGTTTCTGGGACACTGATTATTCCAGTCTTTCCCTCTGACAAGCCGAGATTTTCTTCGTTGAACAGACACAGGAACAGTTGTCACTTCTCTTCTTTCTCTCATCCTCTCCTTCCCTTGGTGATCTAATTTATTTTGTTTGCTTTAAATATGATTTAAATTTTGGCTCACAAATGTATGCCTCATGTAAAATTTTTCTGCAAGGCAACTGGCAGATTTATCGAACTGCTTTCTTCTCCATTTTACCCTTAATCTCTTCCCGTCAATTCTCCATGGAGGAACAAGCCTAATTGTTTATAAGGCATTCATCACATAGCCGCAGTCCTTTAAAGTCTGCAGTAACTTCTCACTGCAACACAAATAAAACTCAGTGTTGAAGATGGCCTTTGTGGGCCTGCCCTTGCCCTTGCCTCTCTCAGTGAATTCATTCCTACCAGCCCTTACCCCCCACCAGGTCTATCCACACCACCTTTCTTTTAATTCTTTGGAGATAATCCATTCTTTTCAGGTCAGATTTTTCTTTTATACTATTCTTCTGCTTTATTTTTCTCCTTTACTTTTCATATAGTATAAAAGTCAATTTTTAAGTTAAGGTGTCCCTCAGTTCCTTAAAGAAGATCTTTCTGTTCGCAAGCTGTTCACTACCTGTATGCTACATATCACAACTTTTAGTGTATAAAACTGTATTCACTTATTCAGATGTTAATTCTTCAGTTTTCTCACTAGGCTCTTATCTATGTTTTAGAAAAGCACACACTGCATGTTTTTTCCCAAGTGTTTGTCACCGTGCTGATACACAATGGGCACAAAGTCAGAGCTAGTCCAAGGAGGAAATTATATGAAGAAAATAACCTAAAAGGGCTAAAATTGAAGAGTGTAAAAGAAACTTCTTTGGCTGGCCAACAACATGGCACTATGTGGCCTCATGTTTTTAGTGAGTTCAACCAATGTCACCACTAGGAGACCTCAGAGAGGGATTAGACGTCTAAAAGAAGGCTGAACACCATCATACTCCTATTATTGATTTATTCTCAAATAGTTATCAAGAATCTACTCTTATGCACTGGAGATAAAACTGTAAGTAGAACAAAGGTCCCAGCCTCAGTGTAATATGAAGCACACTAAACACTTATTTAATTAGTGCATTATAAAGATTGTATGTGAAAACATTTTTGTAAGCCCAGTGAGAATCACCTAAGTTTGTTTGACTAACATTCTTGTCAATGAAAAGATCCAATGAAGGATGTTCAAAAGAAACAACAGGTGTATCTGATGGGCAAAATTTTTATGCAGAAGAAAGAAAATACCAACAGGCTAAGAAATATGAGAAATCATGAACTGTGAGAACCAAGTAATTGAATTTTGGTTTTGGTGAAATGTAGGCTTTGTGCGTTTGAGTATCACGTGGGTGCATTTGTGTGTGTGTCTGTGTGTGTGTGTGTGTGTGTGTGTTGAAGTGGTGGTTGGTGGTGACAAGAACATATCCTGAGGGTCCTCAATGGACTGTGAGCCTTGTTAAAGACCCTGGACTCTGTTCTATAGACAATGGCAAGTTATACAGGTTATTTAAACCTGCTCAGCTTAGTGTGGTTTAACCATTAAAAAAAATGAACAAATAAATGAAAAGTAATACTGTGCATAGTTTTTCAGATATAGAAAAAATGCCAGAGAGAGAGTTAAGAAAAACTCATTACTTTGAAATAAATGTTCCTACTTACTCTAGCAAGATGCATGCACTAACTTATCTGGAGTTCTTCCAAAAGCAGAGGCTGAATCAGAAGCTGGTAGACTAGCTTATTAAGAAAGCTATTCTATACAGTACGAATAAGAAGCTTGGGAACCAAAACATGTCATGCAGGAAATCATTGAGCCTGCTGCCTGCGTGTACTCAGTGCATAATCTCAATGGAAGGTCTGGGGAGCATTTTGAATCTCAAACAATTTGCCCAAGAGATAATAAGAGGGACATTTTTCCATTGGCTCTGCCCCCCATTAGTAAAGGGTGGTCCCTCAGGTGTTAACACTGCAGAACCCCTGCAAATGTTCCATGTGGCGTATCAGAGAAACTGCACAGGGCAGGAGGTGCGAGGACAGGCATTGGAAGAGGCAAAATCAAGTCTCAGTTGCTTGCAAATGATCAAAGTCACCGAGCACTGGGTTCTAGAGCAGCGGCCAGCAAGGGGTATCTTGTGCTCCCACCGACTGACAGTCATCTTAAAAGATAATTTAAAGGCTCTCTTTATTTCCATAGTAGCAGGATGACTGCTGGAAGTTTCACAAATCCAGTAACTTTGTGACTGAATATTTCACTATTCTGCCAATTGCTGACACAGCCGTACATATACTCACATTCTGTTTTGCAAGCAGACTCTGTCACAGCACTTGGACACTTGCTGGCAAAGTGAACGTCATGTTTGTCCCATCTGGGGACTAACCCTGGCCTCACCAGGGGCTTTGGCAGAAAAACACTGGTGTCTTGAAGTGCATTTCCGGTGTCGACTCTACCTTGACAGGATCTTTCTGCCAACGCAGGAGCTATTGGTTTCTCTCCTCTTTCCTCTAATGCAGTTTCATTTTCACCTCTTTACAAGAATCATCAACACATCTGCCAGTCAGTGTTTAAGGAAATGTTTGTCAAGATCTCTAAGGTTATTACATTTTTTTTTGCTTTTCATTTCAAAGGAAAAGGACTTTTTTTGGAATATAAAAAAGAGAGATTGGTGAGGAGTAATTCCTCTGAGAGCTGATGAGACTAATCTTCCCTGAATGATCATGACTCCTTATAACAAGGACTAAAACCATTCTCTCTTCAAATGGATTCTTTTTATTGAAATGGCTTATTCAGTGGGATGGCAATTTACATGCTAGTAACTTTCTTGACTGTCAAGCTTATGGTGAACCCCATTTATCCTTGAATCATTTCTTCATGAATGACAGAGGGAGAAACTACAGCACAGAAAATTTTGTGAAAGTGAAGTTTTTCCATTGTTTATTTACAGATTGAAAATAAAATTGAGCAGTATGTGTTCTGATGAGGCATTTTTATTTTCAGTTTCCATAACAGAATATCTAAATATCTGATGTTGTTACACCACAGAAAACACAATAACAATAGTAAAACAAGTAACTGTCATTTGATTGCTATCTGAAACCCATGCCAAATCAGAGGGTGGCTGTCAGAATATATCTTACTTTAAGACTTTTCACTTGTTAAAGAATTAGTAAAATTGGTTACTTCCAATGCATTCAATGCTGCATTGCTCACGTCACTTGAAAAATCGTGCAAAAAGACAGCAAGTACGTTTTACACTTGACGACTGTTACACTACTGCCAGACCATCAGTGTGTGCTGTTTATATCTTTTAATGCAATAGATATAATGTGGTGCAATTTCAGTTATTTCTGGAGCACAGGGCATATTCAGTATGACACATTATCGTTTTTTTCCCTCCCTCCTTTTTTCTATTTCTCAGAAAGGATCAAAAGCACAACAAGTGTATTCAAAAAGGAGCTTTTTTAATGTTTCACCTTAAAACCCTGTTACTCAGGGTAACCTCCGATTCCACTTCAGTGGATAACCTCTGATTTCACTTCACTGCCATGCCAGCAAAATTGAGTCTTTTATATTCTTCAAAGGGACTTTAACAACCCTCTTTTTAACTTTGATTCTGTGCACTTGGACTTAAAAACGAATAACAAAAATCTTCTAATATTCTGAAGCAAGCTCATACTAGAGATTATAAGAACAATAAATAAGTTTAACGCTGTATTTTGAAGAAATAAAAGGGATAACTTTTTTTCTTAAGTAGAAATAATCATTTTATACATAACTTAAAATGTAAAACCTTATATCTTCATAGGAACTATTTATGAAATTTTTACAAATTGAATATTGAGTAGATTATGTGCATTACAGGTGTATGCAGCCATCAGCACAATGTACACACTCAGGCAACATTAAGGGAAGTAACTGCCTGCTCTATACCATTGAGTCAATCATTTGACTTCCCTTCCTCTTCCAGCCGTCAGTTTTCTTGAGAGCCAAGTAGAGATAGCATTAATCTATACTAACTCTCTGTTACTGTAAAGAAATGGATGGTATATAAGCATCTCTGAATGAAGTGCCTGCATGAACATTATTTGCTTTATTTTGGTCATCAACCCAACTTAATTAAGTAATTTAGGTACCAAAATAGATTCTTAGACATGAGTTACTCATTCTACAAGTATATGGACTGATCAAAATGTTCTTTGTGAATTTTGCATTTTTAAATGTTCAGCATTATATTAATAATACACATTCAAATAATATTTTTGAATTTTCACTGTCAAAACTAGATCAAATAGACAATTATAAAACATTAAGAATAAAAACTGTAGGTCTCTGCCAATGTATTACCTCTCCAAGCCCAATCATGAAAGTGAATAATTCTGTGCATCTACCTCTTAAGTTTATGGAGGAATCTTTGGAATCGATTAATCTCAGTTAAGATTTTGAATCTCCAATTTGCTAGCTAAATTTTCGTGAGCACACTACTCAAACTTTCTGAATCTTGTCCTTCACTTGTAAAATTGACTTATAGGAGTATGCGTTTAACACTACCTTCACAGACTAGAGTTACGTCAATGAACATATTTAATGCCCTTGGTATGTATCTTTCTAGTTAATAAATGGCCAATAATTGAAGCTACTATTAATACTTTTACCTGTTGTTTAACTTGTGTAGTCATAGCTTTAAGAGGCTGTAGCTTTCACTTACAGGATGTTTACTTTCTTTCAATTTCACATTTTTAACATTTATATGTGATTTTTTGAAATAGTTGTAATTTGAGAGGGAAAACCATCTACATTTTCACAGTGGTTATTTGATGGCAGTGTTTAAATAAGCTGTTGCATGCTCATGGGAATAATATCCACAGCTATTCTCATCTACCTTCTATAATGTCCTTCCCTTTGTAGAATTTGACACTGTTTGAGGCTATTCCACTTCAGTTAACCCCACAGGCACTCACTCAACACGACAGGCCACTTCTTTCTTCTGCTTCTATATAACTGACAACTACTCTGAAGTATCATTTTTTATGCCAACAGAGATCTGGAGGTTAGAATTCAAGTTTTGAACATTTTATCTGAAATCATAATATTAAGAATAGTTTTGGTCTGAGTTAGAGAAGTTTCTGCAGGAGGTCACTCATCTTTGTGAGGATAACTTAAGAGTCTCAGTGTTGGGCAACTGATCCAAATTTCCAAATATCTTCAAGTATTCAAAATATTTAAACACTGTCATAGGTTTTAATTTAGATGAAAAGTTAAAAACCTAACATTAACAGAACCCAAATGTTTTGAGTAGGATTGTTATCTCAATATATTTTGGGACTGGAAATAAAATATATTTTTTTCTAACAGCAAAATTGAGGTACTGTAAAAACATATCTTCATAACATTTCAAAGTTGAAAATTTCTGTTGGAACATATTAAAACTAGGTTGTAGATTAAAGGCTTGAATTTATGCAGAGGCAGCAATGGTAGATAAACCTGAGCATCAATACTGACTCTGTTACTAATGCTGCTCTCACAACTGTAACATGGAAAAGCACTGTCTACCTCTTTGTTTATTGTCAAAATTTATGAGATAACATATCAACACATGCATAAAAACAATAAATAGAATATATTTTGGTTTTTAATATTTGAATATTTTAGCTGAAAATTTATTAAGAGTGACAAAATATACTTATGAGTTCATTAAGTTGTTTTATGTAGTAAACTCTTTGATTTTTCTTTCTTTTAAGTGCATTACTATTGCTTACCAAGGATTGTTAGTTAACTTATTTTGTATTAATTCATATTTTGTAGGTATTTTCCTTTTCACAATTTGTATGTTTTTAATTCTATGCTAAAAATAAAGCAAATATTTAGTGGTCAAGTTAAAAGTCATCACCTTAATGAGTATATTTCATGCACTTTTAGCCCTCGACCATTTTGAATCCTAATTCCAATTGATAACTGTCCTTATAAAATCTTCAGAGAGATTCTTAAAATCCTCAAATTCTATGTTTGAAATTTTTATGAGATGTCCCATATGGAATAATTAAAACATAACAACAATCTGCTTTATATTTAGGACTATGCAGTTGAACTAAACAACTTTCCTGAAAGAGCACAATTATACTTTGCAGAGAGAGAGAAGTATTGGAAAATACAGAAAGAAATAAGAATTTGGGTGGGTATTCTAAGAAAAAATACAATGAGAATAAAGAGAAAAGAGAAGGGTTATTTTGGTCAAGAGAAATGGTGTATGTGAATTGGATCTTGATGGAAAAGTATCAATGGCAAAACAGTAAACAAGAAAGCACCCTGGGTAGAATGGACAAAGAAATCTGGTTACGTCAAGAGTTTGCTCCATTGTACAGTTGTGCGGTCGCTGTTTCTACCTATAAAAGTTTAAAATGATCTTACAGACTGTAGATTACATTTTAAAAAATCATTGTTGTGTGTCAATAAAAGTGATACTGATGGTATTGTGTTTTATGAAGTCGAAGGAAACAAGAATGAGTAACATAGGTATGAAGAGAAATAAAGAAAATAAATGAAGGCACTAGTTAATAAGCAATACGTTATTCTTCAGCAAAATAAATACTTATAGAAGGTGGGAAGCTGTTCATGTTCTGAGAACTAGTCACAATCAGATTGCATCCTACAGAAAGTGGTTTGATCATTCAGTGCGGTTTGTTCCCCTGGTTTTGGTCTCCTTCCTAGGTAAGTTGTATTTGACACTGCTGAAGGCACTTAATCCATAAGTACCCATCATGTCAATGTGTACACCTAAGATGACAATCCTCAGACACATATACTTCATCTTCAGGACTTATAGGTTTCTGTTTCATATCTGTGCCTGTGTGATTTCATGGCACGCTGTCTACTCCAGGACTGGTAGGACCCTTGGCGGCAGTGCCTGAGGCCGGAAGTGCCAGGTAACACTGAGTTTGAGGAAAGCGTCTTGCAGAATTTTTCTTATGACATCTGTGAAGTTGGAAGTGCAGGGAAATCTCTCTTCTGACAGACGTGCCACATTGGCTCCATATGCCTCTGTACATTTGGTGACACCTGTTCGTGTTGGGGTGCCAAAAGGTTTACAAAAATTCAAAAAAAGAGAAAAGCTGATTCTTCCCTATTTATGGCTCTGTCTAGATATCAAGATATACTGATCAGTGACATAGTTACGTGGTGAATCTAATAGTTCATATAGATTCTATACTTTCTGAATCGTGTATTTTATTTTAGACAAATCAGCATTTGCCCAATTGTTATAATAAAATATTTTAGGTAATCAACTATGTTTATGTGTATGTGTATGGATCTCAAAATCTTTCCCTTATATACACTAACCCATAACAAAAGATATAAGCTTGGTCAAAAAAAAAGCCTGAGATACATACATATTCTCAATTTCAAGAATATGCTAATTAAAGAGATCGAATAAATGTGAATGAATTGTAAAGCTTAATCTAAAAATGCCTCTTACTTAAGACATTGTTTAGCTGCATTTTCTAGCCTATAAATATTATAAATATTTAAGCAAATAAATAGTTACATAGTAAGTTTTTAATAGAAACAATATTTGTCTTGCTGAAACTTATTAATTAAAATGAATACGATTGTACATTTTGGAGTATGTGTACAACTTTTCAAAACTTTAAGAATGAGCTTCTATTAATTTCCCAGCCTAGAAATTGTTAACGCCTTGGAATAAACAGTGCCAAAGAAAAAAATTATCATTTTTTAAGACCACAGTGTAGATGGAAGGTTGTTTACAGCCTTGATGCTGAGGAATTCTTTGCAAGGACTCTATGTGGATGATTACTTGTATTTAATCAAACATTAATAGGGTAAATTTAATTCAATGTCATTAATTGCAGAGAATCTTCAAATCATGTTAAAACTCAAAGGTAATATACGTTTCATTCCATAACTCGTTAAGTACTTTCTCAGCACGTACTTTATTTCCCCCTCTGGGCTAGGCCCTAGAAACACGAAGATGACCACAGTAAGATCCTTACCCTTAACGAGCTCTGGCCTGGTAGGCATGGTAGATCTATTCGCAAATATTTATTTATAATGTCATAAAGTCCATGTGAGTTAGGAATAGTGAATTTATCCTGCGTAAAATAGGATTGCACAAAGGTAAATTGGCTGAAATATTAGACTATATCTGTGTTTTAAGAAGATAGTGCTAGCGAGCATGTGGATGATGATTGGAGTTAGTCAGTTTGTGGGTAACTGATCCTGAGGACTCGAACCATGACAGCTCCTTCTAGTTGAATGGAGTGTGTTCTAACAACTAGTGATGGTTTGAAGATTTCTGTATATTAGGAATTTCATATTGCCTTTTAGGTAAATAAAGGCTTGCAGTGAAAGTTTCACTGAAACAATTATGGTTTCTTAATTATTAAATGAAAAGAGAGAAAGTAATGGGTATTTGATTGAAATATAAGTTTTAGAGTTGTAAAAAAAAGTTAGATATCATACAATCCAGTATCTCTCTTTTGTAGGTGATGAACAGAGGCCCAGAAAGGTGAAAAGAAATGCATGTGACAAAGGACCTAACTAATAACTAAGACATGTTTTAAATCCAGGTAGAGGGATAACTTCTCACGAGCCACCCAGTGACACAGTCTAGTCATATACACAGTCTGTAATCAGAAAAGACAAGCAGTTATAACACTTTTTAGGGATTTCAATTAAAAATAAGGGACTTTATGCCATTGTTGTAATTGTACTACAGATATGTAGTCGAGTAAGAATTAATACATTTTTGAAGAATTTCAGTGCAAACATAAACAAAACACACCCAAACACAAATACCGTGTGATCTCACCTTTAAGTGGAACCTAATTAACAAAACAAACTAGCAAGCAAAATATAACTAGAGACACTGAAATTAAGAGCAAACTGACAGTAACCAGCCGGGAGGTGGGAAGGGAAAATGGGGGAGAAGGGTTTTCAGGAACAACTAACTATAAAGGACACGTGGACAAAACCAAGGGGGAGTGGAATCAGGGGTGGGAGGTGTGGATGGCTGGGGTTTCTAGGGTAGTGGGCGGGGGGGGGAAATGGACACAACTGTACCTGAACAACTGTTAGAAAAAAGGAAAAAAAAAGAACCAACAGAGAGTATTTATTCAGAGTTTACTATATCAAAAGAGCCAGCCATCATCAGCTGCTTTTGGCAGACTCAAAGGCAGGCAGGGGAGCAAAAAGCTTTACAATGATCAAAAGGGAGGGCTTCAGTTGTGCCCCGAGTAGAAGGCATTGGCACGGAGAAGCTGGAATCATGCCCACAAGTAGCATGAGGCATGCTGTGTAATCGGCTTGGAGAGCGTATTTGGTTTTTGCGGCTGATCCTGAGATAGATGGTAAATAGGGAGGGGTGAAGTGGTGGGGGGAGAAAACAATATGAGAAAAGCTGGTAGTTCATGACCAAGTCTTGGCCATTCTGGGCCAATTGCTACAGAGACGTTTTGGAGTTCCCTGCTGGCTGCTGAGTCAGAGTTCTACTTCCAAGTAAGTTCTGATCATTGTCCATTTTCATATCATCTCTCATAGGGGAATGTTACAAATGGCGTAGATATCTAACAATGGTACTCCTTTTTTTAGTGTCTATTGAGTACCTCCATTTGGATCTGAATATCTTTCTATCACCAGGAATTAAGATAAAGGTTAATGGCTAAAAAAAATCTTTTTAAAAACCATTTAAAAATTCATTGTATGTTATTTTGGGAAATTTGGTCATAACACTCCCTTAGAAAATATATGCATAATTAGCTTGCTCAAGTTTTTGTCCATATGCATGACTTTACCAGCCAAATTTGTTACTATCGAAAACCCATTGAATGTTTAAGAAAAAAAAATGAGAAGATACTTGTCTTTTTTTCTTTTCCAATTAAATCAAATGCTCTTAGAATTTTTTGTTTCATTTTTTTTCACTAAAATTTCTGTATTTTCTTCAAGTTTACCCATATTGCCTAAGCCATATTCTTCTGCAAATATTTTTGCTAAAAGTAATTCTTTCTTTCTATTCATAGCTGATGACTATATGCAAAATGAAAAATTTCAGAACTTGAAAAATACATATCTTTCCTGTTGAAATAAAGTGACAGATGATAACTTCAGTTCAGCATTTAATTTTTCTTTTTATTCTTTATCTCAGTATATTTCTTTAAAGAGGGGAGAGAATGGTTTCTTTATATTCAGTGATGAATACTATATATATATGCAATAACTTGAATAATTATCATATGAAAACACTCTTATTACCTTATCAATCTTCATTTTTTTCTTCCTGTTATTTATTTTTCATTTACACACACCTATAATTAAAATACAATGTCAGAAAGCCATTCAACAAGAAGCAGCTGTCATACATCAGTCTCAGCATTGGTCACTTATTAACTGCCTACTTAAAGGTTGTGAGTTATTGTTAAGCCAATTTAACTTTTAATTTAAGTTATGTCTATGTTCAAAATGTGTTTGGATAAATTCTAAATGCAAAGTTTAACTTACGATCTATTTTTGAAAGCTCTCTGGTAGCGTGTGACAGCATGCCTTCACGATATCAAATAACTGATCCCATATGCACCAATTTTAACTATCACTCAGGTTTTTCGTGTAAAAATGTGTTTCTATTACATATTTACATATTTCCTTTTAGAAGCGCCTTTGTCACTCTGTGTGCATTTGCTCATCCCCGGTCTCCTCTTTGGTTATTTGTGTCAAAGACAAGAAAGCAGGCTCAGAATGATGTTGTTTATGCTAATCTGCAGGACACCAAACTAAGGCCGAGTTCAGTCTCCGCCCTCCCAGAATGAAACCTGAAAGCAGTCAGTCAGCAACAACCAGGACAGCACCAGTCAGGCGGTCTGCCCGACGGCCCTGCCGTCTCCCGAAGTGAGCTGACCTTGCAATAGCCGGCGCAGTTTTGTTTGCCTGGCACAGCCTCCTGGTCCCTGCTCCCTGCTCCCTTCTGCCTATGAATCTTTGGTTTTGTACAGCTACTTCTTTTTTTGCTTAAATGCAAATAATTAATATGCTTTGGTTTATCTTTTAATAGATGCCACAGTCTTAGTTACCTATGATATAAAATAGTCACGATTAATGTACTTTGCGTAAAATGTGTTGGCATAATCTTGTCTTGCTTCAAGAGATACAAAATTCTTCTCATGGAACATAAATGTTTTTGGTTTATAACCAAATACCTGCTCAATAATACTTTTGGCTTAAGACATTCTAAGTTTAGTTATTTTTTCCTGAACCTGTTCTCACTAAGTCTAGAGACCAAAGTACTTAAAAACCCTGATAATCTTGTTTTATTAACCTTCATTTCAAATGTACTTTGTATATCTTTCTTCTTCATGGAATTGCCACAAATCTTGGCAATATCTCACCTGATACTAATTCGTATCACATCTGGACTAACTGTATTCATATATTAGAAGTTATTTTCATTAAAGAATTCCACCAATTTGATGCAATTTTTTCCTCAAGATTGAAAAGACAGAGCTTGTTCTGTTCTTGCTATTGTTACACTCAAGACTTATTGCAGAAAATTGTTGGTGTCCAGAGAGCAGTGAATTATTACATTCTCCAGCACTAGGCGTGAGAAGTCAGTGCCTTAACTGCCCAATCAAAACCTATTGAGATTATGCATGAAAGCATTCTCCATTCCAGGCATTAGAGAATGGGTTTTGAACTCCCAGTTTTAAAGTGATATTTGATGGGCAAAGGCCTTTAGGAGCCACAAGATGCTCAGAGACCATAGTTAGCTATCTAATATTAATATTTCTTTATAATACATTTTTATCTTTTTTACATTTTTGCATATATTTATCATTTTCTCGTAATAAATGAGCTTTTAAACATTTTTCTTAAAGTGTGTCATTGTCTGATATATTTGAATGTTAATTCTATCATCCAGACATCTGATTCTTCATTTAACATTTCTGTCCTAAGGATCAAAGTTGGTATTGGGTAGAACAGAGAGATAAGGAATTAATTGATAAGGTCTCTGTTTGAACTAAAATAAATTAAAATATATATGATAGACATTTTTACATAATAGTTTTTTTTAGATATAGGTCCAGAAATATAGAACAAAGATAATCATATGCTCAGCTGTGCTTTTACCTAACAAACATAAATGTAGAATATACATTAGAAGAAAATGTTTTTTAGAGATTTGGTTAAGTAAAATAGGGAGAGGAAATTTTTTAATGTTATATTTAAGTATACAGTGTCACAATGATAAGGGTCAAATTGGAATAATGAAGAAAGGTAGTTTGCTAATTTCAAGTCATTTTTAAAAAGTCACTGATATTTTAATAATGTAAATCCTAAACTGTTTTTATATGTATATAAAGCAATTTAAGTATAATTAATAATGCAGTTTAATCATATAGTGTAACCTATTGCTACATATTTTGCATTGATTTGCACATTCTATTAAGTGAGCTCTAGCCCAAAGTATGAAATAATATCCAGATGTCATTTTCATGCTGATAAGTACATGTAATTATAGGTGTATAATAAATATTTGAAAGTGTATCCCTGAGGAACAAAAGACCAAGTACATAAAGGTAAAATAAGCAATATACTAAACCTTCTAAATGTATTTTTACAACCTCTACTTATCAAAACAAATTAGCATTCTGAAAACCCTAATTGTGTCAATTAAAAGGATATAAATTTTCACCTCTTTATATTTTTAAAAGAAGTGAGGAAGTGCTAGATTGAGCCTTGGGGAACAAAATATATTAGAAGCATGAAAATGTTTCATGTCTGACGATGCTTTCAAATGACAGCATAATATGTTATGGATCATTTGATTTTTTTTGTATGAAAATGCAATTCAGCACCCAAAAAGGCATATGCTGCTAACGGCATGTGCTGTGGTCCTTTTCATGACAGCTGGCAACAAGAAAATGCCAGTCAAAATACAAAATGTCAGGCAGGAATTTCTCCAATAAAAGTCATAAAAATCCTTCATAAATAAGCTTCATTAAATGGCTCACATTAATTCCAAACATTATTAATCAAAAACATTTTCACATAATATATAAATGATAACCTAAAAGAACAGAAAGAGTTCAGAAAAACTAACCACAATTTCTTGCTATTTCTTACAAGATAAGGTTACTGCTACTCATCATCTCTCAGAAGTCACTAATGAAAGTCTTACTTTAAATACGCCGAGTTGTGAGATTTCAACATTCTGAGAACTTTCCAACAAACACAAATTAACATTATTAACAACTATACACCTTATTAAATATTTCTTACATTGAAAGCAAAGTGGCTTTAAGCTTGTTTTTCAGTCTTCTTCCATGTAGACATTTTCACAGTAAATATTTACTTACATATTTATTTTGCCTATACTGTTTGTCTTTATGGAGCCAAGTTTCTTTGTAACTTCACCGACTGGTGCACAATGATTTATGAAGATTCATGGTTGCTTTGGAGTTTTATAATTTATTAGAGCCAAGGCAACAGAGAATTCCACCTGGTAAGTGAGATTATTGCTATTTTTACTTCTACCTCAGTACCTTTCTTTCCCTAGCACATTTAATTAAAAAGAACAAGGGAGTTGAAAAGGGAAACACTGAAATGAGCCAAGATATAATAATACAATATTAGCCAACCAAGAAAGCATATTTCCTAGACATGATTATCTTCTCTAGCGAGTGAAAAATATTCCTTTAGAGGCTTTGAGCCCGTTTGCAAATAGAGCAAAATGTGGTACCTTGTGAGATCCAATGCCCTCATCCTGTTGGCCCCGAACTCACTACAGAGGTTATTTATTTGACTTGTTTGTATAAATAGATCATTCTCTCCCTGTTCATCTCTTTCTCTCTCTCACTCTATATGTATATACACATACATATATATACATGAGTGTTTTGATTTATATATAAACAAGAAATTTGCGTATGTAAATAATTTTATTCATATTTAGTTGTGCATTTTATACCTCATTTATATTTATTATAGCAAGAGCATATAATTATGAAAGTATTAGTATTTTGTTATATATTGCTTTTATGCATGTGTTATATACTATTATACATAAATAAGTTGAGGTAATACCAGAGGGAGTAAAGACAGCATCAAGTAGGCTTTTTCAAAATGTATTTATGATTTATTACACAGTACATAAAGCAGAAATCACAATGTTTAGACCTAAAAAGGACCGTAGCTAAACATGAAAAACCAACAACAACCGACATTGAATAAAAATGCAGTGGCAGCCTTTGAATGCTAGTGTGTGACCACGCTGGGGTCACTGTGCTGCTGAAACACGCAGCTTTCACAGGCCCGAGTTGCCACCAGTGACGCAGCTCTCGGCGAAGCGCACGGGGTCTCTCAAGGCCCAGCTTCTAGGCTGGCATAGCATGTCTTCTGCCATGTTTATCAGCCAGAGCAAGTTACAAGGCAGCCCAGATTCCAGCAATGGGGAAGGAGGACGTTGCCTTTCAAATTAGGAGACACTGCTGTAAGAACGCAGAGCATGAAGATACAAGGAGTGGGGAACTGTAGCCATATGTGCAACTCACCAGAGGAGATTAATTCGCTCTGCTGTCCTCTGTGATAAAACACTGATGGGGTGCTCTCTAAAGCACGAACTGCATAAAAAAATAAAGCCAGAAAACTGTGTTAAATTTTATTTTTATGGAAAAAGGGACTGCTGAAATTAATCCTATCAATTTTTCCAACAGAAAAAATTTAAGGATGTGTAATACTTCTTAAATATAGGAGTTTTGTTTCCAGCTATAAAGCAGTTGTGAATATTTCATAAATTAATTGAAGTGATTTTTCAGATTATAAAAGTAAATGTCATGGAATATAGAATAAAGTATATTATTTTATTATAAATGTATGGCAGAGATAATAAATAAAAATGAGTTCAATATTTATGTGAGACACCAATTCAAAAGGCTTAATTTATTTTAGTGCAGTGCCATAAAATACATAACAAATTGAACATTATTTTATTTATCTAAATAGCTTCATAAATGTACATGGCATTACAGTGATCAGTGTTAGACAAATAGCGATTCCTGTTCACAGAAATTATGAGTATATATAAATATGTCTGATGGAGGAGAACTAAACACATATTTTAATGGAGGTAAATATATGTTTGAATTTTGAGAATATTTTAAAGTAGTTAAAGTTAGAAATATTATGAATAACAATGAATACATTATGCATTGATATAAGTAGGTGACCCGATTTTTAATATATTTTCCAGCATTTTATTCTGAAAAAATAGCAACTGTACAGAAAGTGAGTATGTATGGAGTATTTTTATACACTGATTATTAAAATTTGCCACATTGCTTTACCTCTTCTACCCTTGTCTCCCTCTGCCTCCCTTCTCTCCACTGCCTCCCTCTTTCCCTCTCCTTCCTTTCTCCCTGTTCTTTATTCCCTGAAACATCTCAAACCCTTTAGCACCTGTCTCCTAAGAAGAAGGACCATCTGCTGCATGACATCAGCATTATACACACAAGGAAGTTAATTAATATTAACATAATGATATTGTCCAACTATGTAGTTTGCTTTCAGAGTCTCCAATTTGTACCCCAAATTTTATTATACCTGCTTTTCCTCCAACCCAGAGTGTTTTCAAAGGTCACACATTGCATGTGATTGTCACATATTTTTAGTCTTCTTAAATCTGGAAGAGCTCCTACATTTTTAAATTTTTAATGATATGGGTACCATTGAGGAGTTTGGGCCATTTGACTTATAGAACTTCCAACAATTTAGCTGTACTTGACTGTTAAGGTTGCATAGATTCAGGCTGAAAATTCCTGAATGATATAAATATCAAGAATGTATCTTCTATGAACTCTCCATCCTAAGAGAACCATTTATTTCCTTTTATAAAGAAAAAGAACATGAAAAAGTTCAAGTATAAAAGGTTCAAACAATATGAAACTGTTTTCCCAAACCTGTAGATATACTGATTTTTAGAATTAATTTTTGATATATGCCTAACTTGTTTAATATGTTAAGTGATGTAGAAGAATAATCTTCTATGTTTAACTCATATTTTCTTCTTATTTTTTAATAATGTTTTTTTATTGTTGTTCAAGTACAGTTGTCTCCATTTCCCCCCACTGTGCCCCCCGTGCCACCTATTCCCACCTCCTACTCTCAAACCTACCCCGTTTGGCTTGTCCATGTGTCCTTTATACATATTCCTTGATGGTTCTTCCCCTATTTTCCCTCATTATTCCTCTCCCCCCTCTCTGGTCACTGTCAGTTTGTTCTTTATTTCAATGTCTCTGGTTATACAAACAAACAACATATTTTTTCTTAAAAAATTCATTCCCCTGTCTTAATTTTGTAGGTTATTATGTATTTCTTGACTTTATTGTTTTTATCTAATTTATTGTCATTATTTTTTTCATGCAAAAATTCTGCAGAATTTGGCCAGTTGCCCTTTTTCTTGGGATCTGCATACCATGACATATATCAGGGGTGCTAGACCTCTTCATTTCCTTGCTTCCCGGGCTAACAAAATGTGTGTGGTCACATTTCTGCTCCAGTTCTGGCAGAGAATCAACCATTTCCTATTAGTCCATTTTGGAGAAGAGTAGAAATATTTAGGTACCACTGACTCCCAGCTTTTCGAAGCTATATATGCCTGGAAACACACACACACACACCTATATCGTTTTTCCAAAGAAGCCCTAAGGTGTCAACATCTCCAGTAGCCTGCTTGGGGGACTGTTCCATGTTTTTGGATATACTTTTATATCCTTGTTATCTTTGAAGCTCTCGAGAAAGAGGGGGTCTTGCATAATACAATAAATTCACAGTAGTGTTATATCTGATTAGAAAATTTAACAATTATTGTTTATAAAATAATAGCACATTAAGACAAATTTCAGTTTACTCTAAGAGTAGGCTTCTAATTTCCACAATTTATGTAATATATACTTCTAATAATATTTCTGGAGATATGTATTCTTTCATTAATCTAGTATGAATATGGCACATAAACAGGCAACATTTGTGTATGATTTTTTTTACTTTTTAATATGTTTTTATTTGAAACAAGCTTACAGCAATAGAAATGTTTAAAAATACAAAGAGATTTTTTACTAACTTTTTGAAAGTAAGTTGCTGATATGATCTCGCAATATCTCAAAAATTAAGTACATTGTTTACAAGAAAAGATATTCTTTTATTTAACCACAATATACTCATCAATGTCAACAAATCAACACTGACACATTACTACCATTTAAATTTTAGTTCCATTTCCAACTTAATCAATTATCCTTCTAATTTCCTCTATAGATAACAAGCCCTGGATGGTGTGGCTCAGTGGATTGAGCACTGGCCTGGGAACCAAAGAATGGCTGGTTAGATTCCCTGTCAGGGCACACGCCTGGGTTGCAGGCCAGGTCCCCATGTAGGGGCGCGCAAGAGACAAACACACATTGATGTTTCTCTCCCTCTCTTTCTCCCTCCCTTTCCCTCTGTCTAAAAATAAATAAATAAAATCTTAAAAATATATGAAAACCTACCTAATTAAAAAAGGTTTAAAATTTAAAAAAATAAAACATGCAGTAAAATCTGTGTTGCATTAGTTGGAATCTTATTTCTTTGAAACTAGAATAGTTGCTACATGACTTTTATGATGCTGACCGTTTTATTACAGGCCAGTTATTTTGAAGAATGATACTCAACTGGTGTTCCTCTGGTGTATTCTCATGTTTGCAAAGTGTAAGTGAGAAGATGTTGTTCTTCTTACATCCAAACCACTGACCTACGATATCAATGTGTCCTAGTATTGGTGACTGTAACTTTGCGTCTTTGATTTATGTGAGGTCTTCCAGGAGTCTTTTCCATTACAAAGTCACTTTTCCATTCCTTTGTAAGAAAAAAGTAAATTATACAAATGTGCTTGGAGACTCCATGCAGTGGCTCGTCACCAGAACCCACTCTGGACAGGAGCTTCAGTCATCTCATTGGGCACTGACACACTGAGCCTATCCCATAGCCACCGACCTCCTTTCACACTCTTATTTGTCTGGGCCTAGATTTTAGCTGTGCGTGTCTTTTTAAGGCTACCTGCATGTGAACTCCTAGATGTCAATCTTACTTCCTCCTATCCTCATAAGGCTTATGTTCTTGTTATTAAAGTTCCTGTTTTGTTATTGTTCCAGTTCCTTTTCTCTCTGGATATATATATATCCAAAATGCATATATATATAAATGCAGATATAATATATATATATATTATATATATATAATAAGTTATAAGAGCTTGATCAAAACTGAGTAATTCAGACAGAGGAATAAATAATTCCATTTTTATTTCTAGCATGTATTATTTGTTTCAGGTCTTGGTTGAAGTTATCATAGATTTTCTCCTTAAGGTGTAGCGTCTGCAGAAGGTGTGAAGAAACTGATACGTTTAATATGCTAGATGGAAAAGTGTTGACACATAGCAGTTGTTATGACAGATAAGAAAGAGAGTTTAGCTCAAAGTAGGCTTCCAGATGAAATGTCTGAGATGCATCTTAAATTTCATTTTATAATCCCTTTCTAGTGCATTCTATTCTGTTTAGACTTGGCATGATCGTCTGTACTCAACTCCATGTTTGGTGTTATGCTTTCTCAAACGCAGGGTTCTGAGATGTCTCAGATGGCATTTAGTATAGCTTTACTGTATACTGAACAATATAAAAACACTCACACAACAGATTTATTAACCAAAACAGAACACATGCTACTCTGTTTTGATGTAGTCCAAACTGGTTGTGGTAAAACCCCTTATATTTTGTGGAGGAAAACTCACAATAGGCAAAACTTTGTCAACTCTACCTATAGAGATATAGGTATGTCACAGAATATGTAATACTACTTTGTTGGAATAAATTTTGAGCTTGCTTGACAGAATTTATTATTATCTAACACCTAGAATTCTGTTTATATAAAGAATGTTTTTATGAACTGTTTCCTTAGATGTTTGAAGCAGTCTTGACTTCCAGGTGACCAAAGAGTGTCTGTCACACTTCGGTCATACTCTGTCTTGCAGACAGCCGTGGAGGAGTCATTATCCAATCTGTCAAAATACTCCCCAACTCCCACAAACACACACCATCTGCTCTCAACTATGGCAGCGTCACCCTATCCCAGGTGAGGCTTATATTGTTCATTTACTTACCCCATTTTCACCACTAAATTTGCATATTTGTTACCTTCTTTCTTTGTACTGAAATCTCATTTTCCAGAATAAATGTGAAGAAAAATTAAAATTATAAATGTGTCATTATAGACTGGATGCTGCAGTTCCTCAGACATAATGAAATGCAGAATGATCATGTAGTCTTTGTCGTCTGGAACATGTTCCTTGCAAATATCAAGTGTGTGTATCCACATTTTAAATTGTATAGTTCTGTCTTAGTAGAAGACTATCTACATACATTTACAAAGAAAAATACTGAAGCTTTTTAAGAAGTGAGGATCAAACAATTGGCAAGCCATTTGAGATGAAAGAAAGCAACATACAAACCCCGATTTTCCAAATCAGTGCCCGGGTCCGTAGAAGTTGGGAGAAGACTTAGGAAAAAGTTCCTGGTTTCCAGATATGCAGTAGTCCTTAAATCTGCTCTGACTACATAAGTACAAAAGGATATTAGTGGGGCGACTGTTCACTGTGATTAGGCCATTTGTGTTTGCTAACTGCCTCTTGGGGAAGTTAAGCTCCTATCCTAACACAGAGACTGGGAGATAAGAGGCACTATGTTCCCCCATAATGACATTTCAAAAGGATGGTTAGCAGATCCTTGAGAAAGGTGTTCCTGGTACAGAAAACTAGCCAGAGGTTTTTAAATGGACATACAGAGAAAGAATTACAATTGCAAGTTTTCTAAGCTAATGCTCTAAGAAAAAGGAGATCAGGGGTTTACAGTCAGAAAAAAATGCAGTTGAATCAAGCTGAAAGAAACAAGAAGATCACCTTGTTCAGTTGATGATCATCACATACTGGTTACCGAGAAATGATTGCACTGGACAGTAGTGTATACTAGATTTTTATATATAGAATTGTACCTGTTTCTTTCTGTGATATCAACCATGGCAGTCAGTTGCATTAATTCAAGAAAGCCACTTTTTGTGATTCTAAAGCGCTTTTCAGGAATAATCAAGATGAACCTTGATTTACTGTGCAGTTTACAACTGCAGGGTTTTATCAGATGTGCTCTTTCTCCTGAAACATATTTTAGGAAAATACTTATTGCATCAGTTTTATAAATGCTTCTAATGAGACTAGATAATTTCAAAAACAAAAAATCTCATAGATTAAGACTTTTCCAAGGTTATGATTTTCATGTTTCTCCTCAAATTTCATAAGGTCTCTATACACAGAATAGGGCAAAAGTAGGCTTACAATTGTGTGCATGCAAAACATACAGTTTATTATTATTTATGTTATGTTATGACAGTTTATGTTATTATTTATTAGTTATTGTATTATTCACCATATGAACAACTATAAACCTCCTTTTCCCTACCTGCTCCCATTTATTAAAAATTTATTGTATTCTCACTGAGTGCAAATATATCAACATACATTATTTTATTTAATTTATAATGAAGGTCCTCTGAGGCCAGATAGTTTTATGATGAGTACTTTCAAATAAAAAGTAGCTGTTATGTATGTTAAGAAACTCACGCATGGTCACTCCGTTGTTAACGATGGAACCAGGACTTTTAGGCAAGGATGTAAGTCTCCAGGCTCCAAGTGTTTAACTAACTCTCAGCCTCTATCATTCCCCCTATTAATAATGCTGGCAAGGTGTGGCCACTTTAAATTACAATGTCAATGGCAAAAGAAAAAGTCATGGGAAATGCTAGCAATTAGAGAAATTTGGCAATATACTAGAGACCAGTGGAAACTTTAATGAAGTTAAAATGTAGTATCTGCAAAGATAAACTAATTCTTTTGATGATGAATCTAACTTTATGTCTAAGTATATAATGACTCAACTAAACAATAAATTAGTAGCTGTTTTTGATAATAAACATAAAATAAAATAATCAGTTGGTTTCAGTTCAGCAGGGAATCTTTGAGAACTGAATCAAATGAGGGATAAAACATGAAACTGGGTAAATTTAAATGCCATCTACATTTCTATCTGCTGTAATACTCTGGTATCCATAATTAGGCAAGAATGTTAGCTGCCATTTATGTCTCTTAACTAACTTAGGTATTTTAATAAAACAATGAAAATACAACATTAAAGTGAAAATATGTTGCAGAATTATTTCAGTATATTAATAAATGTTTTAATGAAAATATATATTAACTGAAAACCAAAAGTTCTACTTTATATGCATGAGAGGAAAGAGCAATTCAATGCAATCCTTTCATTAATTTTTAACACAAATAATTATATTTAATAGTTTCATTTTATTTGTTAATCTGAACACCTGAATATCAATATTTCTTACAAAACTCTAGTTGTATTCTAAGAAAAAAAGATGTATGTAACCACTTTTAAAATGTCCTTGAAACACTACAGTTAGCAAAATCAAGTGTAAAATTAGCTTAGCTTCCAATTAAAATATTACACGTTGGTACTAAAACTAAGCAACAATTTGAAACTTTCACTAACAATGGTGACAAAAGAAAGTTGTCACCATTCTTTTTTCAAAGGTGGTAGACAATACCTCACTGAAACAGAAATTTTAAAAAGTAACTACCTTAAGAGCTAAGGTATTCAAAGACAGGAACTATGAAGAAATAGAGTACTGAATTAAAATGTGCTGTTGTGTAGCAAGTTCCTTTTTTTTCCTTCAAAAATTTTCATTGTTTCCATTTGGTCCAAGGCACAGGAGAGGACTCCAGAGTGGGGAAAAGATGTGGAGAGGCCCAGGCAAAAACCAGACACCAGGGAAAGCACATTCCATTCATTCAATGACATTAAAAGAAAGGGGGAGAAAGACCTCAGATATTTAGAATGTATGATCCCATAATTAGGAGATAATTATGATGACAGATTTTAAGGTAAAATGATGTTAGTTTAGAAAATTCCTTTTTTTGTGAAATTATCACACTATTGCACAATTCAGCTTGAAGTTCTTCAAAGGTATCTGACACTCATTGAGTTTCATATTTTTATGTCATGAGAAAATAAGATGATGTTTCCTTACTTACTCGGGTTGGCATTCTATGCCACCCAGGTAGTCCCACCCACAGAAAAATTAAATCTCACTTCTTAACAACGGTAAGGGTCAAGCTGGAGGTTGAGTTTCCCCCATGGTTTCACAGTTGCAGTATCAAATTCGGAAAGTGTTATTGTCCAAGAGATTTTGGACTTTTACAATTTCCTTAATATAACAGAATTATCAGTATTTTGCTAATTGTCTGCTGAAAAATATGGAAATAGTCAGGGGTCTTTAAGCTCCATCTTATTTTCCACGAGATAACTGGAACGATGATTATGCTCAACCAAAAATGACAATAATGACAATAATAGGGGTGATTTCATGACAAGGGCTTGGCATGAATGAAACTTAAGCATATCCAACGGTGGGGAAGCACTTCGTTATATTATGCATGAAATGTATTTTGTCACCTCAATTTTGACCTTTTAAAAAGCATGTGTATCTCATTATATAAGGAAACACTTTGTTAGTATATTTTACATACTGAGCTGCTTCTATACATCGAGGAGCAATTGCAGGAACGTTGCACCTTCTGCTTGGAGATGAGTCATTTCGTGTGTTTTAGTCATGTTGACTAGAGCCACTGACTGCATGTGTTTCCAATACAACATTTTTCTTCAAACACCGTATGTATTCCAACTTTTTAAAAACAGTAGTCTTTTTTTCCTGTCTCTGAGAGTAAAACAGACAGGAGTGTTTTTAAAAGTGTCAAAATTATTTTTTAAAACACGATAGGCACTAGGGCTGGAGCACAGTGAATAAACAATCATATGAAATGAGATTGAAATGAGAGAGGGACTAATTATACTGGGATTTACAGATCATGGTAAGGAGTTTTGAGATTATTCTAAATATAACGAGAACCTCTGATGACTTGAAAGGCTGGCATTGCATTATCTGCTTGAAATCTTTAAGAATTCAATCTGTCCATTATGTAGTGATGGGATCAGGTGAAGTCAGAAGAAATGGATACTACTTAGGACAACATTTGGCTAAATCGCACAGGAAAGGATGTTGTCTTCAGCTATGAGGATGGCTTTAGTGCAGGAGAAAGACTTTGGCATAGTGTGGGCAGAGCTTGTTGACTTGCAGATTAGAACGAGAGGATGGGAGCAAGGGAAAGAGAACTGAGGAACGCTCATGAGTTATTGGTTGGCGCTTACTGGTTTTGCACGGAAATAGGCAAAGTCCAAAGGCAAGTTTGAAAAAGATGGGCTAAGAATCAAAACATTCTTTAGATATATTGGATTTCACATACTATTAGCTTTGTTTGTGGAGTTAGGTAGCAAGAAGTAGGATTTAAAAGTGTACAAGTCTATATTTTAGGGCAGATCTGAAACGGAGATAAAATATGTATCTGTGAATAAATCCGTCATGCTATATAGCAAGGGCTGTCACTTGCTCTACTCAGGAATTCCCACACTTTCAGGGAAGTCACCCAGCACTTACTTAGAACAGTATTATAAACACCATTTTAACTATCTTTGCCACCAAAAAAGCTTTGTTAATTTTCATAGTAAATTTAAAAAATCAGTTTTGTATCAGAAGACTACAATTACCATATCAAATTTTAGAAATGGAATGTTATTGGTAAGACTATTGGTATTCAGGGTTGGCTCAATTATTTTAGAAATACCTTTCATACATACATAACAAGCTGAAGGAGCTGGATCATCTGGGATGGGGCATTGGATTTACTTCAAAATGTGTCTAAGTCCAGCTATTGATTCAAAAGATTCTGGTTGCCACATTCTGTTTGCTAAATCCTGCTTCCAAAATAATAATAGTGTGTTTGCAGTGTGTCTGACACAAGTAAACTTTTCATGAAAGTGTAGTGGGTGAAACTGAAACAACAGAAGGGTGGAATTTTATCATCTTTATTGAACAAGCTGTAACTCCTTCTTCTTAATCACTATTTGTTTAATAACTGTTTGTATGTGCAGCAGAATTTAGTTTGTGTGATTTTGGGAAGGTGATTGACTCTTACCCAGCTCTCACTTGGACAGCCGATATTACCAGGAGTTGACAAGACGAAATTGGCTTGAGTCGGCCTGAACCACCAGGCTTGTCTGAAAGTTTCTGTAATAACGCTCTACGTAATATGGTGCAGGAAAGCAGAAAGGGAGATGACAGAACTTGGAAACAGTGTTTGACTGTCACTACCACGGTTGATGAAGACAAGTGTGCTTGCCAAAGTTCTTTTACAAATCTGCTGAGGTGTTTCACAGCAGACAAACAAAACTTTTATAAGGTTAGGCCTGATAGAAAATCCTTCAGCATAATGACAATGAATCCCTTCTAAATTATGAAGTTCCTTTCTCTCAATAATAGACCACAGAGGAAAAGTATTCAAATACACACTGGTTTGACATCAAAAGATGAAATATTCTTGATTGAGGTAATTTTTTCTCATAACTTCTCTCAACATCACCTTTAAACTCATTGTAGCCCATAATATAAAAATATTTATTTTAATTGTTTAGTTGATATAATTCGTCTCCAAAGGAAATTGCTAACTCCCAAGGTCAGGGGTAGACATTGGGAGGACGCTTGACAAGGGAGTGGCATTAGAGAAGATGATAATGAATTGACGTTACTTATCTCAACCCATGTGGGAAGGGGGCCTTTTCATAGAAAAATGCATGGTCTCCCCAGGATGCACTGTGTCTCATAGGAATTCCACATTTGCATGATGCGGGCGCCACGATGGAACTCAGCCTGTTCCTTACTGCACGGACGCCCTTCACTTTATCATACCTCCCCAAGCCCCGGGTCACAGGTCTCTCAGCATCATGCTCAGTGTGATGGGTGATGTGCAAGATTCTTCATTTCTTTCTACTTGGGGATTCTCAGTTCCCTCCAAAAAGAGAAATGCAAAACCTTCATTAATTAGTGAATCTAATTTACAACCATGTAACATTCTTCAGTACCATAAAACACAATCTAATGTCTAGTGCAATAGAAAGTCTTTATTGCAATTATTGAATACATTGAATGCAGTTGTATTTAACTCATTTGTTGTAGTTAAGTAATATTTTAATTACAATTTTATTTAATGATATTTTCTCAATTCTATTATATTTTAGTATGACTAAATGAAATTAGTTTTTCTAAGCACAGGCCAAGACTTGTATGGACATTTGCCAACATTATATTCTTATGTCCCCACTAAGACACAGTATGGGACACATCAAAAAGAATAAGTGCTTTTCTGCAAAATTGATTAAAATCCTATTTAAATTCCGTAGTAAGTCATCTCAGACACTACACTCCTTTGTTTATGAAATCAACTCCCTGGCCTCTGTCAAACTTTGCTGTAATGGCAAGGCTGAACTCCAAACCTGTTACGCTTGTTATGCTTGTCAAACACTACCTTACCACTGACTAGTGAGCATACTCCTGTTCCTTAGGGCCTTCACCCCCCAGTTTCTTAAACATCCATTTCATAACATCTTCATTCTCCCAAACTCATCAATATCCCTTTCTCCCTCCACCTGGCAACAGCAATTCCTAACTAATGAGGAAGTAAAACAAGTAGAAAAGAACTTCTCCCCTCCAAAAGGTGTGCCCACGTGGAATGCTCTTCTGTTCTTAAGGAGGAATGTCGAGCTCAGGCCAAACTCTCGGTTTGACCTGTTGAAAGATACATGGGGTATATTACAAATTTTAAGAGTTTATCTGAGCAAAAGTCTATTGGAATCTGACGGCATCCAATCCAAGAGACAGAAAAGAGCTTCAAACAGCTTTACAAAATGAAAGATTTTTAATGCAGGAAAGAAGAGGAAGGGTTGTCAAGGAACGTGCATAAAGGACACATGGACAAGCCAAGGGGGGAAGGATTGAGGGTGGGAGGTGGGCATGGGTAGGGCGTCATAAAGTGATGGCAGGAAAATGGGAAAAAAAACTGTACTTGAACAACAATAAAGTAAAAAGAAAGACTTTATAGGCAGCAGGGGGTAGAAACAGGGGAGCTATACTAGGCAAACAAAGCAGGTTGCTTATTGCAAGGTTATGTCCCTATAGGAGATGGCAGGGGTTAATCAGGCAGGTTCCTAACTAGTGCTAATCAGGTGATTTCTGATCCACGGCTTTAAGCTTCTATTTCTGGGAGAGCTAAAACTGCAGTTCAGCTAAGTCTTGGCTTGGTCTCCTGGGGTTTAGCATAAGCGGCTCCATTGGGGCTTGCGGTCTTGTCTGTAATAGTACACAATGCCTCATCACCTCTGCTTCTCAAATACATCGTACCACCAATCCTCTCTCTCATCTCTGAATTAACTGATTTTCTTTTCAGAAGAACATATGTTTCTACTTACATACTCTTTCTACTTAAATGTCTAATAATATCTCACATTTAATAATCCCAAAAATGAGTTCCTGAACTTTGACCTCGATTCTGACCTCCCGTTTAGCAAATGCTGATTTTACATTTACAGACGACCAAGCTCTAAACCCTAGAATAAATTATTTTCTGTTTTTTTCCATTCCTTCCAATTGTGCCTATTTAAATCCTTGCTTTGCTTTAACTTCCAGCTATATATAGAATTTAACTACCTTGAATCATACTGCCATTGCTCCTTACCTTGATTTCTGTAATAGCCTCCAAACTGGCTTCCTCTTTCTTCTCTTATTGTTTGACTAGAATCTATACACAATACTGCAGCTGCAGTGATCTGTTAAAATTTATTTTGATTATGCTACAATGTCACTCAAAGTCTTGCATTGTTTTCAAATTTTACTCAGTAAAAATAAAAACCTCCAAGGTTTATTAATATCTGGACCCTGGACCTCATTTTAAAAATTTTATGTCTTCATCTCTTTCTTTCTTTTCCTCACTTTGCTTCTAGCTCTGCCTACATTACTAGTCCTTAAAAACAACCAGCGCACACACCCATTTCTGGATCGTCACCCTTGCAGTTTTCTCTCCACGTGGGTCTCCTAGTCTGCCCCTTGCTTCCTATAAGTCACAAATGGCATCTCATTGAGAAAACTTTCCCTGACATCCTTTCTACAATTGACAGCCACCCCCAGTATGCCTTTTTCAGCTTTAAGAGTTTTCCTCCGTAGTAAGTATCCTTACCTAACTCACTAAACATATTATTTGACTTGTTTAGCATCTGCACTTTCCTCACTCCAATTATAATGAAAGCTCTTGCAATGCAGGATTTTTGTTTGTTTGTTTGTTTTTGTTGTTTTTCTTTTCATTGATCCATGATTTGGACCATTTGAGTTCACAACAAATCTTGAAAGAGAAAATGAATAAATGACCATAAAATGTCATGTTAACTTTCTTAAACATTCCCCATAAGTGAGTTGTCAAAGGCACTGGATCAAAGAGTGCAGTTCCAACTCCATGCGGTCATAGACGTAACTCTAACACTTCAAGTAGGAAGCTGTACTTCTACTAGTCATTGGATCTTCATATTTAAAAAGGAAACAACCATACCTTTCTAACACTCCCTTTATTTAAATACAATGCATGAAGAAATCACAAAACATATAAAAGCTTAAAAATATTACTTTTTTCATTTTCTTTAAACCCCATTAATTTGGTAGGTCAGCTATTTTAATTTGAAGCAAAGAATAATAATAATTTTTAAAAGAGAATAATTATTACTATCATCACTTATAGACTATTTATACTAAAGACACTGGAAAGAGCCCTTTACACTAAGCCTGAGAGGGGTGCACACTTCCAGTCCCGGGTGGAGACACAGTGAGGTCAGAACCCGGGTGTCTTCAATGGGAGAAACTCAGTTTCATCTCTACTTAGCCTGGCCAAGGCAAAGAGGAGAGATTCCCTTTACTGGGAATCTGTAGAGTCTTCCTGGCCCCCAATTTTCCTCGAATAAAATTGTTTTCTCCATCCAACTGATGTGCCCAGAACCACTCTAATTGCCGAGTGCCATTTCACAAAGAGAACATGGTGGCATCGTCAGATCTTTGCTTGCTTGGCAAAGTTGACAAATAAACGCAAAGGGGACTTTTATGTGACACGTGTGCCTTATCCCTGTTTCCATCACCTGCTTCTGTATTGATTCCCTCTACCGATATGGAAGAAACTTCATAACAGGTGCTGTACGTTATTCATTCTTGTTTTTCGGTATTTGGAAAAATGCCTAGAACATAATAGGCATTGATTTATGTTTGCTGAATGAATGAATAATGTTCCCTGCATCTGAGTTATGCTCATCACAGTTTCAGGAGACCAAAGAGAGCTGGATATTCATTTACTAACATTTTATAATTCCACATATTGCTTCAAAACTCCACAAGATATTTCTCTACAAACTACATTAACATCTGTAATTAAAAATAAACATCTGGCAATTTTGTTTTATTAATGTAAACATCTTAATTCTCTTTCTACATAATCCATAATTATATTGAGTGGTACTTAGTGCAAATATTTTGTGAATTTAACTACTATTTTAAATATGGCTACAAATTCTATACATACTTATATATCCAGTTAATGATTATAAGTAGTAACACAAGAGAAAATACACTTTGTGATAAGATAAATGATTAACTCCTTATGGAAGAAACGATTCTGGGAAAAAATGATAATTAAGAATTTGAATGTGTATAGAGCCTGTAGAGAGTTTTAGTTCTAAGCTGTTTCCTGGTTGCTGAACAATAATGGTATGCATCAACTTCCTTAGTTCATCCTACCTGAGAAGCCTGCTTTTAGTCCCTGTAAAAACCCAAAGAGGTATATGTGTATATCACAGTTGTCTCTATTATTCTTACAAAAGACAATTCAAGGAAGGAAGTTTCTTCCCTAAATTTGTATCCTGTTCCAATGTGGTGAAGACAAGATGAAAACCCCAGCTTACCCAGCTCTAAAGAAGCTCTAAACCATCGCAACATGCTGCCAGCTCAAAACTTAGTGATTATTTGTCCACGAGCAAGCAATTTCAGTCTGTCTCTCTCTCTCTCTTGCACAGCTCTCCACACACAGACACAAATACACCACCTTCTGTGGTAGTTGTAGTTGCCACTGTAGGTGATGCATAAAACTTGACTAAGCTAAGTTATTGTTCAACGCCATTTTATTCGCATGAGACAGAGTTATAGTTCTAATTTGTCTTATTCATTTTCTTTAGTGTTTCATCATAATATATTGGACTATCATATACATTTTTTTCAAGTAAAAATTCTGCAAAATCATATTATTGTTTGAATTCATGGTTTTGGGCATCATGAGGTCATAGGCTTTTTTTTTTTAATCTTGTTTTAACTGAATGTTACCTTCAAGTATCTGCATGTTTAATTCCAATTATTTCTTAGACTAGAAGTGAGATTGTTATTGGAGCAATACAGTTCTATCTTTGTATATTGTGAGAAAATATATACAGTTAATATATTGAATAATTCTATTTAATATTGAAGAACCTTAGTTCTGATGAAAATATAGGTTGTCAGATTATTAATTGGGTCATCAGAGTGGATTAAAAGGTAGTTTATAATGTAGGAATGCATGTTGTAATGGTCTTAATAAGTCACATTTCAGAAAAAAGTTATCAATGAATTAGTGAAGAGGCTTCTAAACTTGAAAATTATATACTCAGTTTCAAGTTTCAGCTCTGCCGTTTACTATGTTTTTGAATTTTCAGAATGCAGGTTTCCTTTTTTGGACCTCGATATTTCATTTGTTTGTTTGTTTGTTTTATTTGTTTAATTTCCATCTGCAAATTGAAAGTCTAGGCCGGTGGTCCCTAAGTTCCTTTTTACCTGCAGTCCCGGACATCACCATGTTGTCCTGAAAACACGCCGCTAGATCAATATTAGCAAAGCAGAATGAATATAAATGCTCTGCTCCTTCTCCGAGTGCACTTTGGAAGTCTTGAGTAATGAATACTAAACCCGCATTTCTTATTTATGTATTTCTTGATCTTATTGTGTAGATACTCACTGTGCAGTAGCCTCGGGGCACATTTGCTGGGTTTAATAAGAAGAGAGACAATATCTACAATCTTAATTGTACAGCCGAATGATAAACTCCCAGACAGAAAGCTTGTCTTGTAAATTTAATTTCCTCTAAGCTTGTTAGGAAGAATATACCGGAGAGTATAGCAGCTCTCCTCTCAAGTCATCGTAATACATGAACTTTTCAATTCACGTGTCAACTGGTATTAAAACATTTAAAACCACATTGCCCATTTTGATTTAAGATACCTTTGTAGAGTTTACATCCACCATAGGTTCTATTCAAGCTATCTCCATTAAATATTTTAAAAATTGGCTTTGATAATGGCTGATTACTCTTAGAATTTGCATTCCAGAGGCCGTGATAGATAATTCAAATTCCCATGACTTAAAGGAATTGCCTTGCCCATAAGTAGGTTTATTATAAGTGGAAAAAACCTTAAGCATTGTAATCTTTTCTTTATCTCACTACAGAGAATTATATTTTATTTTGTATTAAATTATTTTATACCATATAAAAGGGTGGGCAAAAGTAGGTTTATAGTTGTAAAACAACTACATAATACAATAATCAATAAATAATAATAAAAGAACAGACTCTGTTTCACATACTTACAACTGTAAACCTACTTTTACCCACCCCTGTATTTCATAGAATATTTCTACATTACAATTATCTCTGGGCCAATGTCTGTTTACCATATAATAGTAGATTAGCTCAAGAGCAAAACAAAATGATTTTTATTAGTAACATCAGTTTTATATACTTATAAATACCCAGGAACTGCAAATAAAGCAATCAAAGTATAATAATGCCTGTTTAAGAACCAAATGGAGATAACAAGAAAAAATCTCAGACAGGATGAGCATTTGCATGTGGAAGGTAGAATCCTGATTTCACAGATAATCCCTTTTTAACTTTCATCAATATTCAATGCAGTGATTAGGCTATATTCTTGCTATAAATTAAGAAATTAAATCTGAGAAATTATTTTTATACAAATACATTATTTATTGTTTCTGCATTGCTTGTGAGGACAGATATTCATCTGAATATTTTTAAAGATTTTATTTATTTATTTTTAGAGAGAGGGGAAGGGAGGGTGAAAGGGAGAGAACCATCAATGTGTGGTTGCCTTTGACATGCCCCACACTAGGGACGTGGTCCACAACCCAGGCACATGCCCTGACTGGGAATTGAACTGGAAACTCTGGTTCACAAGCCAGCACTCAAGTCACTGAGACATACCAGCCAGGGCTGAATATATCTTAAGGCAATTTTGTACTGACCTCATTGGGCAGGAATATTTTGGCTACCCTAATATTAGCTATTGTTAAATTTCACTTTAAAAGGTAAGTAAAAAGACTCATTTTATTTAGCAAGACTGAAAATAAAACTAAGACATAAACTCACACAAGACCTTTATTGTTCTCCAAAACAATTCCTCCAGCTATTAATTCAAGTCTCAATGTCAAAAGCTAGTAAACTGTTGATGCAGACACTCAATTCTGGCACTGGTACTTCAAGGATGCCACAAATTCTTTGTCATGTCTTCTGTTGAGAAGTGAAGTCCATGTTCTTTATTCATGAATCTGGGCTCTGTAACCTCTTGGTCAGTAAAAGTGATGCTCCTCCAAGTTTCTGGGCCTGGCTCTCCAGAGACTGGCCACTCTCACTTTCTGCTCCTAGAACATGTGCTCTTTCTGTCAGAACTGCAATAATCTATAAGTTTTCTCCCAAGCCCTCCTCAAAGGCAGCTGAGGTCATTTAGCAGCATAAACTATCCATCTAGCAAAGGGAAACAATGAGATTTTTGAAAGTTTATTAAGCACTAAATACATGTCTACATTAATCTCTGAAAAGCCAAAAACATCCCTGAGCAAAGCATATTTTATTCTATGGGTAACTGTAATTTATGCTTTTTAGAAACTGCTCCAGGTTTGCTACTGGGCTCTAGAGACTGAAAGGTTGATTACGGGACACCAGATTAGCAGGGAGGTCAAGTTGCCATCACTAAATGGATGGTATCTGACTCACCAAGCTGTATGGCTGTGTGTGCACATCAAAAACCCATAATAAAGTGAGAACGGCCTTCTCCTTTTGACGTGTGAGAGTCCTTTGGTCAGAGTAAGGTTTTGCAGGGTACAATGATGGTAGATGAAATATTGTTTGAATCCATGAACAGAGGGGCTGGAAGAGGCATTGCAAGCAGGGCGAGAAAAAACAAAAGAACACTTGTTCTTGGATACCTGAGTCATCATTTAACATTCCCTTGCCAGAGGGACCATTTGAGAAGCCTTGAGAACTAAGAGAGAAAGGTACCTGGTACTAGCCTTCCCACTGTCTCTGCAAGGCACCAAGCCTGGGCGTAAATGTCCTAGTGTCCACAGAACAGTCCAATCCTCAGCTGTGTAACAAGTGGCCCAGCCAACTTTGTGGAGCAGAAGACCACACAACTGAGCTCTGCCGGAATTCCTGGCTCCCCCAAATGTGAGTTACAATGAAATCGTTGATGTCCTAAACCATGACACTTTGAGTCCATTGTTAAATAGGTATAGGTTAATAGAACAGACACCAGAGCCCATGTTTATTCCAAGATAAAACTCTATTACACTTGAAACAACAAAGGTGATATTTTTCTAATTCATAAAAGACTGAAAGGAACAACTGCTTTTATAAAAGTAGAAAAATAAAGATAGAATTAGTAGAAATTCCACAAAATTCCAAATTATAAAATTATGGAGAACAATTTCTTAAGCAAATATTTTTAAAAACTTTTAAAGAGGTATTATGAAATATATGATGAGGCAAAAATGGAAATGTAAATATTTTACCTATTTTGTAAATCATAAAGTAAATCTATGTTGTTCAAGTAAAAATTAAACAATTTAAAAGCAACACAAAGGGAAAATACTATACTATCTCATACATCTTAGTCCAACTTTTAGATACACAGATTTATCTCACAAAATGTAGCACAGCAGATAACTGTTAATTACTCATCGGGCAAAGACTTGAAATCAACACCAATTGCTGACATTGGCCTTAAAGATCAGTTAGCACAAAGTCCACCTTCAGGCTCTTACCACTCATATCTAGTGCATGTAGCTTCTAAATAAATATCCTGAAAGGTCAGCTTTGATCATGTCATAGTCCAGCTCAAAAACCTGTAATTCTCTTTTGTCTGTAGAAAAAGAACAAAATATTTTGTTGTCCCATGCATTATTTCATACAATGTTTCTCCCTCAGCTGGTCTAAAACAAATGCATCTGTACGCTAAACTGAATTCTTTTGTTTCTCTCTCTACACACATACACACATTCAAACACAATAATTTTAAAGAAGGGACATGACATCTATAATCATAACTCCCATTCATAATAAAAAGGGAGGCAAGTAAACATATGGAAAGTACTCAGCATCTCTGGTCCTTAGAGCAACTGGATTTTGCCCTACATTATTACCCTATGCCCTAGTAGCGGAAATAGTTTCTTTATTAGGTCCTGGATCTGCCAAATTGAAAGAACTATATTGTTCATGTTTTCATGGCCCTAGTTTTGAGAGTATTTTTTCTTGCTTATTATGTTCTATATATATTTACATATTTACATGTTTACATATTTCTCTCCACCCCCAGCCTAAATAAATATATCCTATGTTTATGCCTCTTATTAACTAGATGGATGGCCAGGGTCAAACCATTTTATTTCTATGAAGTTCAGTCTCTTCAGCTATATAATTAAAGGATTTATTTTGTTAACTTCACTTTTTTATAATTCTTGAAATTGTAACAATTGTATGAAATGTTTTCTAAAAGATAACTAGCTAACCCAAAAGAAATCTTAACCATCTTTGTTATGAATTTTCCTAGATGGTACATTTTAGTTCTTATTTAATTTTATTAAAACATTTAGTTACTCTGTCTACGAACACTCTCCATTCCCATTTGTCTGTTCCTCAAAAGAGAAACTGAACAGTTTACTTCTCATGCCCATGCATCTATACAGAAAAAAAAAAATGTTGCCATATGTATGGCAACAAAGTTAGCAGACATAAAAATCAAAACAAACAAACAGAACATGCACAAGCAACCAAACCTTGCTGCACCCAGTGGAGCGATCACCATTGATTATCTTACTAAGTTAATGTTGCTTTTGCTGCAGCTGATTCTTTTTTTCAGCACATCACTTAACCAGACTTGAAAACCATGCAAGGGCTGGAGTTAAAACACAGGGTATCCTGGTGTTACAATTTTCTGTGGCTTTCTAGTCCAAACATCATTTCTCTGAGATTCCTGGGGTGGTTCTGATGCTGCCATTAGGCTTGAACCCTATTTTCTTTTCATGAAAGTTCATTTTTACTCAAGATGATTTTAGTGGTGTGCAGCAAAATGTTATGGCTCACATAAGGATTAAAAAACGTTTTGTTCTTTGTTTTCACACCATTTTATCCTTCCAGTTTCCTTGCTCTATTGTAAATCATTCACATGATATCAGCTCTTTGGTTTAAAATCTTGGAATTCTAAGTGCAGAATTAATGTTTTATTGCTTGAAATATTGTTGCAGATATCTTACGTGGATTTATGTAGTATAGAAGTGATAATCATCTGTGATCCATTTTCTGCACTAGCAAAGAGAAACATATATAATTCATATTTGTATAAAGTTATGTATAATTAATAATGCAGCATACAATATAATATATAATTTACTACCTAAAATTTTTAATAATTTGTGATATAACATATGTTTCATTCATGTCATATGTACACATTATTCTCTCAATTTTTAAAAACCTCAGTCAAACCATAATGAATAATACACTTAGATTTTAGTAAGACACTACTTAAAAATCCCCAATTAAAATAAACCTTTGTTGCTTTATATCAAGGCTATAATGAAAAGGGTAGAATTGGCATCCCTTGAGTGAACATTATAATGATGAACCTCTATGCAGATGTGTACATTATCATGCTGTTTCTTTAAAGATAAACACTGCTCTCAACGAAGTAGTGAAAGTGTGATTCTGTTTTGTTTGGAAATGTAAACAAAGTAAAATATTAATTTTTATCATGTTCTGAAAAATTCTATTTCATGTTAATATTGTTTTCAAAATGTAAAACTTAGCTGAATAAAATCACTGCAGGGTGTTTGATTTTCAAATACATTTTTGTTGACTCTTATATATTTTAGAACTGCTAACCAACAGGCTTCAGCATGAGATCAGCTATTTTACTTTCTGTCACATGATAATGTGCTTGTTTTAAATGAGTCAAAACAACATTACATCATTTGGCAAGATGTCAGACATTTGATTTGTACTTTTTGTCTTTGTGAAATTAGTTCATCTTGATAAAACGTAATAGCTAAATCAGTCAGTTATTAAATACTTATAAATATGATTTGGGAAAAGAAAAGAAAACCCATGGAAGTCAATGTATGTAAAGGACAACAGCTAACCTTTATTGAGCCTCTGGCCACATACTCCTATTGGATATTGGCTAGTATTGTGCTAAGTGAAATAAGCCAGGCTATGAAAGACTGATACCATATGATCTCTCCTGTAAGTGGCAAACAAATGAGCAAAATAGAATCAGAGACATGCAAATAAAGAACAAAATGGCAGTGGTCAGAGGGGAGGGGTGAGAGGGATAATGGAGGAAAGAAAGGGAAGGGTTTAGTCAAGGAGTATGTCTAAAGGACCCACGGACAAGGACAACAGGGGTGGGGGTGGGGTGGGGTGGAGGATTGAATGTGGGAGATGGGGGAGGGGAGGGCAGGGGAGAACAATGGGGGAAAATTGGGGACAACTGTAATTCAACAATGATGGAAATAAAATAAAAAGTACTTATGTATTATTTATTAAAAAATAATGCCTGCCACAATACAGGGAGTTGTATCAAATTCAGGACATACATACATGAATAACATATGCACACATTATTCTAAATAATTCCAAAGAAGTCCCTCTGACAGGAGAGAGGCACGTGAATTGAAAAGTACAGTTGTAGTTCAGATGTTACTGGGCTCCTGACAGAACCCTTGATTTTTTCACTCTGCACTGAACTTGTGAAGATAACCCTTAGTAAGTAATCTATTTTTGCTAAGATCACATGACTAAAATAATCTAAAAAAAATCTAGACTTATATATTCTATTGGGATGTGAAAGAATTCATGGAAAATTATTTCCCTTGTACACTGTATGACAACACAGTATAGATGATAGGTGTTGGGACAGATATTTAGATAGAAACATAATCTCTGTAGAGGCTCTCTGGCCACCTGCTATATATCACTACATTACCAACTACTTTCTCCTTTCCCTGCCCACAAACAGCATCTAAAGTAGCTCTTCCTTCCTAAATAATTCAGTGCAGTCTTTCAGCTTGCATATGCCTTGGAGCAAAACAAAAGTTGCAGTTATGGCAAAGCCCAGGATTCTAAGGAAGCTTTCAGTTGATTACACAGTGGGTCCTTTCTCTGGAGCTCAAGGGTGATGTCACCTCCAACATATCCTTTTTATGGAGATGACATATAAAATGGAGACAACTGCACTTGAACAACAATTAAATTTAAAAGAGTAGTTAAGAATTTGGATGGTAAGGTCAAAGATTGTTTTCTTGTTATGGATACCCAGTATATCATACTTTCTTTAAAAAAAAAGGTTGAATTGAACACATTATACAACTGTATATGTTGGGGGCACATTTAGCTATGTTTGGGGCTGAGGACGATTCCCTACAAAAATGTGATGATTAGATTATAAATTAGTATTTTACCCCTGCTACTAGACTGTAAGCTCCTTAAGACATCCAGGTTGTATTCATTTTTATATTATGTACTCTTGAACACACAAAAAAGTGTTATTTGTGTGGAGAAAAAAGAAATGAATAATTATCTTCAATTGTTTTGATGAATTTGATGGTTCATATTTAATTAGGAAAGTTATTTACTTTACATGATGAATAATTGAGAGCAACTCTGCGATGTTGGGAGAGACTAGTTCATGGGCTCTGGTGCTTCTGCATCTTTTCTGGCAAAGACATCGCATTCATTAACTCTTGCTCTGCGCAGTCCATCGCGGCAGATTTGCAGCCTGTAAGAGTATTACATACACTATCACTAATTCTCAGCGGGTCAGAAGTACGAGCACAGCTCCGCTGAGCCTTCTGCTCAGGGCTGCACAACGCCGCTACCCGAGTGGGCCAGACTGCTCTCCGTAAGGTTTGCTTAGGGGGGACTGCTCCCCAGCTCATTCAGGCTGGTGTCAGATTCCATTTTCTTGTACCTGTTTGAAGGAGGGCTCCCAGTGTCATGCTGGGTGTAGGCTGAAGGTTCTCTTTCCGACCCAGAGGGCATCGATAGGTACTTGCCATATGGTCTCTCTGTAGGGCGTCCATAACATGGCAGTTTGCTTCTTCACAGCCGAAGAAAAGTTTTTTCTCAGGAACATGCCATCAAGATGGAGTCATATATGTAAACATATAACATATAGCATATAATATAAAGTGCACTACAATAACACATGTAATGCATGATGTCTAAATGTAAACATGTATGATAGGTGTACATTATACAAACACATTAAATCATGTAATAAATAATATACAATGTGTGATATAATACATAACACATAGACATTGTATTTGTGTTGTACAGATTTTTGCCCAATAAAGGGGGTGAAATCCCAACACCTTTGCCACATTGTATTGGTTAGAAGAAAGTCACAGACCCTGTACAACACAAGAGGAGGGGTTCATGGTCCCCTTATGGTATGTTTGTCATACACTCTAACAGCTTTCTTCCAGAATATTTTTCTAAGGCATTTGAATGGGAAAGAGCCTTGGAAATCGGAGTAGTGTCTCCATCAAAGACAGAGGGAAGATCTGTTTCCCGAACAAGGTAATAATAAAAGGAAACATTGCTTCAGGGCAATGGTTGGACAGAATTGCTTTAGCCCCTTTAGATGATTATAGTCTCCTAAATTCAATGTTCCTTGACTGTGACAGACTCACTGTGTGCGCAACAAGACCTGGGCTCTCTGCGTGACAACCACAGGAGAGGAGGTGTGTCAGGAGTCACCTAGGCCACCTTCAACCTTGGTGATTTGCTGGAAGGACTCACAAGACTCATAAGACTATTAACCCTTAATGGTTGTGGTTTATTATACAGTTAATGGATCTAGAGTAAAATAGACGAAAGGGGCACACAGAACACAGTCTAGAGGGAACCAGGTACAAGTTTCCAGGCACAAAATCTGGAAGACACCAGGCCCTCCCTTCCCAGTGCAAAGACGCACTTATTTTCTCTAGCAGTGCTGTGTGACTACGCACTTAACTCTTCTGAGCTTGGGTGTGCAGAGTTTCAGCTGGGGTTTAGTCGTGGTGGCGTATAGTGCCTGAGTGGCTGCCCTCAGTTACTCCAGCTCCAGGCCCTTGGAGAAAAAGCAGGTGTTCACCATAAACCATGCTGCTAAGCATAAACTATCTGGGCAAACTTATACTTGAACATGGCTCAAGACCTCAGGCATACAGAAACGCTTATCAGACAGGACATTCCAAGAGCTCTCTTCCCAGCAGGCCACCAAGGATGATGAGAATAGTTTTTTTTTCCCCCCCTTGGGAGCATGCAGGGTTTGAGAAACCTTGGCCTGCTGAGTTAATCCTTTCTGGTGCAGGTTGGCAAAAGGAACTGGTTCTCAGGAACACTGAGAGCTGCCTGTTGTGCCATGATGAACAGAGTCCTTTGTCTCCGACCCCGGAGGCTCGTGTCTTTTGCCAACACCTATGAAACTGCTGCAACTTAACTATTATCTACCAGGCAAGAAGAAATATCAGACTCTTTACAGTTCTTGATGGACAATAGTTCAATCCTTATTGACCAATGCAATGGGAAGACCCAATTCTATCTATCTTATGTAAAGACTTGCCCTTTTACCCAAGTAGTCTGGCTTCATAAATTGAGTTTTCATTCAAAAATGTAAGTTAATTGAAAAAGTTTTTCTTTAAAAAAAGCATTTAATTGAGATATATTTCAATTGATATACCTCAGTTGAAGGAACCTTAATATTTTGCTTTTATAACTTTTAAATAAAGTTACATTTAGCATGCCATTTCATTGGACTATAAAATAGCAGGTGCAAATTATTCCATGTGCAAAAATAATGGTTGTACATTAAATTAAGGATGGCAGTTATAAGAAAATAAATAACTGCCTTTAGAAACGTTGTAAATTGTGTAACAGGAAATTTCTTTTCCTTTACTGAAAACGTACTTTTACTTCTAGCTCTTAAAAGTGTAAACAATATACTCATACAATTTAAGAACTATATATTTACTTAATTCGGCCCTGATAATGTAAGACTTTCTTCTCTTAATTCATTCTCACTTCTCAGCAACCCCTTTAAGATGTCTAGTTCAGAAAGGATCATCTCTTATATTGAGACACATTTATCCACAGGTCTCCTACATTTCCACATGCTTTGTGAGTATGTAACTAACTGTCATGTACTCATAAAGCTGAGGCGTACAGTGTCTAACCGTCCTTTGATCTGGGCAATCTTTCTGCAGATGTTTGTATTGCAAATAACATCAGAGAGTATAGTGACTCCCTCCAGAGCAAAAGGTAGGCATGCTTACTGACCGTTATGAAACATTCCCATCCACTCTGTCAGCATTCTTCTCCTAAAACAAACCTGGCATGTGCAGGTGTCCCTTGGTCACTCAGTTGAAATTGTTTGAGGATCCAGTGCAAAAAGTGCTGATACTCTGGTTACTGTTTTTGCTGTCAGAAATAAATTGCCCTCCATCTCTGACCCAGGAATTTTGTATACTCTGCAGCATCCTTAAAACTGTGTCAGGTTCACTTGTTAGATTGCAAATAGGTAAAATGTTAGACACATCACAGTGTATAGGCAGTCTTTTTCTTTTTCTTTTTTTATAAGGAGAGAGGAAGGGGAGAGAGAGAGAGAGAGAAGAGAGAGAGAAACACTTAGAGGCTGCCTCCTGCATGTGTCCTGACCAGAGATCAAACCTGCAAACTTTGGGTGTATGGGACAATGCTCCAACCAACTGAGCCACCCTGCCCCCCAGCCAAGGCAGTATATAGGCATTCTTCACACTTAGAGGGAGAGTGTTATGGCAGCCTCCTCATCAACACATGTCTCGGTATTGACAACTGACTGCAAATTTAACAAAACAGAATAACTTCTTACCCCAGTAATATTATACTTTAACTAAGCATATTTTATGTATTAAAAGATAGAAAATCTTAATTTTAAAAGGTGGGGAGAGCTTATTAGAAGTGAACAATGTCAAGAGAGTTGCATCTAGAGAGAACCCTTTAATGGAAGAGTTTACCTTATGCATCAGGTCCTATTAGCAGGGACATTATCTTAGGGAGATTAGACCTACTGGGACAGGCTTTCACAAGCTTCTTTATTTCATGGGTTGGCTGACCCAGTCTGTCCATTGGCTGTCTAAAGCCCTGAATAGTCATCCCCTTATCTTCCTCTAATGAAGCTGTAAATCTTTCAGCCAATGGTTGTCATGTGATACAATCTCAAACAATGGAATGTATATGGAATCGCCTAGTAAAGGAGTCTTCAATTGTGAAACGACATATGCCTCATTAAGAAGTCTTTTGTTATTAATATTTGCCTGATTTTTATGACTGGAAAAATAAAATGAATCACATTAGAATCATTTTGGGGTAAATTTACATGTTTAGGATAAAAGAGCAGGAAAATAAAAAAGACCTATGTTGTTACTGTTACCATTGAGCATTAGTTACTGGACAAAAGTAGATCCAAAGGAAATGTTGATACATAAGAAGAAATGTAACCAGAAAAGACATGGGCATTTGGGCTGCCTGTCACTACCAAACCCAATAACCAATGACAGTGATTGAATCTTTTATGGGCACTTTATTCAGATGGCCAGTGATCTGAGATGGTGGTGGGTTCATACCCTAGCAAACCATCTTCCTTTCTCTTTTTAGGTCAGATCTTTTATGAGGGGGTGGGGGAGGATAAACAAAGTGCAGTGAGATTCAGAAGCTGCAACACTCCTGTCCTCAGCAGTTGGCTGTTCCCAAGGGGAGGGTGGTTGTCTGCTCCTCCTGGAATACAAAAGGCCTGGACGCCTCCAACTTGTCCCCAGATGGTAATCTGTAGCAGTGCCCCAGGAGGTCAGCTGCTTTCCCAGGAGCCTGGAGGGGCCTTATCCTTTTGTTTCTGAAACAAAAGCTTAACATACACATTACTTGCTAGACTCATAACTTTTTACCTTAAGCTAAAATTTTTCAAGTCTTGAGTCCTCTATCAGAAATACACTAAAAAATGAGAAGATAACAGAGATTTCTTCTTCTTATTTTGTCTATTAAAGGTATTGGGGGATCTACCAAAGCTCTTTTTCATACACACCTAAACTCAGACTCACAATAACATACACACTAAATGAAAAGCCAAAGCTGTATCAAGATAACAGCAGTTGTTTGAGTACATTCAGTAAAAGTTAAGAAAAATCTGTCCAAGGTCTTTAATATCTTCATTTCTCCAGAGATTATTACTGACTTGTGTCAGCTATTGGACCTGGGTTTTTGAATCCTAAACTGGATTCTCCTATTGTGAAAATCTTAGTCATTTTACTATGTAACTAAGAGACTGTTTTCTACTTACTGGGTTGCTACCTGTGTACATTTCTCTTATGGCAAAAAGTACTGCTCAGATAATACAAAATCTGGCCCATTTCGTGTTTATATAATTCATTTTGTGATAGTTACTATATGTACAAGTTTGCTAGATCTGCCATAGCAAAATAGCATAATCTGGGGTCTGAAGCTACAGAGATGTATTTTTCACAGTACCTGAAGCTGGAAGCCCCAGGTCATGAAGTCAGTTGGTTTGGTTCATTCTGAGGTATTTCTCCTTGTCTTGCAGATAGCCACCTTGTCATGTTCCCACCTGGCCATGTTCCCACCTGACCTTTCTCTGTGCACAAGTGCTGCAACAGGGTGCAGCCAGGGCCCCTCCCAAAGAAGGGTTTGGAACAGGGTCCAGAACTACAGGTATCCAGGAAATATAAAATAGAGGATATCCTCACCCCCACAAGTACAATCTGGGGGATGGGACACGTGGAGCAGGGCCATTGAGAGTTATTTTGCATATCAACAGTTGGCCAGCTTCATGCCTGATATGCAAAAATGCTTATTTTACCCATCTATAGCAGCTGACTAGCTTCGTAGATATGTTAGGTAGATGTGAACAAGCTTAGAGCCAGGGAAATGAGAGTGACTTTAGCCCATGATGTAATTGGGAGGCACCCATGTAGGGGCTAACCCTGTGGTTTCTGGGCTCCCTTTACCATGCAGCTTAGGAAGCAGGAGAGCAAGATGTAGAAGACAGACAGAGCTCTCTCTTTTAGCTGTTCGGAAGAACGCAGGATAGACAGTGCAGGAGAGCCGGAGCAGGACCACGGACAGGGACAATGCAAGACCTTGCAGGGACCGAAAGAGATGAAAGGACTTTCACTGGTGCGTCATGAGAAGCTGCCCCATAGGTTTGAATTAAGAACTGGAGACACAGCTGATGGTGCTGGGAACAGCAGGAGGCCTGCTAGTGGAGCACGAATTACTGGGAAGGACTGGGAGTTGCTGGAGCCAAAGATTTCTATTTTTCCTGAGATCCAGTATCCTTGAGTGACCTGCCAGGGCAAAGGGGGAAGAAAAGACTATGTGTATTTGTGGGTGTTTGAAGGGACTTTGGGATTTTAATGAAGACATTAAGTTATTACTCTAAGTCTGTATAATTTTTGAATACATAGTCCCTTTATTTTTCACCAAACTCTAGCATTGAGAGTCATAATTCCTAAGGGTGGCAAGCAAGGCAAACCTAGTACAGGGGGACCCTTGGGAAGGGAGGGTCCATTGGGTAAGAGTATGGACCCTCCCTACCGTCCTGCAGTCCACCCTAAAGGACCATTCTGTAATAGTACCCCTGGAGTCTCTTCATTTTACAAAGAAACCAGTCTTATTGGATCAGCGACCTATCCTAAAGCCTTCTTCTCTTTAAAGACTATTTCCAAACATAGTCCCATTTGAGGTATTACTAATTAAAGCTTCAACATATGAATGAGGGAGGCACCATTCAGTCCATAACAATACTTTGAAACTCCTCTAGAGGTATTATTTTATTTCCTCAGGTCTTCCCAACTCTGAATAAATAAGAAGATAACAACATAGCGCCTCAACATTTGAAACCCATACCATGAACTATGACAACTTTTCCAGGATAATATCCACGTTATGAGTACTTGGTGTTTAAGCCACAAGTCGGAGAGCTCTTTAAAGCACCTACATGACTTGAATACTTCTACTACAACTCCAGTGTACAGATTAAAAAAAAAAAAAAAGGAAGAAAATACAAAAGTCCCTAGCCCTGCTTTCTGTTCCAATCACCCTACATAAACAAAGCAATTAACTCTACATTTTGGTCTCTCCTCATTTCAAATTAGCCTCATTTACATTTTGTGTTCCACTAATGCCCATTCATTTCAGTGCTTTGCACACTGCCACAGCAATGGATAGAAGCAATACAGTGACAGATAAACGTGCTTATGCATTTATTTTAGTTTTGTAGGACATCGTGTGACCACTAAATGAGAAATAGTCAGTAACTAGACATCACCAGGCAATATTTATTTATTTTTGTTTGCTTGAATACTGTCTTTTATTTGAAATAAAGAAGCACTATGCACACCAAATGAATTCCTCTGACAATTCAGTTGGTTACCTGGAACCTGAGAAATAATCATTCAATGAATATGAGCTACAGAGTTAGCTCAGTGCCAATGATTTTTGAAATAAGAAACAATATCTGTAACTCTAGAAACCCAGTAAAAGACCCAGGAACTAGGTCTTTGTGTTGCAAACAGTGTACAAATTTATGTTTCCTCAAGTGCTTGATACTCAGCAAAAAAAATATTACATAAAAATTGAGAGATATGGATTGAATTTTCATAGTATTTTTGGTAGTTAGTCAAAACTGTCAAAACAACTTATGAATTAATGACTTTATATGCACCCTTAATACTTTTATATCTAAAATGAAGACATGAATAGCCACCATGAGAGGTGATTCCCCGCTTGCACGCGACTGAAAACAAAGTGCACACACAAATACCGTGAAAATACTGCGTGAAAACCTATTGTTTCAAAGGGGCCCAAAGTAAACCGAATCAACCCTGACCTCTTCTTTATTACCTGGTGGGTGTTTGTCATGGATATTGAATTACTCCACAGTTATAACTAAGGTAATACATCTCTGTCTTTTGATGAGGAAGCAGGGGATCCTTAAGGGAAAAAAAATATACACCTTCATTTACTTACTTCAAGAACTTTATCAAATCAAAATCTGCAAAAAAAAAATCAACTAAGAAACAAACCAAACCATATGAGCCTTAATTTCCTCATTTGTGAAATATTAGAATACTAAGATCTTGTTTCAAAAATTCTTTTCAGATCCAATTATAATGAGGATATAATAAATACTCACTGAATATATTCTGTAGGCAGTTATTATAACCCCTTCTTTGGAACCCCTAAGTAAAGGCCTTTGCTATGTCATATTCATATGAAATATCAGCACTTTGAGAGAGATAGACTCCAACTCACACAGCTCAAGAATCTTCACGGAGGGCACATTCACAGGTTATTGACAGGCATCAGAAGCGTTAATGGAACCAGCTTGGGATCTTGAGGTTGCTGGGGCCTACTAATTGCAAAATGACATTAAGACTTTAGACCAAAGCAAAAACAAAAACAAAAACAATGAATATAGCTGTTCTACTGAGAATTAGAACCATTATAAACACTGCTACTGTCACTAAAAGCATTCCAGAGATGAGAGGGATAGAAAATAATACCTTGAACACTTTTTATCCTAGTTCTAATCTCCTATCAGAGCCTCTCATTGGCTGAGCCTCAATTTAAAGTCAAATGCACAGAGTGCCCTGGTGATACTGTTACAGAACAAATAAGGGGGGCCTGGGATGATAATACTATTACTGAAAGAGACTCAGGTCCGTCATGTCCGCTGTCTTATAGGAAAGATGTCTCTCAATGCCAGAGATTCGTGAAAAGGAAAGGAAACGTTTATTTAGTGCTATACAAACTTAAAGTAGTGACCTAATGTCTTTATCAAAATCTTAAAGTCTCTTAAAACACCCACAAACGCACACAGTCCTTCCTTCCCCTTTGCCCAGTCTGGGGTACTGTATTTCAGGAAAAAAAGTAGAAGTCCAGGCTCAGGCAACCCCTGGTTCTTCCCAGTAATCCGTGCTTGGCTGGTAGGCCTTTCTCGGTTCTTGGCACCGTCAGCTGTGTCATTGGAACCTCTGCTAAAGCCGGGTGGTGGTTCCCCCTACTACTGCTGTGGGGGTCCCCACTCTGGCAAAGGTGCGTGGTCCACTCTCCACTGCTCCAGCCACATGGTCCTCTCTCCACCAGGGCCACGGGAGTCCCCACACAGCCAAATCCACGTGGTTCTCTCTCCTATGGCTGCCATGTCTGGGTTTAAATCCCCGCATCGATCTTCCTCTGCAGCCCCATTTCCTACTCCTCCCATGCTCGGCCACACTTACCCTCAACCTGCTGTCCTTTCCAGCTTTTCTGGTCACCATCATGGGTCTGGGCAAGTGTCACCCCATGTCATGGATCCAATCTTCTCCGAGCTCCCAAGCAGGCACTGTAACTCAGGGGACCTGCCCCCCAGTCACATCTTGGGGGGGGTCCCTTTCCATCCCCCTGGCCCAGAGCATGGCCATAGCTATTTAGCATATTCAAGTGACCAGCCTAAGGCTATAGGTATGTTAAATGACAATGCCATGGATTAGCTGCAAAGCTGCCCTGCATGTTCTTGCTCTGTGTGCCCCTTCCCCCAACTCACACCTGTAGGAGGAAGGGGAAAAGACATCTTAGAATCTCCTGGACACCTTGAGTTCTGGACCCCATTTCAAATGTCCATTCGGGGTCTCCCCCCTTTGCTGCACCCTGTAACAATACCATCTCTAGAGGCCAGACTCTCCAGATCCACAGTAAGTATTTGAAATGTAAATGATGTATCTGGGGTAAGGGAGACAGAAGGCTAAATGATGAAACACTTGCACACTTGACAAAACCACAATTCTAGGAAACTCCTCTATTTACCTATTCCACACCAGCATCATGTATGCGAACTTGGCTGGAGGAAAACCTAAAAGCCACGGTGACCAGGAATATTTAAATGCATGATGATTAACTTCAAGTGAACCCTTACTACTATATTCTTTTTAATCCAATTTTTCATGCTTTCTCCCTTTTTTCTTAAATGTTCAATACCTCCTCTCACATTCTCATCCTTATCTGATGTCTTTGCCTCATATTTCAGTGACAAAGATTGCAGTCATCAGCAAAGAATTTCTAAATACTACTGCGTC